>BROG01000008.1:675000-1275000 GCA_030159075.1 Atrina japonica
TCTTTGCTTTTGGGGAGTTTAGAATTTAAACGGTTTTATCAATTCGAAGTATTACTTTAGTATTCAGCTGGCGCCGAAATAACAGGTAAAATAACAGGTACTAAAACGCCGTTTTCAATACAGATTCGGTAGATGTGAGATGTTGTTGGTTCAATTAGTTCCAGAAATACTATACTGTTAGATTTATTATTTGACCTTGTATGATACCACTTTCTCTTTAGAAAATGCATATACATTTTAAATTGGAGCTCAACTGATGAAGTCTAATTGACAGAAACGATCGTCTTGAGCATTATAACTTTTTAATTATGTTTATAATATCTATACACCATAAATACATTTATTCAGTTTAAATGTAAGATTACCTATCAAATTCTATTTTTACAGATGGTGACTGCACGGGTTACGTTCCCCATCACTGTCATGGGTGCTTTATTGTGGGCGACCAATGCTGTTGTACACTCTTACCTCAATGAACACGACAACTCTACATCCGGGGTATATAACAATACACATCACTCGAGGACGAAGAAGGCACGTGACTGAATATGTCATCGTGATTCGATATATAATGCATACGTTACTCGGCAGCAGTTTCCATTTTATTTCAAAAACGTCCCCAGTACATAGCGAATTAAAACGTGTATATATTTCCATCGTTATTTGAAATTGTATTTCTTTTTATTATATGTATATGTTTATATTGAAATGAATTGTTACAATTTTTCTTAATTTTGAATAACATGTCATGGTTGATTTATAGACAGGTGTTTATTTATTTTATTTTTTAATGTTACTTTTACCTGTATATAATGTTGTGTGACAAGCTATTAATGTGGGGTAAAACATTGTACATATATATTTATTTTACATATTTCTTTATATTTAATGACAAAGAAATGCAATAAACGTTATCAACTGAAGATTTTCGTTGTATTCTTATTTTATTATACTTTCTGCTAAAATCTCGTAATCTGAATGGTTGAGAGAAATATGCAAATTTTCAATGTCACCCGCTCATTTAGCAAAGATAATGAAGCCAGGGTGATATTCCAAAAAATGGCACATGTGCCAACGTTATGCGCGTATGCGATTCGTTCAAGTGAGAGCTTTTCGTCGTAGCCAAAAGGCTATTTGTTTTGTATTTTAGCTAGCTGGTTAATAGTTGAGATGTAAAAAAATCTATGCTAATATGTTAAAGCAAACAAAATTTTTGACACTCCGAGTCGGTATAATGAAATAAATATTATATTCATGAGAGGGTGATATTTCCCATTTTCACCCGAAGAAAGCATTGTTGACCTCGGCATCGCCTCAATATCACCCTCTCATGAATGTAATATTTATATAATATTTTTGTTGTTGTATACTTAAAATTGGCTACCTTCGTTTTTTTATTGATCTCCGTTCTGCATCCGGCATATTTTTACTTGCTGATTCCTTAAAAAACGTTGGGTTGCATTCGTCATAGATCTACCAAATTTCCCGGAAGTTTCCAGGGATGTCGTCAAAGTACAAGAGTTAGTCGTTGTAAATATTACACATTTAACGTTTTTGCCTAACTGAATACGTAAAAGGAATTGAAACCTACCAAAAAACGCAGCAAAAAAGAAATGTCATTTGAAATACATGACCCCGTACGTGGACAATTATGATCACTAAACAAGCAGTCGTTTTACTTTTCTGAAATCGTTATCATTTTGTTGTTGGTATCAACAAGTAACAAAATATTGCTTTAATGGCCGTACAGGAAATGTAACAGTTGAAATGACTTTTTATCAACGACAGACTTAGAAAAGTCGAAAATTATACCGCAAGTCGCAATTTGATACTACGTCGCAAATTGAAACCAGGTGTCACAAAGTAATACTAAGTCTCGAAGTAATATTAAGTCTCAAAGTGATACCAGGAAGCAAATTGATACCAATTCAACAAATTGATACCAAGTCAACAAATTGATACAAAATCAACAAATTGATACCAATTCGCGATTTTCAATGTACACAGAAACATTCACATCATGATGAAATACTACAGATATGATGTCATAGGATATAGTTTTAAAATCGTCAGAATTGCAGAGGTTTTGTTTTGATATATTAAAAATAACAAATACCAATTGCAAAGTATTAATAGAAAGAAGGTTCATGAGACAAAATTCAAATTAGGTAACAATTGGATACACACGGAACCAGATTCAGGATCAGGTGCCATGGAGGAGTAAGCATCTCCTGTCCACAAGTCACAGTTAAATTGAAATAAACTGAATCTTCGTCATAATCAGTAATACTTTTTCACAATTGTTAGTTGATATGTAATGTCTTAATACTGGCGCATCACTATCCCAAGTTTATAAACCCGCCTCCCTCTCTCTCTCTCTTCATATACACATTGTAAGGTTAAGTTAATCCATTGCAAGTGAAAAGGTGCCAAACCTGGATTTCTCTCCTCTCTCTCTCTCTCTCTCTCTCTCTCTCTCTCTCTCTCTCTCTCTCTCTCTCTCTCTCTCTCTCTCTCTCTCTCTCTCTCTCTCTCTCCAAATACTGGATAAAGTCAGGTATTGAAAATCAAAATTGACCTGTGAATGACACATATAAAGCATTCAGAGTTTAATGTTGGCCAGCTTAACATTGTACAGAAACACATACCATTGCTTTGGTGGTAAAATATCATACCCAACATGCACGTCTAATAAGAATCCAGTCATTAGGTTGCTTTATTTACACCATAGCATTACTTCGCAAATTGATATATATCCATAAACAGATTGATAAAGCCTGATATCACCAAATTACAGATTCGGATATCATACTTTATAATTTTGATAAACTTCATAACGAGAAATACCCTAATCGTGACAAAAGATGAAGGGATTAAGATTAAATATTGACTTATTTCATAACACTATATTTACATAAACGATCATCTTCAGCATTGTTTCGGCCTTTTGATTTTGCAAAACTTAATTTGGTATTATTTGTATATTCTTTCTTTCTGTATCGCTGGTGATATATACCTTAAACTGAATAAAAAAAATGTTAAGAAATTTTTACACCCCCCCACGTGTTATTCTTTTGATATTATTACAGAAAAGGTATTTATTGATTTAAAACGTTAAACAAAAAGACGAAAAACTACAGACATGAAGATTATTGACTTAAACCATTTACTAGGTATTCTGAACTTTGCGGTAATATCATTAAATTCTATAATGACTAAGTATTAAAATTGAAACAAACAAGTTAAATATTGATCGATTGATTCAATTCATTTATCATTTACTAGGTATTCTGAACTTTGCGGTTATATCATTAAATTCTATAATGACTAAGTATTAAAATTGAAACAAACAAGTTAAATATTGATCGATTGATCCAATTCATTTATCCTTTAAAGTCTTATTTTTGGCACTGATGGCACATTTGACTTTCTAAATTCTTCTAAAGCTAGGATAGCCATCTTTTTACAGTGGTTACTCTTAGACGGATTTTTATTATACGTTTAGATTTATTTGGCCTCGTCTGATGCCACTTTCTCTTTAAAAAATCTATTTAAAATTGTAGCTCAACTGATGAGTCTAATTAACAGACACTATCGCCATGAGCATTATAACTTTGGTATTATGTTTATAATATTTCTATCAGATTTGTAATTATATCCTGGACGTCTTAGTGAATTATACCTTGGCATTCGAGACTTTTTATATTTTGCAGTGATCGTTCAAAGAGGAATCATAGTCAAACTAGCAAACTAATGAAGGTCATTCAACTTTTTATAATGAATAAACTTCTTTATAAGCCACTTGTCTATAACAGTTAGTTTTGCCTTGAGTAAACTTTATTTACAAATTTGAATCTATGTATAATTTTATCGCATTGTAAAATATTCTTTATTTTCTATGTGGCACGACAGGCCATTTGGTACATGTACACTGTTGTATTGACGGTATTTACTGTCATGGTCACATTCAAATGAAATAAGTGAGGAATTTATCCTGATCAAAATCGACAAAAACGATTCAACAACCACTATCGAACAGGTAACTCAACATTTCATTTAGTAAGCGCAAAGAAGATCATTATAACGACCGCAAAATTTGCGAAATGTTGACATTAAGCGATATTCCTATTTGACAGCAAATTTTCAATAATTAGTTTTCATATGTATATGTAATGTTCATATGTTGAACAAGCACTGGCATAATGGAACATCTTCCATATCAAAAGTATATGCAAGGGACAAATTACTACTCTTGAAAAAAAATAATCACGTTTGTCGTATAGCTTAGTCCTTGATGTCCCGTTTGTGTCTGTAGAATTAGTAAGTAAAAATTCTATCTTAAGAGTATAAATGTGAAGTTGAATGACGCAGCTAGTGTTTACTTTTTGAATCAGAAGCTTCTGTAACAATATAAACCTATAGGTTTTGCTCATTTTTCTTGTCATCATTTTAATAATGATGCCGAATATCTGGGCCCATCACCATAAAACTTGAGAAATTTATTCAAGTCTGAGAATATTCTCAACTTTGCCTGCTCAGCCAATCAGATTTCAGGATTAACCAAAGTTGAGTAAAAATTTTAGACTTAAGTAATTCTTAAGTTTTATAGTGCCAGGCCAGGGTCCTGAAAGGGTTTCTTATGATTAAGATTATTGTAAATATCTTATGAAAATGAAATTTTTCTTAAATACGCTAGTATAAGCACATTCGATTGTAATTTTCTAAATGCTGATAGAATGTTTTTACCAGTAAAGTTATTAATTCAATATTAAATCATGTAAATAATCATATTTCGATTTCGTGTCAAACATAGTTCACTACTTGTACTTGATAGAATGTTTGTTTTACCAGTAAAGTTCGAGATTATTTCACTCATTGGAAATCATGCAAATGCAGTGAAGGGCTTCAAATCGGCACTTACGGCCATTGAGCAGTAGGGTTATTGGAACACCTACTGTGACACGGGGAGCTTTTGTGTTTCCCGAAAAAACACTCGAACTTTCCATCGATTTTAGCCAGGCCGGCTCACTTGCACTTGATGTACAATAACAAATAACATGCATACAAATTCGTAAATCCCTATATATTTGCGAAAATAAGGTCACGTGTAGTATGGAATGCATATACAATAGTAAGGGTAAATTAATCAATTTCAAGTGAATAAAATGCCAAACTGGGTTTCTCAAGCACATTTCACAAAATATATAGTGATTTAAGAATTTGCATGCCTGTGTATATCTCTTTTCTGTTATCGTTCATCAATCTAAGTAGAAAAAAAAGATTTTGTTTTAAATTACAGCTAATGCCCCTCAAAATTGATTTAATAATTAAATGCAAATACGGTCGTACAAACGAACAAAACCACATACATGCACATTTCATTGCGCATGTTTGTGGTGTTATTAGGTTATTTACCTTGACCTAGTTGTGGGTTACTAGATCACCAGAAATAAATGCCCCATATTTATTTGCCGGGTAAAATAAAACGATAAGATGTCAGAAAATTGAAATAGGACATTCCTTCTCGTCTGTGATGTCTTTATCCACCTTCAATTTTCTAATTTACTTTCCAGGTGTTCATAAAGTCATTTTTGTATTTAATGTGAAATCAATTTTATTTGTAATTTCAGATAGTGTCACTATGTCTAATTCATTTCCTCGACCGCCGTACATCTAGAACTGAACAAACGTATCTAGAAAATGTGCCCTTTTCAAATTCTAATCAAACGAGTAAAAGCTTTAGATAAACGTTGCATTTATTTATTTGTTTAATCAAAACCCGCTAAAACTTTCACCTTTAACTTACAATAACACTTCTTAAGGTTAGGGCACTACGCCAGATTAAAATATTGTAAGTGGAATCTTAACTAAAGGGCAACATTTTAGCGTTATATAGAAACCAGGTATATGCTAATTCGTGGTGTACTAAGGATTAAGATTTCATTGAAATATTTCATCTATTTGCAAGAATCAGGTTTAGAATTATATCATCAGTTCTGTGTAGTTAATGTAGGAGTTTGATACTGTGGAATTGGTCGTTAAAATAACATCAATTTTACTAAGTTAAAGTATCAATTATTGATAATGTTGGATTCTACACTCAGTAAAGATACGATTGAATAGATTCAACCTGGTCTTTATGAAAATTTAGAAAAGTGAAATGAGTACAAATATCAAAGTGATGAAAATAAGTCCATCAGATGATAGGCCTGTATACATATGATTAAATAATAGATAGATAAATAAATAAATAATAATAAAAAAAAAAATTATAATACTCAAGTTCAAAGGTTTAAAGGGGCAATACATGTGTTTTATCCAAAAATTATTTCCCTCTTTACTACTTAGATTGATATACAATGAGAGAGAGAGAGAGAGAGAGAGAGAGAGAGAGAGAGAGAGAGAGAGAGAGAGAGAGAGAGAGAGAGAGAGAGAGAGAGAGAGAGAGAGAGAGAGAGAGAGAGAGAGAGAGAGAGAGAGAAATCCAGGTTTGGCACTTGCAATGGATTAACTTAACCTTACAATGTGTATATGAATACATCACTGGACTTGACATTATTGTCACAAAATATATAGGAATATAAGATTTTTATAGTTATTTACATATAGTTAATTAAGTTATATTTCATCATGGACCCTGAATCTTAAGTCATGGATTTAGTGAAAAGCTGTCTTTAACTCTTTTCAACCTCATTATATGTACAATGTATGAAATAAATGTTTTGTAAAAGATATGATCTGATATGCCACGGCGTGTTCAGCATATGAACATTTCATATACAGTGGTGACAAATTATTGGCACAGGGATATAAAAAACCGCGTTTGATATAAAAAACTTGTTTGCGATTTCTCTGTCCTCACTAAGTGATGTTGAGTTCATGGTGGTTGTTGAGAAACGTCTGTAAAATACAAGGATTCGTTCCTCACGCAATTTGATTGTTACGGTGGTGTGACCGTCGACAGGGGATAGTCCTCCATGGCACCTGATCCCACCTTTCATTGCAAGAGGCCCGTGTTTCCATTTTTACTTTGTACTCACATTCTAAGTTTATACTTTGGTATCCGAGATTTTTACCGTATTGTCTTGGTTTTTGGCAGGATGTGCCACTTTACCTTTGTTGTCTAATATAAAAATTCCAGATACCAAAGTCATTAGTACCTGAAACTTGTTTTGTCCATATAATGGATCCCCTACACGGATTCCTCAACCCCAGAATACATACTGAACTCATTATAATGGACATCGATCACAGGCTGTTATTTACAAACGATGGTTCTAAACAGAAACGTCTTTTCCTTAAACTTAAATTTACAAATAAAGGCATAGTGCTTTAAACATTGGCAATGTTCTAAATCACAAAAAAGTTCAGTCGTATTCCAGAAGGGCATTTCTATAGCTATACCTCCATCGCATCCAAGCTATTCAATTACAAACAGATTTTGCATCTAGACATCAACCATCTTCTACACAACACTGTCACATGTTCAGGCCCGTTTCCAATACAATACTATCGGGCATGTCCCGGCGACGTTTTATTGTTGAAAATGAAGCCAGAAATTTATTTACCCCTAAATACCGGGAAGCCCGTTCCTTTAATTGGCGTCAGAATTTCAGTTTAATGGATTCTGTCGATTGCCAGACGATGGGCCAAACATGAAGACGTTTTGGAATAAAGCCATACGATGGTTGATTTTCGTATTCGAAAACCGTAAAGGGACTATGTTATCTTGTATTTAATGATCCAGAAGTAGTTGAACTGGATAGGTTACAGACCAATATGTGCCACAGACAAAGCCTCAAATAATATAGTTTTTATTTGTAAGGCACATTACTATAATGTTTATTAGTCTTGGGGTTAATAAATTCTGAAAATCCTACCACAGATCACTTTCAAAGGATAGATCCTTCAAAATACGTGTATTACACTCATTTGATTACACAACGGAGACTGCTACCAAACTGGATACCTTTTTATAAGTACCAGGATCCAGCAAATGTTCTAAAACCTTTATCTTTACTCCTTACCAAGATCCATGGAGATTCGAAAATACTGTACAGTTGCTATTCCATGTAAATCAGATAACTTCTAAACAGCTTTTAGTAAAATTTGAAGGCACATAATTTTTCTCGAATTATATCAAAACTATGATTTCTCAACACAACTATTCCACATAAAAAATCTTTTTAGCATCATAGACAACTGCTTTTTCACTAAAGATGTAAATATCTAGTGATGCTATCAGGATACTTATTTTCAAACACCACTCTGATTCTACACATAAGTATACTGAAGTTGATATAAAAAACATGCTGGAATTTCTAATAGACAATCGGAGACGTTCAAAAACTGTCGGCATTCCATATGGGAACCTGTGCTCCTTTATTGGCGACCTTTTTATTCATGGCGCTTCAAAAACTTGAATCAAAAGAAATAAAGTTAGCGGGTCCCTTTAATTTGACATTTAGATATATCGATGTTTGTCAATTAATAATGTTTTCATACATATGTCAATGCGATATTCCCAGCGAACTAGAAATTAAAGATACAACAGAAATCAAACACACGCTTCATACTTAGACATTTTACTTAATATCAAAACAGTTAGGCTATACGATAAATTTCGGCTGTTCGTAAATTTTCCACATTTAAGTAGTAAGCAATGGAGTTTATATGTGATATGCCAGGGCGTGCACAACATATGAAGATTTCATATACAGAGGTAAACTACTCACTGACAAATTATGACACATATCGAAAACCGCGCGTTTAATGTCAACGTTTTTTTATGGTCGGTATTATTTGTACTACTCTGTTTCACTAAGTGATGTGTTCGTTGGCGGTTGTTGAGGTCTGTACCAATTGTACGAGTCACTCCTCACGTGTTTCATGACTGTGGACTGGTGTGACCGGTCGACAGGGGATGCTTACTCCTCCAGGACCTTTCTTGGTTTCCTCATTTTTACTTTGTATCTATGTCCTGGACATTCTATAGGTATCTGAGATTTTTATATTCGATACCTTTAATATTAATAATTCAAATGTATCTTTTATCTATCAACACAAGTATTCTACAAAGTAGATGTAAATTGATGCTGGTTTTTATCATGACAAAATACTTAGATTACGACTCTTCAAAATATAGGGAACCTGTCTCGTTTACATGGCGCCAAAATTTTGAAATAATTATGGACGCATGTGACAATTATGTTCTCACTTTTTGGTAAAACCTCTGGCAAATCAAAAAGTGGGAAAATGTGTTCTGAAGAAATGTGTTCAAAGCGCATACTTTTGAAATGGTGACTTTTTTATTATTGTACAATCTATGGTTCGATTGCGGTTGTAGAGTCATCTGTACTGGTTGTAACGAGGATTTGTTCCTCACTTATTTCCTTCATAGGCGTCGGAACCGGGGGGGGGGCTAGGAGGGACTTAGCCCCCCCCCCCACTTTTTGGCAATTGAAATATGCTTCGCCTAGATGTTTCTGGCGTGTGTGTGTTTTAAGTTGGTTTAGCCCCCCCCACTTTCAATTTGCTTCCGACAGTGTTGTCCTTTGAATTTGACTGTAGACTCACGGCAGACGTGACCGGTCAACTGGGGAATACAAAAGCTTCTCGTGAATAGAACAATGTTTCTTGATAAATGAAGAATCATTATGTTGACTTCTTGATAAATGAAGATTCATTATGTTGACTTCTTGATAAATGAAAATTCATTATGTTGGTTTCCTGATAAATAAAGATTCTTTATGTTGACTTTTTGTTTCATTGTTATTTTAAATCCCGCCAATAATTTTCCACCTCTATGTTCACCGGCGGTAGGTAAAGTGCTTATGCTATTAACTGACGCTCATGTGTGTGTGTGTGTGTGTGTGTGTGTGTGTGTGTGTGTGTGTGTGTGTGTGTGTGTGTGTGTGTGTGTGTGTGTGTGTGTGTCTTTGTGCATGATAAAAACATTGTTAAATAATCTTAATGTAAATTTAATATTGAATTAAAATAATTTTCGTAATTTAACATTTTCAGAGCACTATAGAAAACTATTTACTTGTGAAACATCATATTTTAAATTATGTATTATATTTAGGATGTCCTGGATATAGATACAAATCTGGTGAAAACTGGACAAACACGGACCTCTGGAAATCAAGAGGTGGGATCAGGTGCAATGGAGGAGTAAGCATCTCCTGTCGAACGGTCACACTCATCCACAGTCAAATGCAAATGAAATACATGAGGAACGAATCTCCGTCACAGTTGGTACAAACGTTTCAACAACCGCCATCAAACAGGCAACTCAACATTTCACTTAGTGAAACATAGTAATCTAGGTAATAGTTTTTCTTTAGATCATTTTGAAACTAATAGTTAACATACCACGTGGTATCTATTGTTTATGGGTTGTTATAGGACGTGGGGGTCTTTAACCACATAAACACCATGAATCTTATCTTATGTCCATACCTTTGGTTAAATACATAGATTTTGATATCTAAACTAAAATTGTAAACATATACATGTACTGGGGGAAAGTTCACTTGTGTAACAACTCTCTTACATAACCTTTGAAAGTTTCACCTGAACTGAAACCTTTTAGTCATCGGGGGCATTATAGATATAGATCTTACAATGCAATATACATATATACATACATACATCATCTAGTTTTCGAGATAAAAAAGAACACTGTTTTATAAAATAGTTGTATCTTATATTACACATGACCGACTGGAATGCCTATAATCAAGCTTAGTCCAATTAGAATTGACAGAAAGGACTTAAAACATAAACGTTTGAAAAACTAACAAAATTTGTTTGTTTTTTATTGTAGATGACACATCAACAATGGCAATATGTAATTGAATGCTAAAGCTTTGTATATGTATGGATTTGAAATGATGATGATGATGATAATGATGATGATGATGATGATGATGATGATGATGACCACCAAATTGTTTTTAATCATTTCATTCTCATCATCGTAATTTTTATCGCAATGCTTAGGGTATATCTAAATACTTTCTTTTTTATCATCATTTTTACGGTATATGATAATATTTTTTATTATTATCGGTATATTTAGGAATATATCTTTTAAATAACTTCTTATTTTCATTATGTTTAGGGGTTTATTTTAATCATTTCATTCTGATAATTGTTATAGTTAGTTTTAATCATTGCATTCACATTATCGGTATGTTGAGGGGTGGTTTTAAATTATTTCTTTATCATGATTGTTACGTGTAGGGGTGTATTTTAATCATTACATTCTCATTGTTATGTTTCGGTTGTATTTCAATCATTACATTCTCAGTATCGTTATGTTTAGGTTGCATTTCGATCATTACATTCTTATTATTGTTTTGTCTAGGGGTGTATTTTTATCATTACATTCTCATTATTGTTATGTCTAGGGGTGTATTTTTATCATAACATTCTCATTATTGTTATGTGTATGGGTGTATTTTTAACTTTACATTCTCATTATCGTTATGTTTAGGGTGTATTTTAATCATTACATTCTCATTATCGTTTTGTTTAGGGTGTATTTTAATCATTACATTCTCATTATCGTTATGTGTAGGGGTGTATTTCTATTATTACATTCTCATTATCGTTACGTTAAGGTTGCATTTCAATCATTATATTCTCATTATCGTTAGTTTTAGGGTTGTATTGTTATCATGACTTTCTCATTATTGTTATGTTTAAGATGTATTTGTATCATTACATTCTCATTATCGTTAGGTTTAGGTTTTCCTTATCATTACATTCTCATTATTGTTATGTCTAGGGGTGTATTTTTATCATGACATTCTCATTATTGTTATGTTTAAGATGTATTTGTATCATTACATTCTCATTATCGTTAGGTTTAGGTTTTCCTTATCATTACATTCTCAATATAACTTTGTGTAGGGGTGCATTTCTATCATTACATTATCATTATTGTTATGCTTAGGGGTGTATTCCTATCATACATTCTCATTATTGTTATGTTTAGGGGTGTATTTTAATCATTACATTCTCATTATTGTTATGTGTAGGGGTGTATTCCTATCATACATTCTCATTATTGTTATGTTTAGAGGTGTATTTTTATCATTACATTCTCATTATCGTTATGTTTAGGGTGTATTTTAATCATTACATTTTCATTATCGTTATGTGTAGGGTGTATTTCTATCATTACATTATCATTATTGTTTTGTGTAGGGGTGTATTTTAATCATTACATTCTCATTATCGTTATGTGTAGGGGTGTATTTCTATTATTACATTCTCATTATCGTTATGTTTAGGTTGCATTTCAATCATTACATTCTCATTATCGTTAGTTTTAGGGTTGTATTTTTATCATGACATTCTCATTATTGTTATGTTTAAGATGTATTTGTACCATTATATTCTCATTATCGTTGTGTTTAGGTTTTCCTTATCATTACATTCTCAATATAATTATGTGTAGGGATGTATTTCTATCATTACATTATCATTATCGTTATGTGTAGGGATGTATTTCAATCATTACATTCTCTTTATCGTTATGTGTAGGGTGTATTCCTATTATACATTCTCATTATTGTTATGTTTAGGGGTGTATTTTAATCATTACATTCTCATTATTGTTATGTGTACGGGTGTATTTTTATCATTACATTCTCATTATTGTTTTGTTTAGGTGTTTATTTTAATCATTACATTCTCATTATCGTTACGTGTAGGGATGTATTTTTATCATTACATTCTCATTATTGTTATGTCTAGGGGTGTATTTTTATCATCACATTCTCATTATTGTTATGTGTAGGTGTGTATTTTTATCATTACATTCTCATTATTGTTATGTTTAGGGGTGTATTTTATCATTACATTCTCATAATTGTTATGTGTAGGGCTGTATTTTAATCATTACATTCTCATTATTGTTATGTTTAGGGGTGTATTCCTATCATACATTCTCATTATTGTTATGTTTAGGGGTGTATTTTATCATTACATTCTCATAATTGTTATGTGTAGGGGTGTATTTTAATCATTACATTCTCATTATCGTTACGTGTAGGGATGTATTTCAATCATTACATTCTCAT
Source organism: Atrina japonica (assembly GCA_030159075.1). Taxonomy (NCBI): domain Eukaryota; kingdom Metazoa; phylum Mollusca; class Bivalvia; order Pterioida; family Pinnidae; genus Atrina; species Atrina japonica. Next base: position 688,095 of record BROG01000008.1, read on the forward strand.
TATAGTTATGTGTACTGGTACTGGAACAGTTTCGGGACGATAACTGTTCCCGGAAGATTTAAAATTATGGGTATAATTAACGAGATTTCGCAAGATATTTTCCTACATGTCGTCTGCTTATACACTCTTAAGAGATGTACTGCAGCCAGAAATTTTAATAAATTGTTACGTCAGTTTATCTGTGTTCCTCCCAACTTTAATTTTCACGCGCTGGGGGAAGTGATATCATGACGACATGAGAAAAAATAAGATTATTAACGTTAATCAAACAAAACATATGGATATAATTATATTGATATAAAATTGCTCATTCCTAATAATTAAAACAAAAAATTTGTCCAATTCACTCTTTGTTGAGCCTTAAAAAATCATTAAAGGTAACCGTCCGGGATCTGTTAAAGTAACGGTTAGGAAAATGGCGCCGCACTTGAATTTGGGAAACTCTAAAACGAGGTATTTTAAAATCTTTCCCAAAAGCTTTTTGGCAGATGTTAAAGGATGTTGAGGTAAACTTTTAAATATAGAATTTCATATTTGTGTGCCGTAAAATAAGGGAGATTTTAAGAGAAATTGTAAAAAAAAATCGTCCGGGAACTGTTACAGTACCAGTAGGGTTTATTTAAATCATGTCGACAGGGGATGCTTACTCCTCCATGGCACGTGATCCCACCTCTTGGTTTCAAGAGGTCCGTGTTTGTCCATTTTTACAAGATTTGTATCTATATTCTGACTTGCTAAAGATTTATACTTTGGTATCTGAGATTTTTTATATCTTAGGTGTATATTTTATCATTTCTTCTCCGTTTAACGGTGTCTTTAATCATGTCTTTCTCACATAATATTAAGAACTGTATTTTAATCACTGCATATCACTGCAATATTGCAACATAATTATATTAAATAGCCAAGGTTGTTTGTTTTTGGTGTTCCGATTTCACTTTTTCTCACTGGGCATTTGGATATTGCAAATCATTTACCGCCGTTTAACCGACCTTACCTATTCAAAGATTTTGTCAGGTTATGTTAACTTGTTCACCTCTAAATACACATTTGGACTGACTTAAGTCATTAAATTACAGAAGAGTCAATTGTTTGTCAGGGGTTGATGAATTAAATAAATGTCATGCTTTCCCCGCCATTGCGTTGACAGTAACATAACTTTACCAAAGCTAGGTAATATTAATATACCCATGTCACCTAAAAAGGATCTAAATCAATTGTTAATCACCCCTTCGTCCACAGTGGACGAACACAGACAGGGAATAAAGTGAATAGTGGACGAACAAAGACATAAAACACAGTGAATAGTGGACGAACAAAGACAGGAAACACGGTGAATAGTGGACGAGCATAGACAGGGAACATACTGAATAGTGGACGAACATAGACAGGGAACGTAGTGAATAGTGGACGAACATAGACAGTCACTGAAGAGTGGACGAACATAGACAGGGAACAGTGAATAGTGGACGAACAAAGACCATAAAACACGGTGAATAGTTGACGAACTAAGACCATAAAACACGGTGAACGGTGAACGAACACAGACAGGAAACACGGTGAATAGTGGACGAACATAGACAGGAAACATGGTGAATAGTGGACGAACATAGGCGGTCAAACACACTGAAGAGTGGACGAACATAGACAGGGAACATAGTGAATAGTGGACGAACAAAGACCATAAAACACGGTGAATAGTTGACGAACAAAGACCATAAAACACGGTGAACAATGAAAGAATATTGACAGGACACACGGTGAATAGTTTATGAACATACACAGGGAACATAGTGAATAGTGGACGAACATAGACAGAGAACATAGTGAATAGTGGATGAACATACACAGGGAACATAGTGAATAGTGCACGAACATAGACAAGGAACATAGTGAATAGTGGACGAACATAGTCAAACACACTGACGAATGGACGATTATAGACAGGGAACGTAGTGAATATGGACGAACATAGACAGGAAACCCGGTGAATAGTGGACGAACAAAGACAGTCAAACACACTGAAGAATGGACGAACATAGACAGGGAACGTAGTGAATATGGACGAACATAGACAGGAAACGCCGTGAATAGTGGACGAACAAAGACAGTCAAACACACTGAAGAATGGACGAACATAGACAGGGAACGTAGTGAATATGGACGAACAAAGACAGAAAACACATTGAATAGTGTACGAACATAGACAGAAAACACGGTGAATAGTGGACGAACATAGACCATAAAACACGGTGAATAGTGGACGAACATAGACAGGGAACATAGTGAATAGTGGACGAACAAAGACCATAAAACACGGTGAATAGTGGATGAACAAAGACCATAAAACACGGTGAATAGTGGACGAACATAGACAGGGAACATAGTTGAATAGTGGATGAACATTGACAGGGAACACGGTGAATAGTGGATGAACGTCAACAGTCGAACACACTGAAGAATGGACGAACATAGACAGGGAACGTAGTGAATAGTGGACGAACATAGACCATAAAACACGGTGAATAGTGGACGAACAAAGACAGGAAACAAAGTGAATAGTGGACGACCAAAGACATTCAAACGCAGTGAATAGTGGACGAACATAAACAGGAAACACAGTAAATACTGGACGAATATAAAGAGGAAACTGGATGAACAAAAACAGTACAGGAAACAAAGTGAAGTTTGGACGACCTTAGATATTCAGTATTTTGACGCAGTAAATAGTGAACAAACATAGACATACAACCACAGGGAATACATGTAGTAGAACATGGATATTCACACAAGTAAATAGTGGACGAACTAGGCTAAGGCATTTCTACATAATGAATAGTTAGGGGACATTGACATAAAACAGTGAATAGTAAGGGAACAATTAAAACAGTAAATAGTAAGCGAACACAGGCTTTTAAACACAGATAACGGGTATTTATTTTTGACAGTTCAAAAACAGTATTTAGATATAGAGACAAAGATAGACAATTATTTAATTATTTTCTTTTACATGCACTTATTTATTCTACTAAATCGTTTTCTGATCATACACTTCTATACATTATATGATTTCGTATTTAAAGGGAGATAACTCTCATTACATCAATGTATTAATTATACTGCTGTCATTTGCTTACTTTTAAATTGAGATCAATTCAAAAGTGAGCTTCAATTTAAAAGTAAACAAATGACACTGGTATGTACGTGTATATTTGTTATATCATTGAACATTCTGATGTATTTTGGTGTACTCAGAATGCTGGCTTCTGATTGGTCAATTCAAATGGCGCGCCAGGGAGACGCCTGTGACGTCATAACGGGAAATGCGTCATACCGGAAGTGAGGTCATGTTGTCATGGCAATAAGGAGAAAGAGCGAATCGTTGATCTTGGCGGCGTGTCTATTTCAGGAAGTGGCAGGTTGTGGGGGCGGCCATCTTGGATAACGAGCCAATGAGAGCCTTCGTTACAAGATGTCGGGGTCAAGAGAGGTCAAGTGAGTTCACGAGAAGTCAACGGATAGAGACAAAAGTTGGGTTTTTTCCAGTTTTTGGACTGAGAGTGAATCTATTTTTAGAACCGAAACTTTGGGTTTTTCCAGGTTTGTGAAACCAGCAGTAGGTGTCGCCACAGTCGGTGAGAGTCCTGTATCAAGTGCGCAAGCGCGAGAAGCGGTAGGCCGAGCTCGTAACCGTGAATCAACCTTGAACATGTTATCCTTGTACTAAGTTCACATTCACTTACTAAAGGTAGCAAAACACATACAAAAACTGCATAATTTCAGTTAACCGTTGATTTCTCGTGAACTTACGTGACATCTCGTGGCCCCGACTTCTTGTAACGAAGGCTCTCATTGGCTCGTTATCCAAGATGGCCGCCCCACAACCTTCCACTTCCGGACATAGACACGCCTCCAAGCTCAACGATTGGCTCTTTCTCCTTATTGCCATGACAACATGACCTCACTTCCTGTATGACGCACTTCCGGTTATGACGTCACGGGCGCCTCCCTGGTGCGCCATTTGAATTGACCATTCAGAAGCCAGCATTCTGATGACGTCATCAGTGGCGGTTAAATTCAAATGGCGCGACAGGGAGCTGCCTAACACTACTTACAGAGACGGATCTTTAGGATTTTCTGACGTATGAATAGAAAACTGTTTTAATTAAATGACACTTTTTATTTATTAGATCGTTATCGTTTAACCAGCGGTATACAGTTTTATATAGCTTTATATACCGCTGGACATCTAGACCTATTTTCAAAAATATTGATGTTGGCCTACGTGCTAGACACAATGTCTTGAGATGATACATGCAGATTTGGATTAATAAAAGTAGCCTCATCACTAGACATATCGTTGGTTTTCGTTGGACTTTCACTTTCAGGCATTTGACATAGATTATCATAAAGAAGAAAATTCAAGGGCGTAGGACAGGGGGAGGGCAGCGGAGGCACATGCCCCCCCCCCCTTTGACACGGGGGCGGGGGCACAAGTATGCTCGTGCATTTATATTTGTTGATGCTCAATTTATTTCGTTTTTATAAAAATGATACGCATATCAATTTAATGCAATATTTGGCCGGAATAAAAACGAGTCGCAATGTGATAATTAACTCTCTGGGGTTTAATAATTAAACATTTCTGGGAAGCATACCCTGAGCCACGGGGAAATGGCGACTTTTGTGTCTGAAAGCTAGAGGATACTTCATCGGGCTTTCGAATTAATCCATCAACGATATTTTTAACGATAAAGAGATCATAATTCAATGTCTGGGAGGAAACTAGGCCAAAATTCTGTTCCGATTTTAGTATTTTTTTTTTTAGCCAACCGTGTTTTGAGAAGGATAATCAAAGTAGTTTATTAGCGGATTGCTATATGTATTTTCGCGTCTGGGTGCAGAATAAAGGGATTCCAAATTAAAAAATACCCTGCCCCAAATAAAACATTGCCTCACAATTAATCCAACACTTAGAAATGCAGTGATGCGGGAGAGAGTGCCGCTTGAAGTTGATAAAACAGATGTAAAACCTTTCATTTTTCTATAAAAATTCGAAAGATTGAAGACAAATTTCCAAAAAAAATTTCGCGCCTCTCTTCGCTCGGCGACTTCCTTTTAAATTTGCACCACTCAAACTTGAAATCATCACTCTGCTATGGATGAGGTATGCATTGCATAAACGGTTTTAATTTCAGTTAAAATTTTAATTTTTAAGGTATAAACAAGTTTAATTAATGTCATCAGTTTCAATCCTAAACCCTTTTCAAACCACCTTTTCATTTGCTTCCTACACCACTGCACAAAGATAGTCCTATAAGATAAGCCTTCGTTGTTTCAAATCGTTTGTTTTCAACGCTTTTTATCGAATATTTATTTTTACTATTAATGCTGAACGCGTGGTTCAGCATCATGCAATAAAAAACAACATTGAAACCAAAAATATTGAACCAACGAAGGCTTATATTTTAGGACTATTCTCAAAGAAGCACCATTTTCACGCGCATGACGTCTTGTTACTTTTCCCCTAAAAAAGGTTACTCCCCATCTTGGATCCACCATTGTAATCCATTCTATTTTCTGGAACCAGCTGCTACGCCACTGAAAGCATATCGGATACAATCTTTCGCTTCTTGACTGCGTACGATCAGAGACATATATAACTCATTTGATATGTATCTCTTTAGTACGATCAGCAATGTTAATTATATTTTCTCTCGTTCACTTTAAATTTTGAATGTCCTTTTACGCCACATTATAAATCGTCTGGTGGTGACCATCGGCCAATTTTGATGTTGGAGGAGAGAAAGCGGAAACAATGTACCCGGGTAGAGACCACCGGCCTTCCGTAAGTAAACTAGCAAATTTCTCACAAATTCAACTTAGATCATTGGTCTTGGTATTTCTAACAACCCGGTAATAAATCAATTTCCAGTTTATTGTTGCATATGGTTTTTTTTCAATTAGTATGTGGACATTTAGACGTCAAAGATTTAGAAATTGGGTAATAACACAGAAGTTCATGCAAAAATACAATTTTGATCTTACTAGATCTACTTAAAAATCTGTGAGCGAGAAGAAAATTCGCCAATATCCATTTTATCATTTGTTCCATGCTAAATAGGTTGGAAATATGTTACACCAAATTATTGGAATTTCACGTGTGACAAAGCATTCGAATGGCAATCTTTATGCGAAATATTCACTGTTTACTATTCGAACGTTTGTTTCATCTTTAAGAAAAATAAATTCCATTTGTGCACGTATCATTGTATGGTGTAAACATGACTATAAATCAAACGTTCAGATGTACAAATAATTGGTCCGAATTTATCATTGCACATGAACAGAATGCTTCACTTACAACAAAAATAAGTTTGCGTATATAATATGCCATAATGCGTATTCGCACAGTGTGAACTACAAAACAAGGAGACTTGCGTGGACGAGTGGTTAGAGCATCACGCTGTAAACCATAAAAGTCTCACTTCTGGTCAGCACAGGTTCGAGCCCCGCTGAAACATATAAATCTGATTTTTTGAGAATGTTTGCCTGTTTACTTGTGGAAGGCCAGTGGTCTCTTCCCGGGTACATTATAACCGAGTTCTCTCCTCCACAATTAAAAACTGACCGCCACCATATACACTATACTTCAAAACGAAAGTAGTTCGGGCTCGGAATACAATAGTTTGTATATTTTGACAGCATCTGGCGCCGAAGCCACACGTGTAGAAAGGTTTGTAGAGGATGTACAGTTTTCTTTTCTTTCACTATATGAACATATACTTTAACTGTCATGTTACAAGACAGAGCTTACAGGGAATGTTCAGTTGAATTACTTTTCATGACTAAAGAAACAGCGAGACCTTTCATTCGCTTTTGTCGATAGTCTGTATTGTTGTTTTCCCGAAATTGAAACAAGGAGTGAAAAGAATTCGATCTGTCTACAAGTTAACGTTGCGTAATAATAGTAGCCTACAAAAACCAAGACATTTCTGTTAGATGTCATGTCATATTTTATTTATTCTTACAAATGGTTTACCTTGGTCAGAAGTAAATGAAATTAAGAAAAATAAACATTATTTAATTAAACACATAAACTTTATATCAGCAATAATCGCAATAAGCCCAAAGACACATTCACGTATGAGATGCCAAATCAACAGGGATTAAAAGTTTTGATCATCAGACTTCCTATGGTTCTGTGATGCTATACTGGTGTCAATGTGGTGACATCGCCTGAGAACCCACAGTACGGTGCTGGAGTGATTATGGAGTGCATGGAAGATTACGGTTTATGTCAGTCTTAACATGGTTGTTTCACAGAGATACCTGGACCCAGTTGTTCATCTTTTGATTATAAATTTAGTCATCAGTTAAATATAAACCTCGGTTAAAATGGTAACTGAGGGTTACATACCCTAGGGTTAAATTTAGGTTGCTCAACAGCTTTTTAATCCTTGGTTACGTAATCTTAGACTAAAATTATAACCAAGGTTTTTGTTTTTGATTAAGGGCTTTTCCCCTATCTTATAATTCTTTTTGTTTACACCGGAAAAATATGGATATGCAATTTGCCTCTCCCCCGAACACATGGGAAAATTTAAACTTATTTCACAAAAGAGGGAGAGCTGCTATTACATGCAGAGGTAGAAAGGATCTTAGGCCAGACATAAAATATTCTCTGTTTGCTGTTTACCGACTCTACCCTTTTACCTTTTACCTATGGGTAGGTAGGTAGGGAAATTATTTTATTTTATTGAAAATATTTCTGTCATTGTGCAGTCAGTCATTTTCTGTACAAATTATAATGAAAATTATTGTAAATGTGGACACATTAAATATTTCATAAATGTTTGAGACAGACATGAGAAGAGAAAGATTATTTGTGAAATTTCAATAAGTTTTCACTGTACAACAATTATCTATCAAATCTCAATGGTCATCTCATAGCATTTGTTCACTGGTTGGCAGTTAAACAGACTAGCCAATATTACATCAGAGGCTCAGACTTGCTGAGGCAATATTTATGATAAAGTGCATGGTACAGTGACAGAGTCGGTGTTTTAAAATGATAACTTTCCTGGGACTTTTTAATATATTTCTAAAGTAAATTAGAGAAATACACAGGGTTATGTTAAAGAAAACAGGTGTATAAATTTAATTGATTTCATTTTACTAGATTTGATATCGTTTTTGTAAAATTAAAAAGGTTTTGACAAATATTTTTTAAATAAAAAAATAACGACTTTTAAATGTCTGCAATTTTATGTTTAACATTATTCCCTCCAGCTTTCATGAAAGGAAGAAATGTATCAAACAAATTTACACAGGTGTTTCATAAATTGTTTATCTTAGTAAAACATGTATCATACAGGATTTTTGGTTTCCTATTTTTATAAATAGTATTTGTAGAGAAAATACATGTGTCATTCTGGAATATAGCAGTAACTTAGGCTGAACTTCATGTCCCTATTTTAAGCGATTTTTTGAGTGAGTAAAATCTGAATAAATCCCTTTGGAGATTCTGTCCTGTTGCCCAGACAAAATCTCCAAAGTGATTAGGGTAAAATCCTGATTTACCCCCCCCCCCCCCCCTAAAAAATTGCTTAAAATCAGGACAGAAAGTTTGGCGAATTCATCTATGCCCTAATATTGTAGATGGATTGGTAATATATCGAAGAGTTACAAGAGGCCATATTATGAATTTGCAGTTCCTTGATAGGCCCCTAGTGTCATGTTACGTACGTTCTGGCCATTATTTTACACTAATCGGATAAAATACTGTTAATATGTGATGTTTCATTGAATAAATAATAGTGCCATGGTCAAAATACATATATGTTTATTCTCAGAGATCGAGACGAAGTAATACTAATACTATCAGAGATTGAGACGAAGTAATACTTAAAATACACCTCACTAATAACCAGTTGTGTCAGGTAGTTGGTCGATACGTTCCAGAAAGATCGTCAATAGAAAAATTTTTTTTTGAAAATCGGCAAGTAAAAATTTTCCAAGATCGCGGTGATTACTCCGTTGGTTGTGACGGTACTCGAACCTTCCAAACAAAAAAAAATTTTATTTTAGGCCTAAGGTATTTAATTCACATTCCGAGAAGTAATGGTCATAAATAGACTTTTCTGTAAACACATAACGTTTATTTTCATATTTACTTTTGTGTTATTTTTCAAAGTTGTATGTATAGTAAATTTGAATTAGTTATTTTATCGTGGGAACCATCCAATGAAAATGAACTTGCCTGAATTTTCTTTAAAAGACTTAGGTCTAATTAATATTTCAGACACGTTTACGTCTGAGTTATTACTTAAACATTTAAGATGCTTCGCAAATCGGAGAAAACTCAAATTAGTGTGTTCTGCGAGAAAAAAATATTTTACTCAAGTTTAGTAAAATATCTAGACATAGATCTAGCAGACTTAAGTAAAAAATATTTTACTCTATCTAGATCTATATGACTATCAAACAATGGGAGATAGTGTACCTCAGATTTTGAATGCCATGTATATACGGGCTTGTAGGCAAGGTAAATACCCTTAAAATAGAGTCTGATGTTTTCGAGAAAATTCTGCTACATGCTGAAATCTTTTTCTGAATCAGCCTTTTTCACTTCCAATATAACTAGCATGGATTGAATAAAAGTCAGTCCTGACACTATCGTTTTTTAAATAAATAAATGTAACAAGGACCAAGTAAAATGGATGTGATGTCATATGAGGCAAGGAGAGGGTGTTGCACACATTATGTTAAAATGACCAGATTACATGGTGTCCAGTATTATGAAACATAATATTAATGAAAGTTATTTGGATTTTATTTAGATCAATTAAAGTTGCTGCATGGTTGGTATGTGAATGTCTAATGGAAGACCTGAAAAAAAGACTAGAAATTCAGAATACTTCTATACAAGCACAGGTAAGTGATTTTTGTACCATAGTTCCTGGTTTATTAAAGAGCAGATAAAGGTAAGTGATTCCATTTATAATTTTGATTTTAGAGAATTTGTCTGACCTGGAAATGGATTGGTACCAAACAAAAGTGCAAGTTGAATTATAAACCCTATCAAATTAAAAATTCTTATAATTGTCCCAAAAGTCTGTTTTAGACTGTAGTTGGCTCAGGCTAGTGTTCTTTGACAATCAGGGCGGTTTGGCACTGTAAAACATCAAAATTTACTTAAATCTCAGAATATTCTCAAATGGCCTGCTCAGCCAATCAGGGCCTGGCAATATAAAACATGAGGATTTACTCAAGTCTGAAAATATTCTCAAATTGGCCTGCTCAGCCCATCAGGGCCGTGCACTATAAAACATGAGATTGAGAATTCACTCAAGCCTGAGAATATTCTCAAATTGGCCTGCTCAGCCCATCAGGGCCGTGCACTATAAAACATGAGATTGAGAATTCACTCAAGCCTGAGAATATTCTCAAATTGGCCTGCTCAGCCAATCAGGGCCTGGCACTATAAAACATGAGATTGAGAATTCACTCAAGCCTGAGAATATTCTCAAATTGGCCTGCTCAGCCCATCAGGGCCATGCACTATAAAACATGAGATTGAGAATTCACTCAAGCCTGAGAATATTCTCAAATTGGCCTGCTCAGCCCATCAGGGCCGTGCACTATAAAACATGAGATTGAGAATTCACTCAAGCCTGAGAATATTCTCAAATTGGCCTGCTCAGCCAATCAGATCTCATGATTAATAGATTTGAGTCAAATTTTCATACTTATGTATTTTTGAAGTTTTATGGTGCCAGACTCAGGATAGAAACTTGTAAAGTTTACATATATAGTATTGTCACTGATAAGACTAGCTATATCTCCAAGGTTTGTACAGTTTCTGAAAAGTGATTTATAGTTAATCCTTGAAAGAGATTAAAAACAAAAATATCCTTGAAAAGTGATTGATTTTAATGCAAAATGCTTGATTTATTTCATCAGAGTGTTTAATTCTACTTTTTGCATGTTTACTCATCACTAAAGAAAGACACGTCATCTACATGTAGTATAATACAATATGAGTAAAGTGTTTTTGTGATGCCGTATGTATTGAATACAATTTGAGTAAAGTGTTTTTGTGATGCCGTATGTTGTGTAATACAATATGAGTAAAGTGTTTTTGTGATGCCGTATGTAGTGTAATACAATTTGAGTAAAGTGTTTTTGTGATGCCGTATGTTGTGTAATACAATATGAGTAAAGTGTTTTTGTGATGCCGTATGTTGTGTAATACAATATGAGTAAAGTGTTTTTGTGATGCCGTATGTAGTGTAATACAATTTGAGTAAAGTGTTTTTGTGATGCCGTATGTTGTGTAATACAATATGAGTAAAGTGTTTTTGTGATGCCGTATGTAGTGTAATACAATTTGAGTAAAGTGTTTTTGTGATGTCGTATGTAGTATAATACAATATGAGTAAAGTGTTTTTGTGATGCTGTATGTAGTGTAATACAATATGAGTAAAGTGTTTTTGTGATGCCGTATGTAGTGTAATACAATTTGAGTAAAGTGTTTTTGTGATGCTGTATTGCTGGATCTCATTTAATTGTGTTGTGGAACTCTAAGCAGTATATTGAGGATCACCATTGGAATGTGAAATAACTTTGCTGTCAGTGTTTGTTTTTACTTTGTTTTGGCTTGCTGGGTCTTGATAGCTTAACTCTACCCATTGAAAGTGGTTCAAAAGTGCTTGAAAAACATTGTAAAAGTCCTGGAAATGTGATTGAAAAACACTATAAATGTCCTGGAAAAGTGCTTGAAAAACATTGTAAAAGTCCTGGAAATGTGATTGAAAAACACTATAAATGTCTTGGAAAAGTGATTGAAAAACACTATAAAAGTCCTGGAAAAGTCCTGGAAAAGTGCTTGAAAAATACTATAAAAGTTCTGGAAAAGTGGTTGAAAAGGGCTTGGAAAACACTATAAAAGTCCTTGATGAACCATGCTCTCAAATCCAATTTTAATTGCTTTAGGTGTCACATCTCCCATAATATGATGGATCTCTTCCATGACATGGTGTAAATTAATCTCAGTTGTAGTTTTTGTGTCAATTTGAACTCTTTGACATGCTTTCCATAGAGGTTCTATTTACAGTCCATTTGGGTTTAGATGGGCTCTGATTGTGATGGATAATGTTTTATAATAACTAGCATTAAAATGCTCTGAACTATAAAGTACAATGTTTTCTGCGTGAAAGTGATTAATGATTTACTTTCCAGTTTTCAGTATATTTCTCTAAAAGCATAAAACCATACATTGTAGTTAAATTGCAATAAAATATGTTTTTTGCAGAATTTGCTATAAGAGATTTTAAAATATGATGTTAATGATCATTGCTTGTGAATCCTTTTGACTCACTAAGAGTAGAACAAAATGATTTCATATATTACACAATACACTGCCATTATCATCAATGTTCTTTTATTGGGAGACAAGTTATGTGTATTGATGGAATACAGAAGAAACAAAGACAGACAATCAGACACTGATTATTAAAGAAGATTGACCAGGCCAACAAAGGCCAAGATACCATCTTTATAAAATGAGCAAGGGTGTGACCAAGAAATGCAGATACATGTACATATTTTTGAAATGAAAACACATTTCTGTCCTCTCTATGACAAATACACACATTTCTGTCCTCTTTATGACAAATACACACATTTCTGTCCTCTCTATGACAAATACACACATTTCTGTCCTCTTTATGACAAATACACACATTTCTGTTCTCTTTATGACAAATACACACATTTCTGTCCTCTTTATGACAAATACACACATTTCTGTCCTCTTTATGACAAATACACACATTTCTGTCCTCTTTATGACAAATACACACATTTCTATCCTCTTTATGACAAATACACACATTTCTATCCTCTTTATGACAAATACACACATTTCTGTCCTCTTTATGACAAATACACACATTTCTATCCTCTTTATGACAAATACACACATTTCTGTCCTCTTTATGACAAATACACACATTTCTAACCTCTGTACTGACTGTAGTCTATATGACAAACAGACATGTTAACCTCTGATGACCAAAAAGCAGTAGATTCACACCTCCAAAGTGGTAGCATTGCGCGTGTATTAATTTATCTATTTATCCATTTATTTATTTTTCTATTTATTTATTTATTTTTCTATTTATTTATTTACTTTTGGTACATTTTTTAAAAATAATGTGTTAGTAAATGCGATAATCCACTGTTAGATGTTTAAACATGTCCCTTCATAAGCTACATCAGAAGCCACACAGATTTGAAAATCAGCACATAATAATTTTACAAATCTAGTCCTCAACTGTCTTTAAATTATATTTTTATCTTTTGTAAATTTTTGAACAAGGAGACCTGTTTAGATGTATCTTTGTATCTCGCTACAACACACTGATTAACCAAGACTGTTTTAAATAATTCGCAAATATATTATCTCGCTTGTAATACTCTAGGCTAATGGCTTTCACACCCTATAGTGTCTGACCCCTTCCTTTGATGACTTAACAGACCTAAAGCCGTTCGCGAGGATTTTAAAGGTGTGCAAACAGGATTCAGTTACTTTTTGCCAAATATCTCGGGAATGAGACATCGGATTGACTTAAAATTTTCAACAAATACATTTATGCATCATAAACTAAAAATTTTTGAAAGTTGTATATAGTATTTGGGGTGTACTTTAATGATATAAGCGGCCTCATATCATCAGGTCTTTGTCTGACATCAACACGTGGTGATGTTTACTGAGTTTTAAATCTAATTAAAAGATTATCAGGAATTAATTATTGTCCGTGAATGATGATTGGGGTATCACAGGAGATAGTATTAATTGCAGGTATGGATAATTAGTATTAATTGCAGGTATGAATATGTGTCAAAGCAATGCACAGCCACAAGTGTGTAAATATAATGAACTTGAGAATCCAATGTATGCAGGCAGACTAGAAAAGCATATTCTGGAAAATGTACTGAGCTTTGGTAGAAATGTAAAGAAATTGGAAGTTTTGGACTGCAAAGCAGGAGGTGGATGATTGATCTTAAAAGTGGTAGACAACCGCTGAAATCAGTAGCGTTAACATGTCTGGACAAATACTCATTTCTGTCCTCTATATAAAACACACTCATACACACACACAACAAACAACACAAACACACAATTTTGTCCTCTATATGACAAATATACACACATTTTTGTCCTCTGTATGACACACACATTTCTGTCCTCTTTATGACAAATACACATTTCTGTCCTCTGTATGACACACATTTCTGTCCTCTGTGTGACAAATGCACACATTTCTGTCCTCTTTATGACAAATACACATTTCTGTCCTCTATATGACACACACATATTTTGTCCTCTATATAACAAATATACATATATTTCTGTCCTCCATATGACACATACACACATTTTTATTGTCTATATGACAAATACATTCATTTCTATCCTCTATATGACAAATACACACATTTCTGTCCTCTGTGTGACAAATGCACACATTTCTGTCCTCTTCATGACACATACACATTTCTGTCCTCTATATGACACACATATTTTTGTCCTCTATATAACAAATATACATATATTTCTGTCCTCCATATGACACATACACACATTTTTATCCTCTATATGACAAATACATTCATTTCTGTCCTCTATATGACAAATGCACACATTTCTATTGTCTATATGACATACACATACACACACACACAACACACACACACACATCTGTCCTGTATATGACAAACACACATTTTTATCCTCAATATGTCAGATACACATGTTTCTGTCGTCTATATGACAAATACATAGACATTTCTGTCCTCTATGAGACAAATACATATTTCTGTCCTGTATATGACAAATACACACATTTCTGTCCTCTGTATGACAAATGCACACATTTCTGTCCTCCATATGACAAATGCACACTTACTATCCTCTATATGAAAAAAACCACATTTCCATCTTCCAATGAGAATAATGCATACTTTTCCGTCTTCTATATGATAAAAACACACACATTTCTGTCTTCTATGTGACTAATGCACACTTATTATCCTCTATATGACAAAAACACATTTCCATCTTCTAATGACAAAAGCACAATTTCTGTCTTCTTTCTGACAAAAACACACATTCCTGTCCTCTCTATGACACACATTTCTATCCTCTATGACAAATACACATTTCTATCCTCTATATGACACACACATTTCTCTCCTCTATATGACAGATACACTCACATTTCTATCTATATGATAAATACACATATTTCTATCCTCTATATGACAAATACACACATTTCTGTCCTCTATATGACAAATACACACATTTCTGTCCTCTATAAGACAAATACATAAAACTCTGGCCTCTGTAGGACAAATACACTCATTTCTGTCCTCTATATGACAAATACATAAAACTCTGGCCTCTGTAGGACAAATACACTCATTTCTATCCTCTATATGACACACCTCTCCTCTATATGACAGATACACTCACATTTCTATCTATATGATAAATACACATATTTCTATCCTCTATATGACAAATACACACATTTCTGTCCTCTATATGACAAATACACACATTCTGTCCTCTATAAGACAAATACATAAAACTCTGGCCTCTATATGACAAATACACACATTTCTGTCCTCTATAAGACAAATACATAAAACTCTGGCCTCTGTAGGACAAATACACTCATTTCTGTCCTCTATATGACAAATACACATAATTCTGTTTTCTATATGACAAATACACACATTTCTGTCCTCTTTATGACAAATACACACATTTCTGTTTTCTATATGACAAATACACACATTTCTGTCCTCTATATGACAAATACACACATTTCCGTTTTCTATATGACAAATACACACATTTCTGTTCTCTATATGACAAATACACACATTTCTGTCCTCTTTATGACAAATACACACATTTTTGTTCTCGTTATGACAGCTAGATACACACACATTTCTATCCTCTAAAATTCATTTCTGCTTAAGTAAGATTATGTGTTATATGAACTTCAAGTTCTGAGCTATTTATGGCAGACTTGTAAACTGAGGTTGTTTATTTGTAATTAGTCGTCACTTTTTTTCTGAAACTTTTATATGTTGTTATGTATAACTTTCATTTTTTTAATCAATTTTGGAGACACCATCTCTGAGTCAAATTATGTGTGTTAAAATAATCTGAGCAGTGATATTGTGTGATTTCACTGATCTATGAGCATCTAAGCTGTAACAGGGATCTTATTTGAATAAATAAGATATATGTTATAGGAAAATACATCAAAGTTAATTATTTCTAGCTGCAAGCCATATTAGATTAATACCATAACTTAGCAAATGGAATTTCTAACTGTATGAAGCTATTTATTTAGTTTAATAACTAGCCTATCATATTGTCATACTGACCCAGACAACTGGACATTGCGCAGTGTAGATTTAATCTGCAAGAAAGAATTATCTACTGACAAGAAATAGTGAAATTCCTACACAGTAAATCTTGATGAAAAAAAAAATGACAAATTAGTTTCTTGTCATGTCTGTACAATTTGTTACATGAAAAATATCTTTTTTGGTCAGGAATGGATTAGTTGTTTGGTCATTAAGAAGGATGGTCATATGAAAGTGATCACACTATTAGAACGTCTCATTTAAACATCTCTTTTTCTTGAAGTAGCTCTTTTGGATGTAAAGGCTGGGATGTGGACTTATCCTGTAGGATTTGGAGTATTTAGCAGTCTGCTGTTTCCCTATGTTATCACATCAAGCCCTGTGATGACATTTAGACTCATCTAAATCAATAGATACAATGTAGCATGGCCTACTGTTATAATTTAAGGGGGAACAAGTTATTATGAATGTGAAATTATTGTAGAATTTGGATTCTAAATCAGTCACTCTTGTTGCAGTTAGTTTGACCAACAACTCCTGATTTCTGACAGTGGACTTTACCTTTCTCTGAAATGGGCGAGTCCGCATATTAATGTGACTACAGGGATGATGAAATGAAGTCATTTCATCTGTATACTTTGTAAATGTGACTCAAAAATCATTTACATTCATGATTTATAAGTCACAACAGATTTTGTGATTTTATAGTCTTCCTATTGGGTGACAGTTGATTTGGATTAAATCCTGTCAACCCTATAAACCATAATAGATTAGTCTTAAACAAAATAAAATAGCATGTCACTCAGATATACAATGGGTGGCAGGATTAAGATGTTGATGTTGAAATGTATCTCAATCATAGAAGATGATGAGATGGACTTGGTCACATGACCTTAAAAGTGTAAAGAAATCAGAAAGTTTTGATCTTTTTAACACATTTTTCAAGTATTTGTACATGAAATATAACAATAACACATCATTATTACCATGTCGTAATTCTAGAAATAATTCACAAAAATTTACTAGCACTTAAAGTCAATTGTAAATGCTTTATGTTATTTTTTGTGTAATTGACATAAGATTTATAGCAGCTTAGAGTCATAATTTCTTTAATATGTGTTATTTTTTGATGACTGTACAATAAGGTATTATACCTCTTTCAAACACCTTTCAGCCTGCTCATGACAGCTTATAAAAACATTCACATAAACAAAGAAATAGAGATACTTAGAGATAGAGAAAGAGTTTAATATATTGATATTATAAACAGAAACTATATTACTTCAAGGGTTTTAGCTGCAGAAAAGAAAACTTGGCATGTATCATCCCCATGTAAAGTTTGCAAATTAAAAGGGGCTAGTACCCATAGGGGCCCAAATGTGGCCAAAAAGAATAAAAAATTAGTACATCTTTAAAAATATTTTTTTTATTCTGTCAATAAACGAGCCACCAGATTGCACTTCAGTAAAATAGGGTACAATTGTATTACAAATTGTTTAATAACTAAAAATTGATTGACTTTTGGTAAACAAAGTTGTTAGGATTGATCTTAGGATTATTTTGACAAAATTTCAAGGTCACAGGGCCAAAGGTCAAGGTCTCGGACACTGCAGTAAATAGAAAATAGTTTTTTTTTGTTCAATTTTAGAGATTTTTGACTACTTCTCCAGAACCATTGGGCCAATTTGAACCAAACTTGACAGGAAGTATAACCATGTGAAGCCACATAAAGTTTTTGAATGAAAAGGGGCTAGGACCAAATATGGCAGCAAAACAAATGAGTCAGCAGCTTTTTTTTATTTAATGCATTTATCTCCAAAATGATTTAAGTTAGAAAAAATAAGATGAGCGGCTTGCAAAAATCTACCAATATTTTATTTTGATGGAAATTGTCAGGTCGACCCTTATGCGAGTTATTCAAATTTTTTGTGGATTTCTTATGTATTTGGATTTTTTGTACATTCTCTTGAAAAGTATAATAGATAGAGTAAAAGTGAACGAAACAAAAATGTTCAGCATGCAAAATGCTACAAAAAGGTTAAAAGGCCAAAATTGTCTTGAAAGAAACAAATGTTCAGCATGCTAAGATCTACAAAAAAGTCAACAGGGCCAAAATTTTCAGGTTACCCCTTATGGGATTTATTTCCCTTTTAAGTGGGTTATTCATGTTTTAGACTGTTTTGTCCTATTATCTTGAAAAGTATATAATACATTGTGGATACATGTAGATAAAAAGTGAAAGAAGCAAAAATGTTCAGCATGCAACGATCTACAAAAACATCTACAGATGTTCAGCATGCAAAAATCTACAGAAAATTCACATGGGCTGAAATTGCTGGTTCGACCCTTATGGGAGTTATTTTCCCGTTTTAGTTAATTTCTCATGTTTTGGGCTGTTTTGTTCTATTAAATCTACAAAAAAAGTCCAAAGGTCCGAAATTATCAGGTCACACCTTATGGGAGTTATTTCCCCTTTTATTGTTAAATTTTAGACATTTTTTTATTTCTTCTCAAGAACCAGTGGGCCATTTTAAACCAAACTAGGCATGGATCATCCCCATGTGAAGCCACATATATTTTGCAAATGAAAAGGGGCTAGGTCTCATAGAGGCCCTGAAAGGGGCCAAAAAGAACCAAAACTTGGAAATCTTTAAAAAAATTTTCTCATGACTTTCAAATATTGCATGCATGATTTTACAGTCAGTATCTACAATGTTTTTGAATGAAAAAGAAATCTGTCAATAAACAGTTAACTAGGGGTGCTTGAATATTATAGGGTACAGCTGAATACAAATGGTAAATAACTCAAAACTGATTGACTTTTTGTATACAGATATATATGAGAAAGTTGTTAGGAATTATCTAAGGATCATTTTGACAAAATTTCAAGGTCATGGGACCAAAGGTCAAGGTCACAGACACCTAAGTAAGCAGAACGTATTAGGTTTTTATCAAATTTCAGACATTTTCGACTTCTTAAGAACCAGTGAACTAATTTTAAGCAAACTTGACTTGAAATTTTTCTCAGGTGACATTAAGGCCAATTGGGCCTCTTGTTTGTTTATTATACATCAATCTAAGTACATGTAGTTTATAAGAAAGAAGTATTTTTGGAAAAAAACCACAGCTAATGTCTCTTTAAGAGCAATCTACATCCTGCTTGGCAATTCACAAATTATTCATTGCGTAGATATTTGTAATTTAGAAAAATCTGCTTCATTTACATTAATATCCTGATCAGACTTTCAGACTTTCATCAGATATTGAGAATGGAAAGTAGGAAGTCGAAGATGCATCATACAAACAATAAACAATCAGAAATAATATTAATTATTTGCTTGTACGGATAACGCATGTCCGTATTTGAAATTTTTATGAGAGAAGGAATAATTTGCGACAGTATTTATATAGTCGCAATTTATCAAACATATCAAATAATTGTGGTTATCATCAGGCTTGTCTGTTATTTGACAAAATATGGTGATGACTGCGGATCTTACAGTGAAATTGACATTTTTTCAGTTTTTTATGATCTGTTTGAGACATTCAGCACTTTGAAGTTGGATATAAGCTCACTAGTGTTCTGAAATACTGTGGTTATGTACATCAAAGCATATGTTATTTTGTTAGAAAGAACTACAGTGGTTCCTGTCTTGAGAAACCACCCCATCTGCCACTGAAATGTGGTCTTTCAAGACAGGTGTCCTCTCAAAAGAGGTTTTATCTAGAGGATTATTTAAAGGAGCATTAGCTTTTTCCGTTTTTCCGTCTTTCCGTTTTTACTACTTAGATTTATATAACAAAAAATGATATACACAGGTATAAAAAGTCTTTAATTCCTTTTTGTTTTGTGAAATTTGCTTGAGTAAACAAGATTTGGCATTTTTTCAATTGAAATTGATTAAGAATACGACACTGCACCTGACCTTATTTTCACAAAGTATATAGGAATACAACTTTTTAAATGCCTGTATATAGCAAATGTAAAAGAAAAATCAAAATGATTTCTTTTGGTAAACATGGCTAATGTACTGTTAACCAATTAGAGAGCCGGCCTGGCTCAGTCGATAGCGCGCTCGACTCTGGATCGTGACGTGACTTCGAGTTAAATGGTTTCCTGTCGGATGAGACAGTAAAAGCTGGAGGTAGCACAGTAGGTGTCGGCACGTTAAAGAAATGGAAAGTGCCGAGCATAGGCCAAAATTTGAAGCCCTTCACCGGCATTTGGTCACGTCTCCATATGAGTGAAATATTCTTGAGTGGGACGTTAACCAACAATAAACAAACAAACAAAAAACCAATTAGATTTCAGAATGTTGTCTCAGAAGACAGGTGGCCTTTTATAAGAGTTCTGCTATAGTTTACTTCTATGTGTGTTCTGTGAAGAAATTTGCAAACTGATTCATCAAAGTAAATTTAATCTTTGATCATTTTTACAGACTTGATACATATGGTTGATCTTTATAATTGTTTAACATTTGATAGATGATAATTCAACACAACTCTAAAAAAGTTGTTTTTATTAGTTTAAATATGAAGTATGTTTTAATGAATTGTGATACAAATCTTGTTTATACATGTATATACATGTAGAAATTGTCAAATACTTTACCAAAGACAGTTAGCACTATGGAAAAAAATATTGTTTATTATTTACAGGCATGTTGTGTTTGTTCTGTTTCTTTCTTTCTTTTTTTCTTTCTTCTTCTTCTTTTATCTTTCCATGAAGAACTTGTTCACAAGTTTTCTCTGAAGCTAATTCTTTGTGATGGATTCTAATGAAACTTCATATGATTGTAACTTTGGGTGTGCAGATGTGCACTATGTATGCAACATCATAATTAATGGCGTCGAAGGCATGCTGAGGCTTCTGGTTTGTTGAAATTTAACTGCACATTTTCTCTAAAACTACTGGACGGATTCCTATGAAATCTATAGGTTTGGATGTGTTCAGACGTACAGTATGTAAACTTGTGACATCATCAAAAAATAGCATCTATTGCAAACAGTCAGGATTCTGATTTTCTGAATTTCAGCATTGTCTGATTTTGATGAAATATGCAATTTATATGTATCAAAGGATTGCATTTCAATAGTATGGGTTTCATTGCCATCTTTTGCAATGCAAGGCTAAAACGAGCCTTCTGATTGGTTGAAATTTCAGCATTCTCTGATTTTGATGAAATTTGGAATTTTATAAGTATCAAGGGATTGCAATTTCAATGGTATGGGTTTTATTGCTGTCTATGGCAAACTGAGGCTTCTGCTTGGTCAAAATTTCAATTTGAATTGTCCGATTTTTATGAAATTTGGTATTTAAAGGTATCAAAGGATTCAGTGGCAGGGGTTTTGTTGCTGTCTCTGGCAAACCAAGGCTTCTGCTTGGTCAAAATTTCATCATTGTCTGATTGGTCCACATTTCAAGATTGTGTGGTTTTGATGAAATATGGAATTATTTAATAAATGCTATTTGATATAACCACACAACTTCTTCCACGGCTTGTAGGACTTCTTGTAACAGTAGCCTACCCTGTTGCAATTAGCCCATGTTTTTCTCTGAATTATTTGAAGATTTCATTTAACTGTAAGATATATGATTTTCTTAGTCTTTGTAAGAAGATCATGATTTTTAAGGAGGCAGGACCGAGGTATTAGCATAGGTAATTTTTTTTTCCTTTTTTTTCTACTTAGATTGATGAATAATAACAAAACGATATACACAGTCATATAACTTATCATATTTCTACATATTTTGTGAAAACTGCTTGAGAAACCCAGTTTGGCAATTATTAATTTGCAAATGATTCATTTGACCTTACAATTTGTATATGCATACAACACTGGACCTGACCTTATTTTCACAAAATATATAGAAATATAAGAATTTTTATAACTTTGTTTATCTTTTATTTGTTATTTTACATCTGAGTAGTAAATAACAAAATATTTTCTGTTTTTGAAAAGACAGCTAATGCCCCTTTAATGTACCCTACAGAGTTATTTCCCTTGAGTGACATTATTGCAGATAAAAGAGGCATTAAACCTCAAAAATGAATCTTAATTAGCCCACCATCAACAAATGGTGGACTATTCATATCACCCATCGTCCGTCCATTGGTCCTCCGTCCGTCTTCTGTCCTGAACAATTCTTGTAACTGCTATTTCTCAGAAAGTATTGAGCAGATTTCCTTGAACTTTGACATCAAGGTTCCCCTTGAGGTGTAGTTATGCATATTTCATTTTCAGGAGGGTCGGGTCACAAAATAGCTGCCAGGTGGCCATCTTGGATTTTGACCAAACGAAGATAGTTACTGCTATTACTCAGAAAGGACTGAAAGGATCTCCTTGAAATTTGATGTGAAGGTCCCTTTGGGATATAGTTGTGCATATTACATTTTGATAGAGATTTGATTCCAACATGGCTGACAGGATTGTTTTGGATTTTGACAATGGAAGTATGTTATTTCTCAGTAAGTACTAAAGGGATCTTATATAAATTTAACATTAAGTTTCCTTTGAAGTCTAGTTGGACATATTATATTTTCAGAGAGATCAGAATCCAACATTGCCAACAGGTGGCTTTCTTTGAATTTGACAATTGAAATTTGTTACCCCTCTTTCTCAGAATGTACTGAAGGAATCTTTTCAAAATTGATTATGGAGGTTCCCCCTGAGGTCTAGTTGTGCATATTACACTTTTAGAGAGATCAAAATCCAAGATGGACACCTGTCGGCCATGTTGAATTCCATTTCCTCTAAAAATGTAATATGTTCAGTTCAAGTTCAATTTCGCTATAATCTTGCAAAAAAGTATTTCACAGAAATATGGATTTAAGTTCATATTCAATGTTGAGACACAAAATAAGAGAAAAGAACAGTCTGTCATAGATCAGACATAGAACATTCCATGGTGGGCGCCAAGATTCCTCTGTGATCTCTTCTTTATTTTAGTAAAGATTCTTGGTTATATATCATTTTCAGTTTTCAGATATATTTCTGCATCAAATGATAGTCTGGTGTTACAAGGGTGAGTTTGACTAAATGTCTTATTGTCATACAGGCAACATCTAAATGTCGTATTGTCATACAGGCAACATCTAAATGTCTTCACACTGCAAGGTTTGCTCTAATCTACTACCCACTCATTTCCTCTAATGGCTCATAAAATTCTGCTACTAATGATAAAAAGTATTATAGCTGTTTTACCATGAATCATTTTTATTCCAAATTTTAGAGATTCAAATCTCATTTAAATTCTTCAATACGTATTTCTAAAGTAATAAAAACCATAGAAATCCCATCTTGATTTTTTTTAACAAAGTATAACTTCTATTTGGTAAACAAGTCAGTACATACAGTAGACAATTTATTTTTGCATATTTTTAATCATTTGTAGCTGTCTGTTAGTATCATATAAAGTTAATACAACAGATGTTTTGCCATCAGGGTTAGATTTACACCACGATAGTGCTAACATATGGACATAGTATATTGCCGGAATGGGTGTCAGCAAGTTCTATTGAATCCTAAATTTGAATCAAGGAAATGGTTAAATTTAATGGAAATTTAAAGATGTCTGAGATGAAGGAAACAGATTGATATATAAATCGTGTTTATATTACACGCTGGATTTAAGTCTGCTTTATTATCTTTATTATCAAGGACTTTTCTATCTTGATCAGAGCATTAGCAATAGACGCTTTCTTGGAGGGGGAACTATAATTTTGTCTTGTGTTTTTTTTCCATTCATACTTTCGTCTTTTTGCTTTGTATGGACCATATCTCCCTCATTTCTGTTTAACTAGACTTCCCATATTTGGTGCAAATATACATAATTAGAAGACAGAGTGTCACATGCAAAAAATTACTCTAATACTATTTTTATGTTTAGAGTTACTCCCCTTTGTTGATTTTTTTTTGTCTGGAACATATCTAAGTTATTTCTTCACCTAGTTTTTTATCATTTCTATGTAACTATAACAACACTTTTGAATCTCATTTCTCCTGGTATAAGCCTGAGATCAGGTGACCATGTTCAGTCTCTTTCCGTAACTGAAGATATCCATGTTTACCATTAGTAAAATTTTAGCTTTTATCTTTAAAGAGAATTCAGTTTCTAGATAAAATTACAATCTATTAGCATTCCCCACTTCAGACATCTAAGTATATATATAGGCGCTTCAAGATAATTAAAAAGTATGAAAATAATTATAGTTTACTGTTATGTGAAAAAGTGAAATTTGATTAGGCTTTTAAGGCAGAAAGACCAAAACATTTGTAAATGGCTTGTAGAAAATGGTTCAAATTGACTTGGATTGAAAATGACTTTGTACTTTAAATTTATATACAAAGGAGACTTATTTTGTTAATTTGAGTAGAACGTTTACGAAATTTGTTCCTGTTAAATAACTCTCTAATGTCACGATGTGATAATTCATGTACAAATATAGATATTGTTGTTGATGTTTATCATGGAGAATATGATATGTACATTGTTTAGAATCCAACATCATGATGATCTGCAAGCTTACTCATGTATCTGTATCAGGGTGTTAGATCAGGAAGCTATTAGATCAGTTTCATATATCAAATAAAAAAAAATCACTTTAAAAGGGAAGCAACCCTGATTTCTGTTTAAGCCATTAACCTCTAGACAAATTTACTCTTCTGTAAGCCCTAGACCTGTCTGAAATTATATTTAAGGCTGAAGAAGTTACCTGATGTTGTACATGTATGTTACACTTCAAGACTTATGTCCACCCATTTACTGTAAATTAAGGTTTCATATGTTTCAGAGTCACATTTCGGGGAAGTCATTGTAATATATGACATTTTGTACAGAATCCATTCCTCACAGAATGAAAAGAAAAATATTTTCCAAAAAATTGTTGTATAAATTGAGTTATTATGTTTACAAAATACTATTGGAAAGATTAGATTTCCCTTAGTGTCTTTCATGGCATTCTATATAAAGAAAACCTTACTATGCTTCAGATTACTGCTGGGCTGACAATCTGAAGATTAGTTAGTTTTTCCTTTGATGGAATGTCACATTCTTTGACTGCTTTACCATCGGCCAATCAGCAAGTGTATAAGATTTTCTCAACTAGATGACCAGCTGGATACATAGTTATTTATAAATGAATAAAATCACATTTAAAAAGAAGTAATATTGAATATAAACATGAGGGAAAATGGCAAAATGTGTATTTCAGGAAGTGTTCCCAAGTAAAGCTGCACAATGTTTGTAAAGTAAAAGGGGTTAGGAACCATAGGAGTTCCAAGAAGAGGTTACAAAGTACCAAAACATGGTACATGTACATCTTTAAGAATCTTACTCTCATGAGCCAGTGATAAAAAAATTCTTTAAAATTTGAGATGATTGATAATTAATTAAGTCAGTATCTGCAAAGTTTGTGAATGAAAACTAATTTCTTATTGTAAACGAGCCTGAAGCAAAATCTTCAAATGACTGAGGGTACAGTTTTATACTAATGGCTTATTATCTCATTGAGTTTTTGTATACAAAGATATATAAGAAAGTTATCTTTATCACAATTATCTCAGGATCATTGCGACAAAGTTTCAAAGTTGCAGGCACTCATATCTCTGGTACCTTAGTCAACATGTCATACCCATTTACCCATATTCCTTATTGATGTACCTCTCATTGTCTATCATAATCTTTTTTCCACTTTTTTAGCTCACCTGACTATGTCAGGGTGAGCTTTTGCAATCACTTTGCGTCCTGCGTCCGTCCGTCGTCCGTCCGTCCGTCGTTAACTCACTTTCAAAAATCTTCTCCTCTGAAACCACTGGGCCAAATTGAA
The DNA here is from genome assembly GCA_030159075.1 of Atrina japonica. Lineage (NCBI taxonomy): Eukaryota > Metazoa > Mollusca > Bivalvia > Pterioida > Pinnidae > Atrina > Atrina japonica. Next base: position 714,380 of record BROG01000008.1, read on the forward strand.
CCAAACTTGAACTGAGTCGTCACTAGGGTATTTAGTTTCAAATTTGTTATTTTCTATGTCGCAGGTCAAACAACATGGCCGCTGTTGCTAAAAATAGAACATAGGGGGTAAATTGCAGTCCGTCGTTAACTCAATTCAAAAATCTTCTCCTCTGAAACCACTGGGCCAAATTGAACCAAACTTAAACTGAGTTGTCACTAGGGTATTTAGTTTCAAATTTGTTATTTTCTATGTCGCAGGTCAAACAACATGGCCGCTGTTGCTAAAAATAGAACATAGGGGGTAAATTGCAGTTTTTGGCCAATAACTCAAAAACCATTACAGATATAAAAAATCTGACATGGGTAAAAGTGATCAGCTTGATGAGATCTACCTGCCATGCAATTTTGAAGAAAATTGGAAAACTCATCTCGGAGTTATAGCCCTTTTTTTTGTAAAATTTTCAAAATTTTGGCATTTTAAATTTTTTATTTCAAAAAATGTAGCAGATAGAGGTCAAGTGTAAATTGCAAAAATGTTCAGCATATCAAGATCTACCCACCCTGAAAATTTGAAGACAATCCAAAAACCTGTGTAGGAGTTATTGCCCTTTTTTCACAGAATTTTTTCAATTTTTATGTTTTTTTTTTCGTCTTCTAACTCCAAAACTATGAAAGATAGAGGTCGAATGTAAATTGATAAAATGTTTGCCATGATGTGGCGACTTCAAAACCGGTGTTGAAAATTGTTTGTTGACCGCCATTTTCAAAATGGCCGACAAAAAAGGCGGGAAAATTCAACATTGTTTGATTTCAATGAAATTTGGTTTCCAAATAGATATTGATGTTGTGACTTCAAAACCGTTGTTGAAAATTGTTCCTTGACCGCCATTTTTAGCTCACCTGGCTTTTGGAATCACTTTGCGTCAACAAACATGGCCGCTATGGCGAGGCTTAGTTAAACATTGGATCCTATAGGAAAATCATCTTCTCCTCTGAAACCACTGACACAAATTTAACCAAACTTTACAGGAATGATGTATGCAAGGTCCTTTACAAAGACTGCTCATTTTGTTCTGATCCGTCAAAAATCATGGCCACTAGAACGGGGCTTAGTTTAACATTATATAGCCAAAAGAAGACTGCTGTGCTGCACACACTGCAAAGTTTTTGCAGAACCTTATTCATTCATTCATGAATCCGGTTCTTGACTTGGAAGAAGAACATTGGATCCTGTGGGAAAATTACATTTTCATCTTCTCCTCTGAAAACGCTGAAGCAAATATAACCAAACTTTAGAAGAATGATGTATTGAAGGTCCTTTACAAAGATTGCTCATTTCGTTCCGATCTGTCAAAACCATGGCCGCCAGGGCTGGGCTTAGTTTATCATTGGACCCTATGGGAAAATCACATTTTCATTTTCTCCTCTGAAACCACTGAAGCAAATTCAACCAAACTTTACAGGATTTATGTATGGAAGGTCCTTTACAAAAATTGCTCGGTTCGTCTGATCTTCTCAAGCAAATAACCAGGTGAGCGATACAGGCTCTTGAGAGCCTCTTGTTTAATAATGCTTTTACCCCTAAAGACACATTTGACTTGTCTAAGTCATTGATTTACAGAAGACGCTATTGTTTTTTCAGGGGGTGATGAATTAACATTGAAGTTTTGATATACATTTATTTTTAGACAAACAATTCTACACACTTCTGGAAATGCCAACAATCAGTTGTTTTCCTATGTACAGGATACTTGATTAAATCCATTTATTCCAAAATGATCCGATATGCCAGGGCATGTTCAACATATGAACATTCATATACAGAGGTAAACTGACAAGTTGTTGACACAGTGATATCAAGAATCTCATTTGACATCAATGTTCAGCAAATTTTACATTCAGTATAATTGCCTTTTTTGCTTTACTGTTTCACTAAATGAATTGTTGAGTTACCTGTCCGATAGCGGTTGTTGAATCGTATAGTGATGAAGATTTATTCCTCACCTATTTCATTTGAATTTGACTGTGTACTCATGGCAATCTAGAGGGGATTATTATCCTCCATGGCACCTGATCCCACCCCTGGATTTACAGAGGTCCGTGTTTGTCCAATATTCACTAGATTTGTATATTGCATCCTGAACATCCTGAAGACTTACACTTTGGTATTTGAGATTTTATATTTTAGAGCTTTACTGTAGATTTTTTCCTACAGGTAGATGAAATTACAAGAAGCAGATTTGTCATGTTCTCCTTCACTTTGGAAGCTTCTCCATGTTACATGATTGATTCTGATTGTGGTTATTATCTGTTCATTTGATGTAAATCTTGCTATCAGAATCATTGTTACAATCACATGAACTTTCTCGCCAGATCTCAAGTTTTGGATGTTGCGGAATTGTTATAATGATAAAGATGTCAGTATCAGCTTTTGTTATCACAGATGAAATAACCTATAACAATAGGTTTATTGATACCTTGATATTTAGTCTGTGTGCTTGGAATCAGATAGGTTTTACATGAAAACATGGGTGTTATTCTGTTTTTTATGGATCTTGCATGTCACCTGAAACAATGAAGCAATCTTTAGAGCTATAAACTGTCAAGGAAACGGAAATGGAAAAGTTAAAAGTAACAATAACTGTCTTTGAAGTCTTAAACTCCAGTTATCTTTAGAAATTTAAGACTAATGAGTGTCTTGGCCTAATAACTAAGATTTATGTAATTTCCCAGTGCATATCATATTCAGGACCTGGCTTTTCAGAAGTTCACAAAAAAGTTTTTTTTTATGATGAAAAAATAATGATTATTCAGGCAGGTATATTATATATTGTCTTCCAGTTATGGTGCAGGTAAATTCTATATCAACTACCAATTACCATGCAGGTATTTTACATATTGTCTTCCAGTTATGGTGCAGGTAAATTCTATATCAACTACCAATTACCATGCAGGTATTTTACATATTGTCTTCCAGTTATGGTGCAGGTAAATTCTATATCAACTACCAATTACCATGCAGGTATTTTACATATTGTCTTCCAGTTATGGTGCAGGTAAATTCTATATCAACTACCCAATTACCATGCAGGTATTTTACATATTGTCTTCCAGTTATGGTGCAGGTAAATTCTATATCAACTACCAATTACCATGCAGGTATTTTACATATTGTCTTCCAGTTATGGTGCAGGTAAATTCTATATCAACTACCAATTACCATCCAGGTATTTTACATATTGTCTTCCAGTTATGGTGCAGGTAAATTCTATATCAACTACCAATTACCATGCAGGTATTTTACATATTGTCTTTCAGTTATGGTGCAGGTAAATTCTATATCAACTACCAATTACCATGCAGGTATTTTACATATTGTCTTCCAGTTATGGTGCAGCTAAATTATATATCAACTACCAATTACCATGCAGGTATTTTACATATTGTCTTCCAGTTATGGTGCAGCTAAATTATATATCAACTATGTAACAGTACTTAAATTTTTACGTTAGATCTATATTAGCTTTATTTTATCTGAACTCTATGTCTGCATCAAACCAACATAAAAAGTAAAACACTTTCATTCCATGTTTTGTAAGGAACAATATGCAATCCTGGATTACCAATTGTGTGTGTGATTTTTTTTACACATACGATGTCCTAAACCAAAGCACACATGGATGCTTCACAAAATTGGATTGCCAGACCACATATATCAACTACCAGGTAACATACAGGTAAATAATATATCAAGTACCAGGTAACATGCAGGTAAATAATATATCAACTACCAGGTAACATACAGGTAAATAATATATCAACTACCAGGTAACATGCAGGTAAATAATATATCAACTACCAGGTAACATACAGGTAAATAATATATCAACTACCAGGTAACATGCAGGTAAATAATATATCAACTACCAGGTAACATGCAGGTATATAATATATCAACTACCAGGTAACATGCAGGTAAATAATATATCAACTACATGTACCAGTTACCATGCAGATAAATTATATACTAACTACCAGTTAACATGCAGGTAAATAATATATCAACTACCAGTTACCATGCAGGTAAATTATATATCAACTACCAGTTACCATGCAGGTAAATAATATATCAACTACCAGTTACCATGCAGGTAAATTATATATCAAGTACCAAGTAACATGCAGATAAATAATATATCAACTACCAGTTACCATGCAGGTAAATTATATATCAACTACCAAGAAACATACAGTTAAATTATATATCAACTACCAGTTACCATGCAGGTAAATTATATATCAAGTACCAAGAAACATACAGGTAAATTATATATCAACTACCAAGTAACTTGCAGGTGAATTATATAAAAACTACCAGGTAACATGCAGGTAAATTATATATCAACTGCCAAGTAACATGCAGGTAAATTATATATCAACTACCAGTTTCCATGCAGGTAAATTATATATCAACTACCAAGTAACATGCAGTCAAATTATATATCAACTACCAGTTGCCATACAGGTAAATTATATATCAACTACCAGTTACCATACAGGTAAATTATATATCAACTACCAGTTACCATGCAGGTAAATTATATATCAACTACCAGTTACCATACAGGTAAATTATATATCAACTACCAGTTACCATACAGGTAAATTATATATCAACTACCAAGTAACATGCAGTCAAATCATATATCAACTACCAGTTACCATACAGGTAAAGTATATATCAACTATACCAGTTACCATGCAGGTAAATCCTAAATAAAGTCATACTACCAGTTACCATGCAGGTAAATTATATATCAACTGTGTGTGTTTATAACTTATTCAACCTATAGGTAATAGATTGGTATGTCAAGATCTACCAGTGATACCATGAACAGTCAGTCCTTAAATTCAGGTATATCAACATACCTTACTAACATGCAGGTAAAAAACTCCCTGTAATATAATATCAAGACCATAACTCAGTTAAAACTGCAGATAAGGTCAAATCATCATAAAGATTTCAACCCGTAACTCTGGTAAAAACTGCAGAATCATTATCATATCTGAAGATTTCAAACCAGTTACCTGGTACAGCAGAAATTATATATCAACTAAAGATTTCACCATAACTCTGGTAAAAACTGCATGTTGGCCATTATCAACTACCTGAAGTAAGTCACATAACTCAGTCTGCAAATGTTAGCCATATCAACTATCAGATTTACCATAAACAGGTAAAAACTGTAATATATCAACTACATCTGAAGATTTTACCATACAGGTAAAAAACTGCATAATATTATCAACTATCCAAGATTTTAAAGTCCATGCAGGTAAAAACTAAATGTATTATCAAACTCATCTGAAGTTTCCATGCAGGTAAATTATATATCAAGTACCAAGTAACATTATCAAATAAATAATATAAGTCAATAACTCTGTAACCATGCAGTTGGTCATAATCAAACTCATCTGAAGATTTTTAAGTCCCTAACCAAGAAACATACAGAATGTAAATATATATCTGATTTCAACCCGTAACTCTGTTACCATGCAGAATGTTGGCCATTAATTATATAAGATTTCAAAGTACCAAACTCTGGTAAAAAACTGCAGAAGGCCATAAAACTTATCTGAAGATATCAACTACCAAGGTAAAAACTTGCCATTAGGTGAATTATATAAAAGTCCCGTACCAGTAAACATGCAGAATGTAAATTATCATATCAACTGCCATTTAAAGTCATGCAGGTAAAAACTGCAGATATATCAACTCACCAAGATTTTAAAGTCCATGCTCTGGTAAATTATAGAATGTTGGCAATCAAACTCATCTGAACATGCAGTCCCGTAACTATATATCAACTACCAATGTTGCCATACAGGTAAATTTTATATCAACTACCAGAATGTTGGTCATACAGGTCAAATTATAAAGTCCCGTAACTACCAGTTTGGCCATTATCAGGTAAATCTGAAGATATCAACCCGTACCTGTTAAAATGCAGAATGTTGGTATATATCAAACTACCAGTTTCAAAGTCATACAGGTAAAAACTGCAGAATATATCAAACTACCAGTTACCATAACTCTGGTAAAAACTAGAATGTCAACTACCAAACTTATCATGCATTTCAAATCATAACTATAAAACTACAGAGTTACCATTACAGGTTAAAGTAAGATTTCAACTCCCGTTACCATGCAGGTAAATGTATATTATCAAACTATCTGAAGATTTCACCATGCAGGTAAAAACTGCAGATATATCAAACTTATCTGAGATTTGCCCGTACAGGTAAATTAGAATGTTGGCCATTATCAACTACATCTGAGTTTTACACATACTCTGGTAAAAACTATATATCATTATCTACCAAGTAAGATTTCAAAGTCCCGTAAAAACTAGAATATATCAAACTCATCAGTTACCATAAGGTAAATTATATATCAAATGTACCATAATAACTCATGCAGATCAAATCATATAACTCAACTACTGCAGAATGTTGGCCATACAGGTAAATTATATATTTCAACTACCAGGTTACTGCAGACAGGTAAATTATATGATCAAAGTACCAAGTAAAATGCAGAATGTCCATTATCATATATCAAGACAACCCGTAACCATACAAACTGTAAATGTATATATCAACTTATCTGAAGATTACCATACAGGTAAATTATATAAAAACTACCAGTTACCATGCCATTATAAATTATATATCAAGTCCTACTCAGTTACTGCATATAGGTAAATTATATATCAATCTGACCAGTTACCATAACTCAGGTAAATTAAATATCAACTACCAGTTACATCTACAGGTAAATTCATATAACTCAACTACCAGAATTACCATTACAGGTAAATTAAGATATCAAAGTACCACTCTGGTAACATGCAGAATGTCAAATCAAATATCATCTACCATTTTTACCAATAACAGGTAAAAAACAGCATGAATTATATTATCAAACTACCAGATTACCATAACAGGTAAAAAACTGCATAATGTTGGCAATTACCAAACTTAACATGCAGTCAAATCATATATCAACTACTGCAGAATGTTGGCCATACAGGTTAAAGTAAGATATCAAAGTCCCAGTTGGTAAAAATACAGGTAAATTATATAACTCAACTACCATTTACCATGCAGGTAAAAATAATATTATCAAACTATCTGAAGATTTTAAAGTCCATAACTCTGTAAAAACTATGTTGGCCATTATCAACTCACCAGTTACCATAACAGGTAAAAACTTATATATCAAACTCACCTGAAGTTTTTACCAATACTCTGGTAAAAATGCATAATGTTGGTCAAATCAAACTACCAAGTTTTACCATACTCTGGTAAAAACTGCAAATTATATATCAAACTTACCAGTTACCAACAGGTAAAAACTAGAATATATCATCAAACTACCAAGTTACCATACAGGTAAATTATATAAAAAACTACAGAATTACCATACAGGTAAATTATATATCAACTACCCGTTAACTCTGGTAAAAACTGCAAATTATATATCAAACTACCAGAAGACCATACAGTCCCGTAAAGTATAAAAACTCAGACTTATTATCAAACTTATAAAAAGAAAATCAAAGTCCCGTAAAAAAGTACTTGGATATTTCTTTTTCATTGACTCTATGAACCATTGTTGATAAAAACAACTGTGTTGTTTTATCAAACTTATCTTAACCTCATTAGACCAACTAAAAGCATTGTTGGCCATTATCAAACTCATCTGAAGATACCACATTGGTAAAACTGCAGAATGAAAGGCCATTATTCATCTGTAGATTTCAAAGTCCCGTTTCAGGTAAAAACTGCTAATAGTGGTCATTATCTTACTTGAATTTTTAAGTGCATAACTCTGGTAAAAACTCCCTGTTGGTCTTGAAACTGAACAATTTTACCATAACTCTGGTAAAAACTGCAGATTGTTGGTCATAATCAAACTCATCTAAAGATTTCAAAGTCCCGTAACTCTGGTAAAAACTGCAGAATGTTGGCCATTATCAAACTCATCTGAAGATTTTTAAGTCACATAACTCTGGTAAAAACTGCAGAATGTTGGCCATTATCAAACTCATCTGAAGATTTCAAAGTCCCGTAACTCTGGTAAAAACTGCAGAATGTTGGCCATTATCAAACTTATCTGAAGATTTCAAAGTCCCGTAACTCTGGTAAAAACTGCAGAATGTTGGCCATTATCAAACTTATCTGAAGATTTCAAAGTCCCGTAACTCTGGTAAAAACTGCAGAATGTTGGCCATTATCAAACTTATCTGAAGATTTCAAAGTCCCGTAACTCTGGTAAAAACTGCAGAAATGTATATATATATATATCATAATATAAACTCATATTTTCATATAATATGAGATATATATATATATATATAATTATCTTTTTGGCAATCACTGTTTAAAAGTTTTAAATTTAAATCTTTACTGAGACTGAATGATATTATTTAATCCTTAGATTGATTGATTGTTGTTGTTTAATCGCATTTGTCCATTAGTTTGACATCTTTTATATCTGGAATTGAGATGGAATCATTGTCAGAAATATTCATGGAGTAATAATTTTCTAAAGTTGTGATTGATCAGCATTTAGACATCAGTTTTACTGAGGTTTTCAGTTAAGATGAGTACAAGAACATGGATCTTCATTTAGGGGAATTACAATGATGTTATATTCGTTTATTTCCTCTAGAAACTCAGATCAGTGTGATTTCGTATTACCATATATGCTTATAAATTTCCATGGTGTTTCCGTTCTTTTGACTACAAAATGACTTCCTGTATTTTTTAATGTGTCAAGTCATCTACATGGAAAGGTAATAGAAGATAGCTTTGTATTTGTCCTTGAGTGCAGACTGTATAGAAAAATTAGGATGAGATTTAGTGAAAATTGATATGAACAATCATAACTATATTTCTCGGCACAGATTTGATTAAGACTACATAGATAAAAACATAGTTGAAATAGAAGTATTTTATTCAGAGGTCAAAGGTCAAGTTAAGAGGTATTGAAATAGTCTTTTTTTAATTTTAGGAATAGTTAGGTTTATTATAGAGTATTATAGACCTGGGAATAGTCAGTCAATATCTAGCACATTAGGTCAAAGGTCAAGGTCTTACATAGGAAATAAAGAGGTTGAGCAACCAATATTATGTGTGCGTGCACACACACACACACACATGCACATGCACATGCACACACACACACACTCACGCACATGCACACACACACACACACACATGCACACACACACACACAGAGGAAATCCCCCATAGAGTATTTGTACAATCAGACACTCTCTTCAGCAGAATCATAAACATGTAGATCACAGAATGCATGTTAGTACTTAAAGGTTTTCTTGTTTTGTAAACCAATTATTACACTGAACATGATATGTCAGGGTAACCAGAACATGTGCCACTAGAGGACACATGGTTTATTCACTCAAAGCCAATTTACCTTTTGTACACAAAGATATATTAGAAAGTTTTTATAAGCAATTGTATATGTCTAATGATAAGGATCATTGTAAGAAAATTCATTGGGTCAAAGGTCAAGATCAGGGGTACTTAAACAAAATATCAGTGGCATAGTTGCATTATTGATCACATTTGCCAGGTAAGTGTCTTAAGTCCCTTTGGGGCTCTTGTTTTTTTATGACAAATATCTTGTGTATTTTACCAGTGAATTATTTATAGATTTTGTTGTTTTATCTGATGTAATAAACACTTTGTACCATTCTGTATTAAGTTATAGATTGTAAGTTGCCACATCTAGAGTTACAATTGTTTACAATGAATTTCTGTCTTGAGCATCTGCAACACAATTTGTAGTTAGTCAGCACAACGTCATGCATCTATTTATAAATATGGAATCCCACTAGAAAAGATTCTAGTGACCTTGAGCCTGCCTCAAGAAACTACAGTATTACTTTGCTATTCATCATATTGATATCGACAGTAGGACCAGTGAATTTCCGTTTCAAATGTACTTCAATTCTGTTTTCAGTTTTGGTGAATTCCATTTTTTTTTCTGTTTTCATACGAAAAAGAACTATTAAAACATACTTTAAATGAAACTATTTAAAAATACATAAAAATATATAAAATATTCTGCCACACCAATTTAATGACAGATTTAAATAGAGAAGTAAATAAAACATATACATGTATATGCAACACTGTATGTTTTTTATAATTCTAAAATATTTGATAAGTAATGTGTAAGTCTGTTGGCCTATACTCATATACATATAGGTAACAAGTTTTGTTAGAAATTGTATTGGTAATTTTTAATTACAAATTTTTTGCTTGAATTTATCAGCTGACTTAGAACTGTGATGTTTTGTTTGGTTTGTTTTTACTTTAAATAATTTTATAATGTAGATCTACATCATACATGTACATGTATTTGATTTTTATAGTCTTTTCATTAATTGTATCAACACTAGTGTAATCTATACTATGCTGACAGAATTTGCAAAATTAAATGTCACCATCCTCAAAAAGATTCCATGGAAATGGATTGACCATGCAGATGTATTTTTAAATTGGCGGAACTCTCCTCTTTTTACATACATGTGTCTTCAGCCATCATAGCTCGCTGTCAAAAACGTCAAGGTGTGAACACGTGTTTGTGTTGGTAACGAAAAACCGGCTGTCAGTTGAGTGATATTTCGTAAAATGTTTGGCTGGATTGTACTTTTTACTGAAGTTATAAAAATTGGTACATATACTTAGAAATCGAACTAAACACTATGAAAACCTAATTCATTATATCAAATTAAAGCTATTTTTGTTTTAGAAGAATCCAGATGGCAGTCAGTACTGATGTTATGACAACAGAAATGAATACCCTTATCTTTCCATGTGTATTGTAAATGTCAGATTACAGTGTATCTGGCTAATAGATCTACAGGATAAAATAATAAAATATGTAAAAATTAAGTGATGAAATATTGTAAATAAACACAGAAATGAAGTTTGCACACACAGAAATAGCACACTAGTTCACAATTTACTCAATTCTATCTCATGTTGGATTTTTTAAAGATTTTTCAAAAATGCAAATTCTGTTTCAGATGTTCTGCGATTTTTCCGAGATTTTTATCACAAAAATCACTGGCCCTATGAATTCTGCATACAGTGATGTAGATAGAAATAATTACATATCGCTGATACCAATATGAAGTGAAATCAATTTCTATCAAACTCTCAAGAATATGTGTTATCTACACATGGAAAAATCACTGGCAAAATATGACAGCTACAAGCATACAGTGATGTTATGGAAATGGCACATGAAATCATATGTGTTGTGAATATCCTGCTTTTGAAACTATCAAATATGAATCAACTGAAATCAATTTTACTAATCTGTCTTAATGAGATCTCAAGATTTCCTTTATTCATACACCCTTATGGTGACCACACCAGCCGATGGTCACCTGTAAGTTGTATAAAAATGCCGATGGTCACCAGTAAATGCAAATATATAGAGGGGTCACCAGTAAGTAGCTATTATCAGTTGGTCAAGTGTTGTATACTTGTATATCAGAAATGGTCACATGTTGTATACTATATATAGTGTGTCACCTGTGTTGTATACTAATATATATTCCAGCCGATGTCACATTTTGTATAAATATCAGCTATCAAATGTAACGTTGTTACTATATCAGCCGATGGTCACCAGTAAGTGGCTATACTATAATCCGATGTCCTGTAATTGTAGACTTTATATCAGCCGATGCATACCATTCCTTGTATTCATACACCGATGGTCACCTGTAAGTGGTATACTATATATCACCGATGGTCACCAGTAAGTTGTATGGTATCACGATGGTCACCTGTAAGTTGTATATATATATATATATATATATCAGCCGATGGTCACCTGTAGTAAGTTGTCACCTGTACTATGTATATCATATATCAGCGATGGTCACCAGTAAGTTGTATACAGCCGATGGTCACCTGTATTGTATATATATAGCTGATGGTCACCTGTAAGTTGTATACTATATATCAGCCGATGGTCCTGTAAGTTGTATACTATATCATCAGCACCTGTAAGTTGGTACTATATATCACCATGGTCACCAGTAGTTGTATACTATATATCATCATGGTCACCTGTAAGTTGGTATACCAGCCGATGGTCACCTGTAAGTTGTATACTATATATCAGCCGATGGTCACCAGTAAGTTGTATACTATATATCAGCCGATGGTCACCTGTAAGTTGTATACTATATATCAGCCGAGCCGATGGTTGTATACTATATATCACCGATGGTCACCAGTAAGTTGTATACTATATATCAGCCGATGGTCACCTGTAAGTTGTATACTATATCAGCCGATGGTCACCTGTAAGTATACTATATATCAGCCGATGGTCACCTGTAAGTTGTATACTATATATCAGCTGATGGTCACCTGTAGTTGTTATACTATATATCAGCCGATGGTCACCAGTAAGTTGTATACTATAGCCAGCCGATGGTCACCTGTAAGTTGTATACTATATATCAGCCGATGGTCACCAGTAAGTTGTATACTATATATCAGCCGATGGTCACCTGTAAGTTGTATACTATATATATATATATATATATCAGCCGATGGTCACCTGTAAGTTGTATACTATATATCAGCTGATGGTCACCTGTAAGTTGTATACTATATATCAGCCGATGGTCACCAGTAAGTTGTATACTATATATCAGCCGATGGTCACCTGTAAGTCTACAGCCGATGTAAGTAAGTTGTATACTATATATCAGCCGATGGTCACCTGGTTGTATACTATATATCAGCCGATGGTTGTATACTATACTATATATCAGCCGATGGTCACCTGTAAGTTGTATACTATATATATAGCAGCCGATGGTCACCTGTAAGTTGTATACTATATATCAGCTGATGGTCACCTGTAGTTGTATACTATATATCAGCCGATGGTCACCAGTAAGTTGTATACTATATATCAGCCGATGGTCACCTGTAAGTTGTATACTATATATATAATGGTCACGTAAGGTCTACCAGCCGATGGGTCAAGTAAGTTTGTATACTATATATCAGCCGATGGTCACCTGTATGGTCATACTATATATCAGCCGATTGGTCATACTAAGTTGTATACTATATATCAGCCGATGGTCACCTGTAAGTTGTATACTATATATCATCAGGTCACCTGTATGTTGTCATCAGATGGTCACCAGTAAGTTGTATACTATATATCAGCCGATGGTCACCTGTAAGTTGTATACTATATATCAGCCGATGGTCACCTGTAAGTTGTATACTATATATCAGCCGATGGTCACCTGTAAGTTGTATACTATATATCAGCCGATGGTCATAAGTTGTATACTATATATCACCATGTAAGTTGTATACTATATATATCCGCCGTCATGGTCATATATCAGCCGATGTCACCTGTAAGTTGTATACTATATATCAGCCGATGGTCACCAGTAAGTGTATAATATCAGCCGATGGTCACCTGTAAGTTGTATACTATATATCAGCCGATGGTCACCTGTAAGTTGTATACTATATATCAGCCGATGGTCACCAGTAAGTTGTATACTATATATCAGCCGATGGTCACCTGTAAGTTGTATACTATATATCAGCCGATGGTCACCTGTAAGTTGTATACTATATATCAGCCGATGGTCACCTGTAAGTTGTATATTATATATCAGCCGATGGTCATAAGTATATATATATAGCCGATGGTCACCAGTATTGTATACTATGCCGATGGTCACCATTGATTGTTACTATAAGGGAGGAAACTTGAACACTATATATAATGTTACAATTGATCCAATTCTTTGCAAAGGGAGGAAACTCGTCACAGAATTTTTTCCAATTCTCGCTTGGAAGGTCGGTTGTCTTTATGTGGGTAACCGGGGCTTCTCCTCCACCAATAAAAACTGGATGCTATCATATGACTGAAATATTGTTGAGTATGTCGTAAAGCAAAAAATCAAATCAAAATAAAATCCAATTCTCTTTTCTGCACTGCAAATGTTGGTAAAAATTGCCATGTTGGATGTTTACACAATAATTATCACAACTTTTGAAGTTAATCGCAATTAGATTGTGGTGTATAAACCTAAACTTTTTGTGTAATTGGTCTGTTCATAATGGATTTCAAACAGAAATGATGTCTTTAACAAAAACAAAATTTTACCCAAGCATTGATGTCTATAAGCAAAATTGTTGATATATCTTTTTGCTACATCGCAACTTTAGGCCCAAATTATGTTGATGAAAAATTATTTCTTTAACAATAAACAATGGGTAAACTGTCTTTTTCACCCCGTATAGTTATTAATATTAATTAATACAAGATAGAGAACGTTGTTTAGTTGTTAATTTAGTCTAGGCAGAGTTTATGTTCACATACCATGGTAATACATAACCCTAAATAGGATTGTTTACATTCGATATTACAAGCCGTAAGGCAGTAAGGGCTTATGTCAGACCACAGGATTTTAATTAATATTATTTAACTATGATAAATGTACATAATAAAACTTGTTTTAAAGCCAGTCATTTTTCACTATGAAAAAATTTATTTTACCAGTTTCCAGTGTCATGTTTGATTTTAACTTTTAAAATAGGTTCCATAAATGCTCAAGTTTTATTTTGAAAATCAGAACGTTAATTCTAAATTTATTTTAGAGTCAAGTTTTTTGTTTTTAGATCTACATTAATTTGATTTATTTTCATTTCATATATTTAGAGAAATGTAGTTTGAATCCCATGGCTACTGATTACTGAGAAACCTATGAGCACTAGGCCTAGGTATGTCCGACATTGACATTACAGGTCGTGAGTAAACAAGATGGGCCTCAGAATTAGCAGAGATTGGAGATGAAATGTGAAATGGAGCTTACCTCACATGATGTGAATGGCGAATTGTTTTGGACAGGAATACTTGGTGAAGGCAAAGCAACCTGTTTATCAGAGATGCTTGACAAAGTTGCAGTAGGCCTAACTCTTTTTTCTGTTCAACTGACAAGTAACAATTGTAGCTACCAGGTGAACTTTCATTTCTGTGGCCTGTGGTTCTTGTCATAACATGACCTAGATCTATCTGATGTGGTTCTGTACAGTACATGTGCTACAGACGTAGTCTTGTTTTTCAAATTTCTTTCTGTGATTTTTGTGGTAATGTTTGGCTTCTAAGTTTAAATAAATAAGTAAGAAATAAATATGTGATATTCTATTCTTTATTGATTGTTCATATGTTGAAATTTCAGAGAAGACTTGTCTGTTAAAAATATTCATGTATTCCTACACCAAAAAGTTTAGCATTTAACACTTGGGTCACGTTATGACCAACTTGCATGCATTGAAATAATTATACAGTTGTTCTGTATACCTGCAGTGATGGAAATGACAGTAGGTATGTAAACATTAAACATGATCAAATAAGCATTAAACTGTGTATGACCATTGCAGTGGCTACATTAGAATAGTCAAGATAACAAACTGATATCTCAGATAAGAACATTACTGATGCCATTCCATCTTGTCCTCATAAAAAGTGACTCATAACATATACATTGTATAATTTGTTTAAAATTGCCACAGTTTTGTGAGTAAATAGAATTTCTATCTGAGATAGTTAAATTAGCTTGTATTGTTTAAACACTCGAATAACCATGGAGCCAAGTTAAGAAAAATACATTAACCAAACTTTATCGACATAAATCATTGCTTTTTATATACAACTTTCCCATATGATGTTTTGCTCGTAAGATTTTTTGATTTAATTATATCTGTAGCCTCAGTTAACTGTTATTTATTACAGATAGTCTTTTTTATGGTGTCCTTTTAGACTTCCATTATAGATGTGTTTCTTATTTCACATAGAATTTGCCTTACAAGGAGATGAAATATCTGGATTTATGAGATCTTGGCCTCTCCTCATTAAATCAAGATGCAATCTTGTATAATTCGTCAACAGATGAATTACAGATATTGGATTAGCAGTGGTGATTCATTATTTACAC
The DNA here is from genome assembly GCA_030159075.1 of Atrina japonica. Taxonomy (NCBI): domain Eukaryota; kingdom Metazoa; phylum Mollusca; class Bivalvia; order Pterioida; family Pinnidae; genus Atrina; species Atrina japonica. Next base: position 730,461 of record BROG01000008.1, read on the forward strand.
ATATTCTGGTCATTTCTGTCACATCTTCCAGAAATCATATGAACAATAAATCAAATCTAGCCGAAGTTGAGAAGAAATCAAATTTTGTCCAAGTGCATTACCCCAATTTTAAGTCCTTGTACAACCGGGAGGACTCATCGCTGTCACAGTCAAGTAGTGTCAATTTCATTTATGTATTTTCTTTGTCTTTTGGTGATTTTTCATTTATCTGGAAATTCTCAATTTTTGTTTTATTGGAGCATTGAATGTTGGTGAAACAGATTAAGGATGATAATTATCAAGGCCTTCATTTATCATTTACTATCATTTAAGAATGAAAACAAGTTTTTTGTTTTAAAGTACTTCTGTAAGATAAAATACTTTAGCTTCTTGTTGGACAATATTTCATTTTAAGTAACTTCTTTTCTTGGCTCTGTGATGTAAGGGGCACTTGTATTTTGGAGGACTTGGTTCACATACCATTATGGTCTTAACTGAGATTTCACTGATATTTCAGACTCTATATGAAGGCTCAGCATATGAAGTGATAGTCCTTTAATCCAATAACAGGGTGTCATATTGAAGTCTGGTCCTGTGACAGGATGTCAAATTGAAGTTTGGTCCTGTGGTCCTGTCCTATGACAGGATGTCAGATTGAAGTTTGGTCCTGTGATAGTATGTCAAATTGAAGTCTGGTCCTGTGACAGGATGTCAAATTGAAGTTTGGTCCTGTGATAGTATGTCAAATTGAAGTCCTGTGACAAAATTGAAGTTTGGTCCTGTGATAGTATGTCACAATTGAAGTCTGGTCTTGTGACAGGATGTTAAATTGAAGTTTGGTCCTGTGATAGTATGTCACATTGAAGTTTGGTCCTGTGACAGGATGTCACATTGAAGTCTGGTCTTGTGACAGGATGTCAAATTGAAGTCTGGTGTTTGACACAATTTCGCATTGAAGTCTGGTGCCATGACAGGATGTCACATTTGAAATCTAATGCCACGACAGGATGTAACATTGAAGTCTGTTCCCATGACAGGATGTCAAATTGAAGTCTGATCTCATGACAAGATGACATATGGAAGTTTAGTCCTTGACAGGATGTCAAATTGAAGTCATATGACAGAATGTCACATGGAAGTCTAGTGACAGGACAAATTGAAGGATGTTCACATTAAATCTGATTTGACAGGATGTCACATCGAAGTCTATATGATATCAAAGTCAAGTAATATGATATCAGAGTGAAGTCTGATTCTATGACATGATGTCACATTGAAGTTTAGTCCCATGACAGGATGTCAAATTAAAGTCTGATCTTGTGACAAGATGTCACATTGAAGTTTATTCCTTGACAAGATGTCAAATTGAAGCTTGGTCATGTGACAGGATGTCACATTGAAGTCTGTTTCCATGACAGGATGTCAAATTGAAGTCTGATCTTGTGACAAGATGACATATGGAAGTTTAGTCCTTGAGAGGATGTCAAATTGAAGCATTGTCATGTGACAGAATGTCACATGGAAGTCTGATCAAGTGACAGAATGTCAAATTGAAGTTTGGTCACATGACAGGATGTCACATTGAAATCTGATGCCATGACAGGATGTGACATTGAAGTCTAGTCCTAATATTGACAGGATGTTACATTAAAGTTTGGTCAAGTAATATGATATCAGACTGATTCTATGAGATTGAAGTTTGGTCATGTGACAGGATGTCACTTTGAAGTTAAGTCATGTGACAATATGTCAAATTGAAGTCTGGTCCTGTGACAAGATGTCACAATGAAGTTTAGTCCAATGACAGGATGTCAAATTAAAGTCTGATCTTTTGACAAGATGTCACATTGAAGTTTATTCCTTGACAAGATGTCAAATTGAAGCTTGGTCATGTGACAGGATGTCACATTGAAGTCTGTTTCCATGACAGGATGTCAAATTGAAGTCTGATCTTGTGACAAGATGACATATGGAAGTTTAGTCCTTGAGAGGATGTCAAATTGAAGCATTGTCATGTGACAGAATGTCACATGGAAGTCTGATCAAGTGACAGAATGTCAAATTGAAGTTTGGTCACATAGTCACATTGAAATCTGATGCCATGACAGATGTGACATTGAAGTCTAGTCTAATATTGAGGATGTTACATTAAAGTTTGGTCAAGTAATATGATATCAGACTGATTCTATGACACGATGTCACATTGAAGTTTGGTTATGTGACAGGATGTCACTTTGAAGTTTGGTCCTGTGATAGTATGTCACATTGAAGTTTGGTCCTGTGACAGGATGTCACATTGAAGTCTGGTCTTGTGACAGGTTGTCAAATTGAAGTCTGGTCTTGTGACAAGATGTCAAATTGAAGTCTGGTCCTTTGACATAATTTCGCATTGAAGTCTGGTGCCATGACAGGATGTCACATTTGAAATCTAATGCCATGACAGGATGTCACATTGAAGTCTGTTCCCATGACAGGATGTCAAAGAAGTCTGATCTCATGACATGACATATGGAAGTTTAGTCCTTGTCAGGATGTCAAATTGATGCATTGTCAGACTGAATGTCACATGGAAGTCGGATCAAGTGACAGGATGTCAAATTGAAGTTTGGTCATATGACAGGATGTCACATTGAAATCTGATTCCATGACAGGATGTCACATCGAAGTCTAGTCCTATGACAGGATGTTACATTAAAGTTTGATCAAGTAATATGATATCAGAGTGAAGTCTGATTCTATGACATGATGTCACATTGAAGTTTAGTCCCATGACAGGATGTCAAATTAAAGTCTGATCTTGTGACAAGATGTCACATTGAAGTTTATTCCTTGACAAATTGAAGCTTGGTCATGTGATGTCACATTGAAGTCTGTTTCCATGAAGGATGCTTGATCTCTTGTGACAAGGATGACATATGGAAGTTTGTCCTTGAGAGGATGTCAAAGAAGATTGTCATGTGACAGAATGTCACATGGAAGTCTGATCAAGTGGAATGTCAAATTGAAGTTTGGTCACATGACAGGATGTCACAATTGAAATCTGATGCCATGACAGGATGTGACATTGAAGTCTAGTCCTAATATTGACAGGATGTTACATTAAAGTTTGGTCAAGTAATATGATATCAGACTGATTCTATGACATGATGTCACATTGAAGTTTGGTCATGTGACAGGATGTCACTTTGAAGTTAAGTCATGTGACAATATGTCAAATTGAAGTCTGGTCCTGTGACAAGATGTCACAATGAAGTTTAGTCCAATGAAGTCAAAATTAAAGTCTGATCTTTTGACAAGATGATTGTTTATTCTTGACAAGATGTCAAATTGAAGCTTGGTCATGTGACAGGATCACATTGAAGTCTGTGACAGGATGTCAAAATTGAAGTTGATCTTGTGACAAGATTATGGTTTAGTCTTGAGAGGACAAATGACATGGAATGTCACACATCAAGTGACAAATGTCAAATTGAAGTTTGGTCACATGACAGGATGCCTGATGCCATGACAGGATGTGACATTGAAGTCTAGTCCTAATATTGACAGGATGTTACATTAAAGTTTGGTCAAGTAATATGATATCAGACTGATTCTATGACACGATGTCACATTGAAGTTTGGTTATGTGACAGGATGTCACTTTGAAGTTTGGTCCTGTGAGTAATCAAATTGAATGTGACAGTCATATTGAAGTTTAGTCAATGACAGGATGTCAAATTAAATCTGATCTTGTGACAGGATGTCACATTGAAGTCTGTCAAATTAAAAGCTTGGTCATGACAGGATGTCACATTGAATGTTTCCATGACAGGATGTCAAATTGAAGTGACAGGAGTCACAGTCTGGTCCCATGATAGGATGTCAAATTGAAGTCTGGTCTTGTGACAAGATGTCATATTGAAGTTTAGTCCTTGACAGGATGTCACATTGAAGTATAATTAAGTGACAGGATGTCAAATTGAAGTTTGGTCACATGACAGGATGTCACATTGAAATCTGATGCCATGACAGGATGTCACATTGAAGTCTAGTCCTATGACAGGATGTTACATTAAAGTTTGGTCAAGTAATATGATGTCAGATTGAAGTCTGATCCTTTGACAGGATGTCACATTGAAGTCTGTTCCCATGACAGGATGTCACATTGTAGTCTGTTCCCATTGGTCAAATTGAAGTGTGTTCATATGACTGGATGTCACATTGAAATCTGGTGTCATGATAGGATGTCAAATTGAAGTCTGGTCTTGTGACAAGATGTCATATTGAAGTTTAGTCCTTGACAGGATGTCAAATTGAAGCTTGGTCATTGACTGGATGTCACATTGAAGTCAAGATGTCAAATTGAAGTTTGGTCACATGACAGGATGTCACATTGAAGTCTAGTCCTATGACAGGATGTTACATTAAAGTTTGGTCAAGTAATACTCTCAAATACATACACACATTGCACGCTTGCATTCACAGTGTCTCTTATCAGACACACACACACACATGCACACACACACACACACACACACACACACACACACACACACACACTGTTTATTCCTTACACATACCGTTCATTGCGATTAACTTGTATGACTTAAGTTTGCCTGCTTAGATATTGTTATAACAGACGTAGATGTTTGTTCATTTTGAATTACTTGACATGATGTAGTGTCTGTACAGGAATCAGATTACCAAAAGATGAAGACAACAAAGTAATTTGTTTGTTGTGATACACACTTGACCTTACACTGACCAGTTTGTCTCTGCTCTTAATACAATTGGCCGGTCTCATTACATTAATATAGAATGTCTTTACTCTTAAAGTGATTGTCAAGATATATTGAATTGTCTCATCTTAGCTGTCAGTTCCAATATATGTAGGGGTAATTGTCACAACCTGGGAGTAATCATTGTCCCTATGTTGAATTCTCATCCTAGCTGTCAGTTCCAATATATGTAGGGGTAATTGTCACAACCTGGGAGTAATCATTGTCCCTATGTTGAATTGTCTTATCCTAGCTGTCAGTTCCAATATATGTAGGGGTAATTGTCACAACCTGGGAGTAATCATTGTCCCTATGTTGAATTCTTATCTTAGCTGTCAGTTCCAATATATGTAGGGGTAATTGTCACAACCTGGGAGTAATCATTGTCCCTATGTTGAATTCTTATCCTAGCTGTCAGTTCCAATATATGTAGGGGTAATTGTCACAACCTGGGAGTAATCATTGTCCCTATGTTGAATTCTTATCCTAGCTGTCATTTCCAATATATGTAGAGGTAATTGTCACAACCTGGGAGTAATCATTGTCCCTATGTTGAATTGTCTTATCCTAGCTGTCAGTTCCAATATATGTAGGGGTAATTGTCACAACCTGGGAGTAATAATTGTCCCTATGTTGAATTCTTATCCTAGCTGTCAGTTCCAATATATGTAGGGGTAATTGTCACAACCTGGGAGTAATCATTGTCCCTATGTTGAATTCTTATCCTAGCTGTCAGTTCCAATATATGTAGGGGTAATTGTCACAACCTTGGAGTAATCATTATCCCCTAGTAATCCAGCTGTCAGTTCCAATATATGTAGGGGTAATGTCACAACCTTAATCCTTGTCCCTATGTTCAGTTCTTATCCTAGCTATGTTCCAATATATGTAGGGTAATTGTCACAACCTGGGAGTAATCATTGTCCCTATGTTGAATTGTCTTATCCTAGCTGTCAGTTTCTAATATATGTTGGGGGTAATTGTCACAACCTGGGAGTAATCATTGTCCCTATGTTGAATTCTTATCCTACCTGTCAGTTCCAATATATGTAGGGGTAATTGTCACAACCTGGGAGTAATCATTGTCCCTATGTTGAATTCTTATCCTAGCTGTCAGTTCCAATATATGTAGAGGTAATTGTCACAATCTTGGAGTAATCATTATCCCTATGTTGAATTGTCTAATCCTAGCTGTCTGTTCCAATATAGGCTATGTAAAGGTAATTGTCACCGTTTGGGAGTTATCATTGTCCCTATGTTGAATTGTCTTATCCTAGCTGTTTGTTTCAATATATGTAGGGGTAATTGTCACAATCTGGGAGTAATCATTATTTCTCTGTTTTGTTGTGATGGATATCACACACTTGATGTCTTAGTGTGTCAGGTGATGTAGAACTTGTTGTTTAATGTTGGAATGACATCACACATCCTATAGCATCTTGCATATTTGCAAAAATAATTTTGGGCAAAGCTAGTTACAGGATAAACATAATAGATGGTTGGTGTCTTAAAATACAGGTTATATTTGAACCCAGACAAGTCTCGCCAGCTTTGCTTTTCATTACCCTCGTCCAAATACAACCTGTATTTTAAAACACTAACCATCTACTTACTCACTCTCTCTCTCTCTCTCTCTCTCTCTCTCTCTCTCTCTCTCTCTCTCTCTCTCTCTCTCTCTCTCTCTCTCTCTCTCTCTCTCTCTCTCTCTCTCTCTCTCTCTCTCTCTCTCTCTCTCGTCTCTCTCTCTCTCTCTCTCTCTCTCTCTCTCTTCTCTCTCTCTCTCTCTCTCTCTCTCTCTCTCTCTCTCTCTCACTCTCTCTCTCTCTCTCTCTCTCTCTCTCTCACACACACACACACACATATATGTATATGTATATGTATATATCATATACTTACTACAAAATACAAGGTTTTTTCATCTCTGATACAGGAGCCAGCACATGCCCTTTATCACTTACCCTGTATCAGCCCTCCCTTTATCACATCCCTGTAACCCTTTATTGCACCCCATTTGGAACGCTTCTTGTATCTTCTTGTATTTTTATTTTTTGGAACACTTTGATTGTTTTCCGCTTCAGACAAAAACCTACATCCTGCATAAATGCCGGGTTTAGCACATTCTGTGAAATATTAGGCCAGATTGTGAATATTGTTGAATGAAAATGTGAAGGAATCGATACAAGTGTGATGATATTCTGTAGGTGGGTTCAACACACTGCAAAGTTGTGCATTTCATATTTTTAGGTCTAGATTCGTGTGTATATGGAGTACTAGGTATTATAGGCTATTCCCTTCAACACAATGTTCTTCCATGTTCTGCCGTGAACAGTCTCACAACAGGGTTTTCTTGAATGTTCTTTTAAATGTTTCTCTAGGGCCCTACCATTATATAAATCTATCTTAATAAAATATTACTCTAAAATACAAATTATTTCAGCAAAATACCTTGAGGAATGCTAATTTTTATATTGTGTAAACAGTTTGTGTACCCCGTAATTTTACCAAGATCTGCCCACATATACTGTACTGTATGAATTTCCATTGCAAGTCGCGATTATAACACAGCAAATTTAATTAAAACAATTAAAAAATATATTTTTATCGTTGTTATTATAGTATTTGTCTATTTACCAGTAGAGTTTTAAATATATGATAAAAACAACAAAACATGACAAAATCTGTATGGCATGCCATATCAACCCTTGACCAATATCGGCCCTCGGGTCGATATTGGAGTCTCGGGTTGATATGGCATGCCATACAGATTTTGCCATGTGTTATTCTATATATATATATATATATATATATATATATATATATATATATATATATATATGCAGTGGAATCTCATTATTTCAAAGTCGGGAGTATCGAAATTCCGGTTATGTCAAAATTGAATGGTCGGTCCGGATTACTTTACTATATATTTATACTACTTTTATTCTGGATATCTCGCTTATCTCAAAGTATTTTTCTGGTCCAAAGTATCGAAATATTACAGAATTGCCACTTGTTATCTCGAAGTTAGTATCTGTGATTAAAGGTTTATATTGTGTAAGCAAAAATCATTCTTAAAATTACTTGTTTACCTGCAAAACACAGGACAATCAACTTCCGTTACCGAGCCAAGATGAAAGTGTAATTAAAAATTGTTTGAATCCAAATTGAATTTGGCAGTACCTGAGCAAGTCTATTCGTTGTCCAATAAGAATAGAAATTATGTGAATTGAAAATTAGGTTATTTCGAATTTTGGATATCTCGAAGTAAACAAGGCGGTCCAGTGAATTTCGAAATAGCGAGATTATGTATATATATAATGTGTATACAATCAGATTTCTTGGGTCTGGGTCATTGTGGTTTTGTTTTGACTATTTAGCTCCAGTATCTTATTACAGTGTCTGTTACCATGGTGATTGTCATGGTGTCCATCATGAGAGGAAAGATCCATTTCAGACAAATATAATATTGTATAAAAGCTATTATTTAGTCTAGGTCACACCAGGAAATGGATGGCAATATGTTCCATACACTTGACAGACATTTGTGAAGTTAATTATCAATTGTCATTGAATTACAGTAACGGTTAATTTTGTCTGTGTTTATTTTATGTCCATTTCTGATTTATTTTTTCTTAGTACATGTAGTATGACAGTAATCTTGTGTGAAGATCATTGTATTGGTGCATAGCAGAAATCCCCTGGGATGAATCTGGGCCCCAACCTCTCAGAATCGGTCAATTGTTTTGAAAACTTTATCACATACACAAAAATTTGTTGGTTTGCTGTAATTCAACCAACTCTCTCAAAACCCTGCAACTAAATGTTTTTTATTGCCATTCCGGGAATTGTGTTTCTTTACTAGGCTTCTGGTATGTTCTCATTGCTTATAAGTGTTCATGTATGTGGTTTACATTTTTAAAAAGAGAAAAAAAAATTATCTTAACCTACTTACTCACAGTGAAAAGTCTGAGTCATGTTACAGAAACCAACATTTTATAAGGATGGCCTGTGGACTTCTTGTTGAACTCGTTGACCCCTGTACCCACATTTGGACTTATCCATTGCAAAGAATGATAAATTCCACTGTCACAATTCAGGAGTGTATAATTTAGAATCCAATTTTCGAAATGGTTTCACATTCAATATTAACTTGTTCACCCCTCAATTTTGACAATAGACTTTACAGTTACTGATTTGGGTGAGTCTAAATGTGACCACAGGGGATGATGAATTAAAAGTCTAAAGCAAGTACCAGTAATTGCCCTTGGGAACTTCTGCTTGGGAGCCATATGTTCTTCCATTATATCACCATGAGCACAGATATTTTAGGTCACCTGAGCCATAGGCTGATGGTGATCTATTGTAGAGCACAGATATTTTAGGTCACCTGAGCCATAGGCTGATGGTGATCTATTGTAGAGCACAGATATTTTAGGTCACCTGAGCCATAGGCTGATGGTGACCTATTGTAGAGCACAGATATTTTAGGTCACCTTAGGGGTCCCAAAAGGGTCCAAAAAGGACCAAAACTTGCTACATCTGTAAAAATCTTCTCCTGGTAAACCAATGATCATATGACTTTCAAATTTTGTATACATGATTGAATAGTCATTATCTAGTAAGTATGTGAATGAAAACGAAATCTGACCATAAACGAGTCACTGGTTTCATATTAAAAGGGGATTGCATGAAGAAATGAGATCAAAGAATCTATATTAAATACTGGTATATTCAGGTATTTCAGAGGACACTAAGCCATATCATATACTGATAAACTAATTCAGAACCTATAAAGTGATGCTATTTTTGTATATAAGCCAATCAAATACTCAACTCATTTTTATCATCCTAATAAAACTTGCATGGTCTGCTAATTAAGTGTAGTTTGGTCGCCTGAACACCAGGTTCAAGGTTTGTTGTTATAATGTACATCAGTTCATGTACTCAGATACATGCATTATTTAATAACATTTCCCACAGACAGTAGTCCAGCTGGAGTAGAAGTCAGCAATCACGTTTGTATGATTCTGCTGGACAAGTCCATTTTGTGGTCAGACAAGTATACGCTACTTCTCACTTGTCCAATGTTACAAAGAAATTGTTGAAGAAAAGATTAATTAAAAAAAAATAATTGTTTAAACACAAAGCAAAAGTTTTTGTATTTGGACAAGTAGATGTCACTACTACTGTACTCGCCCTGCAGGACATTGAGGACAAGTGGAAATTGTTCTGATTGTTGACCCCTGTAAAGGTCATCCAAGATAAGGTGGCATATCTGGCTTCATTATATAAAATCAAAAATATTCTATCTTTAAAAATTAGGTGTACAGATAAAATGTTTTGTCTTGTTCTGATTCCAAGGCGAAACTGAAGCTTATATAAATTTTTGCTGATTACCCTTATTATAATTTAATTTAGAATTTCATATGCAAACTTTTCTCAGTAGAACTTTACAGTCAAAAATGTCTCTGTATCATAATGGTAGACAGATGTTGTTTTATGTTACCGTAATTCCAAGGGCGAAATGTTTTATCTGTAATTCCCCTGTGCAAGTGGGTATACGTCTCTCATTCTTCTGTGCCATGGAAGTGAAGGGTGGAGGGGGCAGGGTATATTTGGTTAGATAGATTACCTGTCTTGATAATCTCTGAGAATGAAATATTTTCTCAAAAATGGCTCAAGTAGTAAATGGCTTTAGTTATCTGATTTTGTTTAAACAAGAACCATTAATCACCTTACATACATAATGAAATACTAATGTCCAAATGTTTCACTATGACATTGACTCGGTCAGGTTGCAGGGCTTGATATTTGCCATTGCCCAACTCCCCTCCCCCCTTCAGTATGGCAAGTAAATTAATATAAGCGCATCTGTATTATATAAATAATTTTAAAAACACAAAAAAAACAAACAAACAAACCAAACAAGCAAACACAAAAACACCAACAAACACTAACCCAACAAAACAACCACATAAATACCTATCTGATTGGCTGACTTCAAACTTAAGTGTTTGTTTGTTTTTATACATCCTGCCTAGAATTTTTCACTTATATTGAGATGTGACCAGCTTTAGGTGAAGTGCCACAAATTATGACCTGTGCTATGGACTGATGCTGATGCCAAGAGTTGCTTTACATTCCACACCCGCCAAAAAATGAAACCTCAGTTTAAAGTCTCATCTTGAAGCCCATGACTTTCATTTTGTTTGCCGAGCACTTTGGAATGGAATAGCCACAACCATTTTTAGAAGTCTTTGGTATGACCTGGTGCAAGGTGCAAAATGTATAAAATTTGAAACATTTGGCTCTTTTTGTTGTGATTTGAGTAAATAAAGATCTCAAAATGTTTATTTAATTAACTCAAAACAATTTTCAGAGATTGACTTTTGGAATACTTGACCATTGATAACAACAATGAGTCATTTGAGTTCAGCGAATATGACAGTGATCTTACTACATTAAATGAAACTGAAATTGAACTTACTAATTAGGATCATGTTAGTACCTGTATGACAGAAGTTCATATATTTATATATTTCAACTTTCAACCTTTCAAAATGACTGCAAAATAAAACTAATGTAAATGTGTTTAACTGTTTTGTTTATTTTTATTTTATATACACAGAAATAGCAGTGATAAAAATACATGCAGACTTTTAAGTGGTGACTGAAATTTTTGACCAAAGGTGGGTTGGGGGGTTAATATAGAGTGGGCTTCTAATACAGAAAATACTGTATGTTAATGGTACTATCTGGGTGAGAAAAAAAATTGAAAAACATTTGTCCTATGGGATGAGTGATTTTGAAAACCATTCGCCCCTAGAACTTTCATTTTGACCCAATTTTTGATAAACTTTTATGGAACCATTAAGACTACTGTAACCATTAGTAACTATTTTTTAAAATTATTTCTCTGATATAGGACTTATGATTAATTAAAATGGCAGTGTCATGTTGTTGGAAAGTTTTAGAGCTAGGAAGTAAGATATTATATATCTAGCGGACAAATTATTTGTCCTCAAAATTATTTGTCACCGGGGATGAGTACCCTCTCCAAACTACTCTTCCCTAATCTAATTTCACTGGTCCAGGATGATTGGATGAGTACATTCTCATTCTGACTATACAGCATGTTAAATTTGGTCATTTATTGTTTTGAGACTGTTAGGGAGTTCAAGAAAAGACAAAACCAGTGCTAGGTTTATGATTATTTAACCAAATTGAATTATCTCCCTTGCGTGCTCTTTTGTTATGCACAATATAAACTTCCCATGTAACCTAACTTTAATGCGAAATGCAAAGTTTACGCAGTGAAACAAATAAGATTTGTATTTATATTGATATAAGAATGACCATCATGAAGAGTAAATGTCTCCTCTATATTTCTATTCCAATTTGAGAATATAATTAGTAATAATTGAAACCTCACTCAAGGACCCATGTGGCCATTGATGTACCACATAGACAAACTGAAAAAAATGTTTTTGTTTTTCCTGTTTTTCTTCATGTTGTATTATGATTCATCTTGTGTGGGGTTAATGCCTTGACAAGATCTTGGTGTTTTACATTATAAAAAAGTGTATAGAAAGATGAAGATAAAAGGAACAGGATATGTATAAGCTCTATTAAAGGGACATTAGCTGTGATTTTTCCAAGAGATTCCTTTCTTTTTTATTACTACTTAGATTGATGTACAATAACAAAACAGAAATAAACACAGATATAAAAATTCTTAAACTCCTGTATACTTTGTAAAAATTACTAGAGAAACCTTGGCAATGATTCATTTGCAAATGATTAATTCAACCTTATTATTTGTATACAGGACTGGAACTGACCATATTTTCACAAAATATGATAGGAGTGTAAGGATTTTATTTTACTAATGTATTGCTTTTATTTGTTATTGTACTTCAATTGAAATCATAAAAAAACTAAATATTTTTTGGGAAAACAAAGCTAATGCCACTTTAATGTATTGTCTTATTGATGGCACTTTGAGTGTCTCCCTCAGTGTGTTAAAAGATTCCATATCTTCTTCAGAAGTCTTATCTTCATCAACTAGAGGAAGTAGTGAAATCTCCATCTTTCTTAGGTCCAGAAGGCCTCCGTGTGGTTGAGTGGTTATAACATCGCGCTTTGAACCATGAAATCTCTCACTTCTGGTCGGTGCAGTTATAGCATTAATGGAACTTGAGCTGATTTTTTTTGAGAAAGTCAGCCAGTTTACTTGCGGAAGTTTGTGTTTTCTTCCCAGGTAACTGTTTTTCTCTTCCACCATTAAAGATGGCTACCACCATATAACTTAAAAGATGTTGTGTGTGCCATAAAACACCATTCAAAATTCAAATTCTTAGGTCCTATTAGTAAAAAAAATTCAACATGTTTAATATAACATACAATGAGAGGGGATTTGAAAACAAGAAAAAGTGTTCTTATATAAATTCATTTCCCCATTGTTTTAGACCTTGCAAAAAATGTTGATCGGTCATTAGAATTTGATATCAATGGACATTAATTAGGCTATATTGTACGTATATAAGAAGAAAGAAAACAATACAGATAAATTGAGAGGTGACAATGTCTGTATATAAATAAAAAAAAAAAAAAAAAAACTTCAAGCCTTAGATAAAGTCGAAAAGTATATTCTTTTTTATTTCTGTGGGTAGATCCCTATTTCCAAATAGCAAAAGATTGAATATTTAGGATCAAGCTCTTTCGTGCATATAGTCTACATTTAAGGAAAAAGTGATGAGTGGACATTTCCCCACATCGGCAGAGTGGGTCATTCAAGATTTCAAAATACGTAAAGAAATGCAAAATTTTGCTTTTACGAGTACCCAAAGTAAAATATTTGGGACTTTTAAATTATTATTTCTGGTAGCCAAGTTTTGAAGCTATTTAGCATTTGATACCAAGTCGAAAAACATTTAGATCAATGAAATTTTTTCATTTCATTAAAGCAAATTTTTTGTCCATTTGTGTGAGTTTTCATTCATGCAAAATTTCCATTTTGTGATATATTTATTTAATGCACTATCACAGATCTCCATGACCTGTTTTATGATGACGCTGCGCCATTTTTGAATTTTCTTGAGCCATTGTTAAATTGTCTGCGCCATCGTTAAATTTCCAAGCATCATCTTTAAATCAACAATGGCCATCCTAATATACACAATGTACTGTAGTTTAGCCTAAACAAATTTGTTATTGGTTTTTGCTGTTATTCACTTTCATTCAAGCTTATTTATCAGTAATTTTGGAGAAGTAATATCAAGATGAATTAACATCATGTGATATAGTCCTGTCAATAGAAGCCAACAACCAACAAAATCTGTCAGCAATTTTCATGAAAATCATTATTTTTATGTACAGTGCCACAATTTTTATATACAGTGCTACGAACAGCAGCGACAATGTCTAACATAAGCAAATGTATCACCAAACATGAATGTTTGGTATTAATGCCGTAATAGATAGAATAAAAACAAACAATATTAACAGTATATTCAATAATTTACCACTGAAAATGGTTAACTACAACCACACTGCAATGTGCCTTCTGTCATATTTCATTTCCAACAAGTTAAATAAACAGATCATTACCAAACCAGATTGATGAAAGATGTCAAAATTTACTAAAATTATTCATCTGTACACAAATTTAAAAAAAAGGTCCATGAATTTTATTTGCATTTTAATTCTATATTTAAAAAGTTTTTAAATTGATATTATTTCACAGAAGGATAAATATGCATAAAATTGACTGATTTATAAATTAATGTCAGTGTGCATGGTGTAACAGTCTCTGTCATAAACAGTACAAAAATGCTCTTTTACCTTCAGCTAATCTACATGTATGTACATGTTTACATGTGGAATGAGAAAGTTTGCCAGTTTACATGTGGAATGAGAAAGTTTGCCAGTTTACATGTGGAATGAGAAAGTTTGCCAGTTTACATACGGAATGAGAAAGTTTGCCAGTTTACATGCGGAATGAGAAAGTTTGCCAGTTTATGCGGAATGAGAAAGTTTGCCAGTTTACATGTGGAATGTCATTGGTCTCTTCCTGGGTACATCATAACTAGGTTCTCTCCTCCACCATTAAAAACTGGCTACCACAATATAACTGACAAATTGTTAAGTGTTTTTCGTAAAACACCTACAGAAGATGAGGTTTCCATTTATTTAGAACCAAATTCCATTTTTGTACCAGGTTAATTATTTTTTTCTATGATTTGTATGTATTAATGCATTTTTTAAGTAAAAATCATTTATAAACATCAGTGACAGATAAACAAAATTATTCTTTAATCAAACTCCTAATTTATTGTATACACTCCAACAGAGTCAGCACTTCGGGTGCAAAACCTAGTGAACATTACTCCATAGTCTTCATAAAAATCTACAGTAAATGATATAGACCGATGTTTGACAGAAACATTTGTATTTACTTCAGATACTTTCACTCAAGTTTGCTTCACAACCAGTCGTCATTTTGTATTGTAAGTTTTGCATTTATTTTTCATTTATCGATTGCAAGCTATAATTTCTGTGTGTTTTGTTTTTATGTTTCAAATATTTATGCATTTAATGGTCAATTTTTATTATATTTAATTAAATCATCCAGAGAAAATGGATTTACTTTTTTTGCATAACTACTCACAACAAAAATACAAGGTCAAGCTAATTTTTTTCAAATCACTGGAGCTATTGAAATACTTTACTTCTGTGATAACTTTATTTATGGATAATGAATATGCATACTACAATTTTTTATGGAAATTACCATGTGTTTCAATGATTTATTAAATCATAAATAAATTATGACCTTAAAGGAAACTTGTATAGATGTCATATATATGATAGTAAATCTTGTGTGTTTCCATAAATTTCAAAATTTTAGTGGGATTCTGTTTTTGAAGTCTGATTCCATGAAAACGGAAAATCATCCTCCCTAAACATCATTCAGAATTCAAAAATTCTTGTGGAAAAAAAGTAAATATAAATCTAACACCATTGTCTAATGCCAGAGTAAATATTTTATTTGAGATAATTTTTACATCCAACACAACAGAAACAAAACAATAAATGATCACACCTTCAATTTGATCTGTCTAATACATAAGATATATTAAGTGTTATTTCATGTCAGTTTCTACCATACATTACTACGACTGATGTTTGTGTTATAATCAATAGATTATCACGACTGATGTTTGTGTTATAATCAATTGTTTATCACGACTGATGTTTGTGTTATAATCAATAGATTATCACGATTGATGTTTGTGTTATAATAAATAGATTATCACAACTGATGTTTGTGTTATAATAAATAGATTATCACAACTGATGTTTGTGTTATAATAAATAGATTATCACGACTGATGTTTGTGTTATAATCAATAGATTATCACGACTTATGTTTGTGTTATAATCAATAGATTATCACGATTGATGTTTGTGTTATAATAAATAGATTATCACAACTGATGTTTGTATTACAATCAATAGATTATCACGGTTGATGTTTGTGTTATAATCAATAGATTATCACAACTGATGTTTGTGGTATAATCAATAGATTACTACGACTGATGTTTGTGTTATAATCAGTAGATTACTACGACTGATGTTTGTGTTATAATCAACAGATTACTACGACTGATGGTTCACAGAAAATTACACTTATTTTAATATTGCATACTTCTTGTACAATAGTAGAATTCCCATACATGTGACCAAAACTCTCTCTCCCTCTCTGTCTCTCTCTCTACATGTATATATATATATATATATATATATATATATATAGATATATATATATATATATATATATATATACATATATATATATATATATATATTATATATATATATATATATATATATATATATATATATATATATATATATATAAATATTTTTATATATAAATACAGTCAACTCATGTTATAAGTTATAACAGCATTTTTGTTTATAGGCAGAAATTTCATGGGAATAAATTTACATTCATGTTAATTTGATTGATATAACAGCATATTTACATGATGTGACCTATATGAGTGAAAAATGTTTGAGTGGGACGTTAAAACAACAATAAACAAACAACTTTCGGGCACCAGCAGTGATTTAAATTGATAGAATGAAAATAATTTTATTTGTTGTAGTCATTTTTGATGATTTTATATCATTCATGCAATGTTTAACATTTAATGGGGTTTAATAACAAAGGATGGTCATGCAATCTTATTTTGGTGCCTGCCTAGAAACAGCATATTTGATACAACAGCAATTTTACTAGATTCAATCCTGGCCATTATAACAAGAGTTGACTGTATATAGTAAAACATATTCATAATGTCCCTAGTTTCAATTCCTACCTTGCTTTATGCCACAATTTAAAAAATTTTCATAATGCCCCTCGTTTCTTTAGTAACCTTGCTTTATGCCACAATTTTGGAAAGATCACTTTTCAAATTTTCCCTATAATTTCATTTAAGGCTTCCCTCAACTTATCACCAGACCCCTTTATAATGCCAAATTTGGGTTGAACAAATGGTGGCAGTATAAATGTGGTCTTACAAGACAGGTGGTCTGTCAAAAGAGGTTTTATTTAAATGACTACCTAAAGTTGTTTTCAGAATATAGTGTCATGTAACAGGTGGTTTTTTATGACAGTGCTCTGACAAAACAGGGTTCTACTGTATAAGAAGTGTCAGATTGTGACAATATTTCTTTCGTTTATGACAAAGTTTCTCATATGCGACACTATTTTTTCCAGCTATATCACTATTAAAGATGACTTTTCACAGAATTTTAGGCAGTTTGTCTTATTTTTTATAACTAATTGAGTACATGCCTGTCAACCTCTAAAAGTGAAAATGCACATCATGACCCGCTTTGAGTATAAATATCTCATGTCATAACAAATGCACTTTTTTTCCAGGCTCACTTGAATAACAAAAATATATTAACATATAATTTATGTAGTCAAAATATATTTTAAACAGAAAATATACAACATTATTTTAAACTATTAGCTTCAACTGGTCAGGACTCTGGGTGAAAACAGGTCATTTTCCAAATTTTAGGGTTATTAAATCACCCCTCAGTATTAAACAAAATCCTGGGTGAGATGGAATTTACAGATGCCACCTAGTGACCCACAAAATACAGGTCAGTTGACAGTTATGTGACTAGGAGTTGAAGATGTTGATATAAACGCCTCTAATCTGACATTTCCTAATTTACATTTATAAGTGTAAGAAAGTCACAAAATGTCCTAAATGTATATAGCATACCAGTATGTCTTATCTCATCCATCCCTGAAAAACAATGGACTTTTATTTAAATGGCTAAGTCCAGTCCAAATGTGTTTTTAGGGGAGAATGAGTTAACTATAGGAATGCAGTTTCTAATACAATGTAATTAATAAAAATATATACCCAGTTATTAGAAATATTTTATTAAGTAATACAGTAAAACCAGTCTTGAGAGACTGCCACTGAAATGTGGTCCTAAATGACAGGTGGTCTCTTAAAAGAGGTTTTATCTAAATGACTATTAAACCAACAGGTTTTGAGAATGTGGTCATAAAAGACAGATGGTCTTTTATGAGAGCATTCTCTCGAGACAGGTTCCACTGTTGAATTTTATATTATTCTGTTAACTGGCACGTTAGTATGTTTTTGTGACAATGCTGTGTTTTTTCTTGACAATACAAACGTAATTGATCTTACTCATAGACAACATATCCCACGCATTTTGCATCGTTAGTAATTAACATTTTATGCTACATTTCATAACTTTATAATAATAAATATACACAATAGACCAATAGATAAAAGGAGTTGTATTATATCAGTTCAGTGTGATAGAAAAACACAGAGTAAAGTTGATGACACTATACATGTGTGATCTGTTGCATATAAGCTGTCTACTTAGGTCAATTAGCACATGCTTGCAAACACAAGGCTAAATTAGATCACAAAAATATATGAGATATAATAATAGAATATAGTGGCATTTAGATTACAATAGCAGAGAAAATATTGTTTTGAGTGTTACAGTTGTATTAATATGCATGAAAGGGTGAAGTTTATAGGTTTTAAGCCAATCGTTACATTGCACCGGCTTTGTGATGAAAGTATGAGGTGTAGTGGTCACTTTTCTAGTTTTCGGCCAAACTTTTGTTTGAGGAACAATGTTTATTTCATTCTGATGCACACAGGTTTCTAGAGCATTTTATCCATTTTAAAACTGGTTTTTATCTCTAGATTTTTTTCCTGGGTTGCAGTTGTATAAAGTATAACAATTGTTTGTGTGATCTAATTTTAATTTGAACGAAACTATGTATCTTGAATGAAACTCTGGGTCCATTGCTAATTGGCAATAGTAGGGCAAAAATAACATGGAGGGAAATAACCCTGTGTACTGAAACATTTGTAAGTGAAATAACCCTGTGTACTGTAAAATTTGTAAGTGAAATAACCCTGTGTACTGTAAAACTTGTAAGTGAAATAACCCTGTGTAACATAACGTTGTATTAAATTAACCCTGTGTACTGTAGGTGAAATAAATAACATTGGGGAAAATATTCCTGTGTACTGTAACATTGTATTAAATTAACCCTGTGTACTGTAGGTGAAATAAATAACATTGGGGAAAATATCCCTGTGTACTGTAACATTGTATTGAATTAACCCTGTGTACTGTAGGTAAAATAAATAACATGGGGGATAACCCTGTGTACTGTAGGTGAAATAAATAACATAGGGAAAAATATCCCTGTGTAATCTAAGATTTGTAAGTGAAATAACCCTGTGTAACATAAGATTTGTAAGTGAAATAACCCTGTGTAACATAAGATTTGTAAGTGAAATAACCCTGTGTACTGTAGGTGAAATAAATAACATAGGGAAAAATATCCCTGTGTAATCTAAGATTTGTAAGTGAAA
This sequence comes from Atrina japonica, assembly GCA_030159075.1. Classification (NCBI taxonomy): domain Eukaryota; kingdom Metazoa; phylum Mollusca; class Bivalvia; order Pterioida; family Pinnidae; genus Atrina; species Atrina japonica. The sequence goes on from BROG01000008.1 coordinate 750,163, forward strand.
TAACCCTGTGTAACGTAAGATTTGTAAGTGAAATAACCCTGTGTACTGTAGGTGAAATAAATAACATAGGGAAAAATATCACTGTGTAATCTAAGATTTGTAAGTGAAATAACCCTGTGTAATGTAAGATTTGTAAGTGAAATAACCCTGTGTACTGTGGGCGAAATCAAATAACATAGGGGAAAATAACCCTGTGTAACGTAAGATTTGTAAGTGAAATAACCCTGTGTAACGTAAGATTTGTAAGTGAAATAACCCTGTGTAATGTAAGATTTGTAAGTGAAATAACCCTGTGTAACGTAACATTTGTAAGTGAAATAATCCTGTGTACTGTGGGCGAAATAAATGGATAATGAATCTCAAAGTGCTTCTGTGGCTCTTTAGAACCCTCAAATTATTTTCTTTTGTCCCTAGCACAGTGAAATCTTATGGAAGCCTGGTATTGTACTTTTAAAGTTTTTGAGTTTTGAAAGTTAGCATTGTTCTTTATGTATGTGTGTGGTCTAGAGAATTTGTTTTGCACTTTAAATTTGTTTTAATAGAAGTACAATGTGTTACATGTTCAGACCAGTTAGTTTCCGAATATCTGAAAATCTTACATAATTTGTTTTATTGCTTTATTTCTAAATAAAGTTACAGCCAGTAACCAACTTAGTATATGTTCTGTTTCTTCTCAGTCTGTTAAATCCATGTTATGTTATTACAAAGTTATGTTATTATGTTATGATTTAAAAGCTTTGTTTTCAATCACAGTTAAAATGATTATCAATGATGATTGTTAACATACGACAAATAACTATGGTATTAAACGTGATTACTGCTCGTCTTGTGTCCTGTGATTTATTGCTGAACTTGAATGCAAGTAGATTGAAAACAGATTTAATTTTTCATGAGAAGAGATGTACTATTATGACAGTGGTGCCTATATGTTACCGACAAATTTAAAGTGCTCTTTTGCAATATTTTAAATAATTTCTACTTCACAATTTTTTCTGTCAAAAATCTTTTTTGCCAACTGAGAAAACATCAATCATCACATTGTTTTTAAAATGGCGTTCTTAGTTAGGATGTGCAAGTTGGAAAAAGCTGATGTCAAAGATGCTCTGCGAGGTTTATATGAGCGATGTAAACACATGGAGTAAAATATATTTATATTATTTATTTTAATGTACAGGGTAGTTAATATAACATTTATTAAGTATTTTCCAAAAACATCAAGTTGACTTATAAATACAATTTTATCTTAGGTGTAAAAAATTTTAAAAAGTGATTTTTTTTAGATTTGACCTGGCTGACCCACTTTAAAAGCCCGACCCTAAACTTTTCAGGCTGTTTTGACGTCTTAATCTTTTTCTTTTGTAAAAACTAAATTTCGTTCAATTTACATTAAAAGATTACAAAGCAAATTAAAAAACTGTCTATCAACCAACCAACCTTCTCTTACAACTTGTCAAGCAATTTTTTTTTTAATTCATCAACCCCTGAAAAACTGTGGATTCCTTTGTATATCAATGTCATAGACCAGTCCAAATTGGTCTTTAGGGGTAAATGGATTAAAGGATGACCTTACAACATGTGCAGGGGCATATCAAAGATCTTCTTGTCATTTTTCAGTAAAAACTACCTTTACCTTCATCTTAGTTCTTGGGTTTCATTTTCAGTTTGTATCATTCTGCCATTTTGACCCCTTATGAATTTAAAACTTCTAATGTTCTCCAAAAACTGAGATATGTATGCCCCATCCTCCCAGAACTGAGATATGTATGCCCTATCCTCCCAGAACTGAGATATGTATGCCCCATCCTCCCAGAACTGAGATATGTATGCCCCATCCTCCCAGAACTGAGATATGTATGCCCCATCCTCCCAGAACTGAGATATGTATGTCCCTTTCTCCCAGATGTGAGATATGAATGCCCCATCCTCCCAGAACTAAGATATGTATGTCCCTTTCTCCCAGATGTGAGATATGAATGCCCCATCCTCCCAGAACTAAGATATGTATGTCCCTTTCTCCCAGATGTGAGATATGTATGTCTCATCCTCCCAGAACTGAGATATGTATGCCCCATCCTCCCAGAACTGAGATATGTATGTCCCTTTCTCCCAGATGTGAGATATGAATGCCCCATCCTCCCAGAACTAAGATATGTATGTCCCTTTCTCCCAGATGTGAGATATGAATGCCCCATCCTCCCAGAACTAAGATATGTATGCCCCATCCTCCCAGAACTGAGATATGTATGCCCCTTTCTCCCAGAACTGAGATAAGTATGCTCCATCCTCCCAGAACTGAGATATGTATGCCTCATCCTCCTAGAACTGAGATATGTATGCCCCATCCTCCCAGAACTGAGATATGTATGTCCCATCCTCTCAGAATGCAGATATGTATGCCCCTTTCTCCCAGAACTGAGATAAGTATGCTCCATCCTGTCAGAACTGAGATATGTATGCCCCATCCTCCCAGAACTGAGATATGTATGCCCCATCCTCCCAGAACTGAGATATGTATGCCCCATCCTGCCAGAACTGAGATATGTATGTCTTATCCTCTCAGAATACAGATATGTATTCTCCATCCTCCCAAAATTGAGGATCCATTGCCATATTGCTGTAATTTGCTTCTCTTTCCTCACTTTGGTAACCTGATTTGGTATGTTGCTTATAAATTATCATTTCTAGTTAAAATTTGATTATGCAAATTGAGCAGTATTTGTCAGATTCATGGGATTTCAATTCTTCAGGAATGACTTAGTTTTGTCAGAAATATAGGACTATAAATATTAAAAATTGACTTAGTTTTGTCAGAGTAATGGTACTTTAAAGAATAACTTAATCTTGCCAGAGTTACGGGAGTTATGGGACTTTTAATCTTCAAGAACTACTTAGTTTTGTTGGAGTTATAGGACTTTTAATCTTCAAGAACTACTTAGTTTTAGGGAAGGGAAGAGTAATTTACAAATATATCTTGTTTGCACTAGTGATTGTTTCTTACACAAACAGTAGAGAGTTCTTCCAAGCGAAAATGGAATGTGAACAACGATACCAATATTTGCAAATACACTGGAAAGATTAAGGCCTTTGAGAAAGATCATGACCTTCATTCTAAGATAGTGATGTCACAGTTCAATTAGGACTTTTAATATATTGGAATAAATTGTGATATTTGAATAATTCTTATAGTATCTGAGTGTTGGATAACATGATTATATGATATTTCAAACATAATACATCACAGAAGAATATTACATACTTGGAAAGTGTATCACATCTGAAATACAAACATTTTACAGACCCTGATCAATTGGCCAGGTTAAAATGATAATGTCTTTGTTTTGTACCCGTGTTTGATGTTCAGAACTTGATATATCATCATTTGTTTTTGTTTTATTGTTGTTTGATATCTGGCCAAGAATTGTTCACCTGTTTGGAGATTTCATCAGTTTGAAGTGAAGTATCACAAATTTTGACCCATCTTATGAAGTAAAGCCAATGCAATGAGGTTTCTTTTTTATACCAAATTTGCCATAATACAAGACCTTAGTTTTAATTCTCATCTGAAAGACACGTAATTTTAACTTTGTATGCTTTCCGCTTCCAGGTCAACTTCAGTGAAGGTGGTCTTCACCATGTTAAAACTGTGTAATTAAGTTTTTCACGATCTAGACTTAAAAAATTGAGCATAAAAGATTAAATGTATTTTGTTATCGTAAATGAATGTACACATGAAAAATTAGAACGAAAAAAAAAATGTTTTGATAAAAAATGTGTGCGAAACATTTGTCCCAATTACTGGATCTTAAAGGATTGTTGTTGTTGGTAATTCTTTGAAGTACCACATTCTAACCAATTAGTTCAATGTGTCATCAAAGTTATTTTCTGTCCATTGGAAAAATTAATTTATAAAGGATACATGAGGTAAACAGGCACCTACTTCAATACAACTGATTGGAAAGGAAATCCTTCCATAAAAATTCCATTACAATACAAGTTGATGGGTATCTTTCTAAACAGGATAGTAATATTCTTGGAAATTTTTCCAGTCTGTGCCTTTTTGTTTACCTGACATTTTCCTTGATAGTTTAGCTGTTTTGTACGAAGTGTCACTGATATTTTATAGCCAGTATCAACAGAGTTGGTCGGATATGACTTATTGGAACATCCGTTTCATGCAGCATTAAAAATTAATTTGTCCCGGACAGTTATGGTTCTTTGTAATGAGTTGTATTTTTGGATGTTTACTGATGTAAAATTTAGAATAATAAAGATATCATTTTTGTTCACTTGTTTTGATGTTCGCTATGTTTTACGATGTACAGATTGTTTGCAGTGACATCTGTGTAAACAGTTTTACAGATTCCTAATTAATTTTTAATTATTTTTGTGATTGTTGCTTTCAGCATTTATCTGATTTGTCTAGATCACGGCATTGTTTTTCATAAACTAACAAATTGTTGCAGGTGAATCAAGTGGGAGATGGTATATTGGAATTTAGTGTCAGTCAAACTCAAGCCAATGATGCAGAATTATTAATGCCTCACTCAACTATTTTCATCTGTCTCAAAGTTGATTATGCTATTACCCCAGTGGGTGGCAGTGAGTGTCTGGTTAAGAGATTAATTAGGGTCTAGTTTACCTATTTCTACTGCTCACACATCAATGAAACTTGCTGGTACAGTGAAACTTGTACATAAAGACCTTCTTAGGGACACAACAAAACAGGTCTTTATAGGAAGGTGGTCTTTATATACAGGTTGTTTTGTACACAAAGGACAACAGAAAATGATCTTTATGACCAGGTGGCTGTTATACACAGGTAGTCACTCAAGCAGGTTTTGCTGTATATAATAATTGAGTCAATGGCTGAGAAATGGGTCCTTACAGCATAACCAATGAAATCCAAGAGAACAAGGAATTTTTTCTCATGTAATATTTCTGATTTTGTGGATTTTTCTGGACCAGACATGAAAAGAGTTGCTCCTGCCTGAGCACATTGTCATATTCTATTTGTAAAAATAGTTTCTAAAAACTTAAAAATCACAATTTCCCTCTAAGCCAAGGACAATGGCTCATATATACCATATGACTCTTAGCACATGCTATACTTCAGATATGCTGGATAAGACCAACAGGTTTGTAAAATTGTTTTGACTTAAAAATGTGTTTACAATATTGTGATTCAGACGATTGTTTGAGGTCAGATTAACGGCTTCTATGGCCATACATCATTCAGACTTAATTACTGATGTGTTTTATGATTCCTAACACATGCTATGCCTCAGATGGTTGGTCCTGTATCTTTGTAGAATATTCCATAAAGGTGTCAACTTCATCATAAGTCTATAATGGTATAGTACTTAAATGCCATAATTCTATTACATTTGTGTGATTCCTCAATGATAAGGTCTTGTCAGTATTTATGTAGTCATTTTTTGTTTTGAAGAGTATTTGCTCTGAAAATACAAGTAGGCATAAAATACTCATATCAGGACTTAACTATGACCATTTACACAAAGCTATTGATTTTATTTTCTGAGAGAGAGAGAGAGAGAGAGAGAGAGAGAGAGAGAGAGAGAGAGAGAGAGAGAGAGAGAGAGAGAGAGAGAGACAGAGAGAGAGAGAGAGACAGACAGAGACAGACAGACAGACAGACAGAGACAGAGACAGACAGACAGAGACAGACAAACAGACAGACAAACAGACAGACAAACAGAAAGGAATAGATATACACACAAAGAAAGAGAGAGGGAGAGACAGACAGACAGACAAAGAGAGTTAATTATGACATCCAAAGTTTCACTGTGAGGTTCTAGTTATCATACATGCATTAGCCCATTCTGAATCGGATAAATCAACCTGTTTTATGCTCTAGACAACATTCCGGGCAACCTTTCTGATAATTTTAAGTTTTAATAAGTACAAGAGGTTTTAGTTAGTACACTTTATGTCAGGTAACAAACCATTTAAGTTATAATCATTACACTGATTTTAGCTGGTTCAGGAGACATGAGTTTATGAACCAAGTTTATGAAATAAGTTATACATACCAAGTGTAAGTTGATATAACAGACCTAGGTTTATGAACCATGTTATAATCAAAACACCAGGTTGAAATTGTACAATGGACCTAGGTTTATGAATCATGTTATAATCAAAACACCTGGTTTAAATTGTACAACAAGCCTAGGTTTATTAACTAAGTTATAATCAGTACACCAGGTTTAAGTTGATATAACAGACCTAGGTTTATGAACCACGTTATAATAAAAACACCAGGTCTAATTTGTTCAACTGACCTAGGTTTATTAATCATGTTATAATCAAAACACCAGGTTAAAGTCATACAAGGAACCTAAGCTTAGTAACCACATTATAATCAAAACATGAGGCTTAAGTCATACAACAAACCTAGGTTTATTAACCAAGTTATAATTAGTTAACCAGGTTTAAGTTATACAACAAACCTAAGTTTATGAACCAAGTTATAATCAGTAAACCAGGTTTAAGTTTTACAACAGACCTAGGTTTATGAACCATGCTATAATCAGTACAACGGATTTATTTGATATAACAGACCTAAGTTTATGAACCATGTTATAATCAGTACAAGGGATTTTTTTTGATATAACAGACCTAAGATTTTGAACCAAGTACTGTTAATACACCAGGTTTAGGATATCTCAGCATTGTTAAAAAAGGAAACATGAACATATTACCTTACCTTGTGAACAATGATAAAAACATTCCATTATATCAATCTCAAAAACTAAATAACAAATAATAATTCAACAAATGATTTGAAATGTATATCGTTCTGTAAATATCATAAAGACATCAATTTGCTGATGATATATTATGGACACAAAGCTTTACTCCGGAAAATGCAATGCAAATTTAAACTTGGATATTTTGAATATGGCTTCATCAAGCTTCTGATGGGAGACAATTTGTCTGAAGTATTTATTCAGTGAACAATAATCTTAATTATTTATTCAGCATACTACACATCTCTTGGTCTTCTTCACTTTCATATGCATCTTTGATAACATTCTCATGGTTTGTACATGTTCCGTTTTGTCTTGTCGCTGTTCCTGTTGCAGTCTGTAGCGGGGATGATTCCCGTGAACGATGCGGGGAGTATTTTGACAAAACAGACACATTAGTGACTGCTGATCCCCCTGACATATCGGCCATTTTAAAATGAAGTATACCTTTCTTGTCTCGTCGAACACGATATTTGCTGTAGTTTACCATTGTTGAAGAAGCTAAAACTGAAGAGTGTGGGAAATTAAATGAATTAATATCCTCGTTTTTGATAAAGTGATAACAGAATGTTCTCATAAATGTGCGACGAAACTTCTGTCCGATAGCACAGTACAGTATGAAATTGACACAACTGTTGAGAGTTACCATGAAGTTTCTGAATGCAGAAAGCGTTTTCCACTCATCATTTGACTGTACAAGGGTGATATCAATTGCCCACGCAATATTGTATATCAGAGCCGGTACCTGACATATCATAAAGACTATTACCACAGATATCAGCATTATTGTCACATTGTTTTCACGAGATTGACGAACATTCATATCCTTGCGTTGTTGTTTTGATTGTTTTACTGCTATTATCAAAAATGTGTTCAATATGGCCAATGATGTGAGTGGAATAAAAAACATGATAAATAAATACAGCCACAGGAAGTATATCTTGATGTACAGTGGGTCCTTACCGAAGTTTGTATGTGCCACGGTCGTGTTGTTTTCTTTTTTCTCAATTTTGTATTCAAACCATCGGCTGAGATTGAACAAAATTGAAATGACAGAAACCACAATTATCACAACTCGAGCGCGTGCAATCGTACACATTCTTGCTGCTTTAAGCGGATGACAGACTGCGATGTATCGTTCCACAGTAAAGGATACTGTAAGCCACAGAGTGGCCATGTGAGCGGTTAAAGCAAAGGGATAAATATAGACTACTATATATGGGAAAACCAGCTCCTTAAAGCCATCGATTAATTCTGGTAGTGTTACCAGAAACAATGTGCCAATAAGCACAAGAGCATCCCATATGGCTAATGCCAAGAGGTAACAATTGGTAGACGAATGCATTGTCCTACGATTTAGGACAATGACAGTCAGAGTATTGCCAGCTAATCCTAAAATGATGATAATGATAGCTGTATAACCATTCATGTATTTTTCTATAGGTACGGCCTCAGGTAGCAGAGACTGAGATGTTGCCATTATTACATTTCTTACGGAGGTCAAATCGTTGTAGTAAAGATCACTGATATTGCCACTTATATTTATACTTCCTGTATTATTCAAATAGATCTCCTCGACTGGCTTTTGATTGGACATTTCCATGGCCATTTTGAATCTGCTGTACTAGATCTCTGCTTTACTTTAATCTATTTTTCAGCTCAGTTAATTTCTATTTATCATAAATATGCAGGTAGCCCATGAAGCATGTATCCCAAATGTATTGTTATGTCAGAAGCTGTTATATTTCTGTCTACAAAATTGTCCACGGGGCTTCCATTTTTCCATTTCAAGATACTTGTGATTGCCTGGAAAAAAGAAAGATCTGAAATCAGTTGGGCATTAAATTGTTAGAAACAAAAAATGTTGGAATCTGTTCAGATCATTGAAATACGCTTACCAAACAACAAATTTTCAAGGCTTGAAAATTAACATCATGCATGCTACTTTGCATATGCAAAAATTTACACCTTTTCATAGAAAATGGTATAAACAGCAAAACCTGCTATAGTGGCCACCTCTATATAAGGATTACGTGTTTATAAAGTCCAGTTTTTTCAAGTCCCTTGACTGCATACTTCATTAAATTGAACCTGTGTATAGGGGTCACCTGCACATAAAGGTAAACATTTTCTGGTCCCTTTGGTGGCCCCTATATACAGGTTTCACTGTATATATAAAACAGTAAGTATTATCCGTGATATTTGATGTAAATCTGTAAAAGATAATCTTTTATATCTATATTTAGATAGAATTACTTAGTTACATTGACAATAGACTATAAATTGAAGGTGAAAAATATAGTTATTAGATCCTCTTATTATGTTGCACTGTAGCTTTTTTCCCCAAATGGTAAATATTGATCATTTTCAAGTAGTTCATTTTTTTTCATTTTTACTTTCTAGACAAGTCAAAGCGTCTGGTATTTTCTGATAGAAATGTTGTTTATTATTCTGTATATTGTAAAACTGTAAATATTGATATGTTTATTTGGCACTGATTTTCTTATAAATGATAAAGGTAACAGGTAATTTCACATCAAAGAACTACTTTCAATTGTGTTTCTCTTGATAGTCATCATGTATGTTCATTTATTAATGTAGATTCAATCATGTGAAATTCATGTAGTTTCAAGACTGAACTATATCATTAAAAATCCATTTCCTCAGCAAGTTTATGGGTGATGTTTTTTTTAAACTCCCCATGCTCTTTTCTTGCATGGTCACAGCTGGTAAATACTGTTGAAATAATTTTCAGGTATGATAGCAATGATCAATGATAGCAAAATAATTTTATAGATATGAAGAGAGAAAAAAATGAATTAAAAGAGAAAATGATACACAATGATAGAACAAATGCTACATTATATGTAAGTAAAACATAAGGGATGGATAAAAATAAAGAATATATATATATATATATCATGGCATTCCAGCTACATAGAACAATGGGTGCAAATATATAGTTTTGTATTTGGTTAGAGATTATCTGCACTCTGATATATTGTAAGAGAAAGCAATAAGAAACTGTTGAGTGTGACTGCATTTTGGTTCAGTCTTTTAAACTGCAGTGTGGTACAGGTAGAATGACCATAATAATTTATCAAAGATGGTTACTGTTCATTATGATTAAATCACAGTTAACATTTTTTGTATCAGATGTAAACACAACATGAACTTTGATAAATGTACAATGTAGCTCCAACCTTGATAAATACAATAAACATAATACATGTAGATATAGCATGGTACCATATAAACATAACATGCTCCCTGATAAAGATAGCATGGACCCTGATAAACAAAGCATAGACCAATATAAACACAACACTGACCCATATAAACATAGCATAAAACCTGAGAAGCATAAAATGGACCCTATATAAACATAGCATGGGCCCAGATAAACATAACATGGACCCTATATAAACATAGCATGAGCCCAGATAAACATAACATGGACCCTATAAACATAGCATGGGCCCAGATAAACATAACATGGACCCTATAAACATAGCATGGGCCCAGATAAACATAGGAAGGGCCCAGATAAACATAACATGGATCCTATATAAACATAGCATGGGCCCAGATAAACATAACATGGACCCTATAAACATAGCATGGGCCCCAGATAAACATTGCATGGGCCCTAAATAAACATTACTTGAACTTTCAAAGATGTAGTGCAGACATGATTTTCATAGCAAACACCCTCATTCCATTTGTACAAATTCCTAGCGTAAGTGTAAATTTGTGGTTGTACACAATTGTATGGTGTGTTTTAAGTATTGATTTTGTTTAATTTTGGACATTCTATAAGAAGAAAGGTAAAATAACAACATTTGCAAAATGAGTTAATCATTTGATTTTGGGTTTTAGGCATAAAATGAGGTCAGAGAGTAATTGAACTAAGAATGTCTACATGGGATTATATAACAGAAGCAGAAACAAATCTCTTGATGAGATTTGTGACCTGCACTTTGATTAGCATTGTAACAATTGATCCTTGAAACCCTCTCTAGGGTTGTATTAGCATATATATATATATATACATGTATATATATAATATATATATATATATATATATATATATATATATATATATATATATATATTTATATATATAAATTGTCAGTGTTCCATATGGAAGCCCATTATAGTAAAAATAAAACAGTCAAGAAAAGTTCTTTTGCACTAGCTGTTTCAGTTGTAATTAGATCTTCAGGTGCATTCAAAATAAAAAAAATCATATATAAAGCTTTTTCTGTCAATTTTGGGAAAATTGCCATTGGCAACATAATTGGGGATTTTAATGTGAATTTATGTCAAAATGGAAAAAATAATTTGCACATGTTCAATCCATTTTAAATGGAAAATCTTTTTCAAAACAGATTTTCTCCTGCTTTGATTTGCTTTTGACATTGAATGTCAAAAATCACATGAAATCAATGAAATTATCTGAATTATTGGCTTCAATGAAGCACCTGTGTAAGGCATGTATAATTCCTATGGAGATTCTGTCATGTTGCCCCTGTTATTGTATGCACTTCTCTTACTTGTTAAAGCTAGTCGTACCATAATGCCCATTTCCTGATCTGGCAGTTCAAACACTAAATCTTAACTTCAGAGTAACAAATTTTGCTACATTTGGTGGATTTGTTCCACAGAAATTGGTTTTAATTTTGAACCAGTTTTGTTAACTTTCCATTTGTTACATAAACCAGTTTTAAACAGGTTCTGAACTAAAACTGGTTTTTCATTTGTTTTATCCCAAATCCAAACTAGTTTATCAAAGAATTCAAACTGCCCCCTGGGGTGGTCTAGTCGGTTTATGCAAGTTTGTTGCCACAACAACATGGTGGCGACAACATGGACCAGTACTAGGATCGCATACCTTTTTGTGACTTCTGGAAATTTTATGTATTTAAACGGGGAATTGATGAATTCAGACTCAAAATTGATCATCATTCAATAGTCATTTTGTTTATCATGTTTTTGATTTTTTATTTAACATGGAAATTAAACCCCAGCAATTCAAAAAGTGTAGACATAATCAGGGTTAATGAATATTGCAATAAGATAATACTTTTTTGTATAATTAGTATTATTTTTCCTGTTTTTTGTTGGGCCTACATCTCATATGAAAGAGCAACTGTGTACTCTTTCTGTACCCTATTTTGGTAGTTTAAACCATTTATTTGTTTAGCCATAGGACACCAGATTTAGTTTCATAACTGATTTGCCAACTAGTTGTAAACCGTAAACCAAAACCGAAGCTAGTTTATTTGCGACAAATTTGTTTCTTTTTCACTATTAATACATCAGGCAGGATGACAATCATTTAATTAGTACAAAGAGTTAAATACATTGTAGATAACTTTTGCATAGGAGTATTTTACCATGTTTTTGCAACATAAATCAAAATTTGCATCATGAAAGAAAAAGTTTCCAAATAATTGTGCCCTATACTTCAGTTACTGGTGCCCAACACCCTTATTTGGACAAATATTGTACTGTGGAACTGAATAGTTATCTGCAAATCATGGGACTGCCCATTTTACTTTGAGATATGTCAATTTCAAGATATATTGCTGAAATTTGAATTGATAAATTTTTTATCCATAAAGTTGGGTATCAGCAGTTCAATTTTGAAATATCTGGAATTTCGACTCGTCTGATTTCGACATTACAGGATTCCAATTTATATATCCTATTTAATTGCTGAATTCTTGCAACAATCTAAATATTATTATCTCAGTGAAATTGTCATGTCTGTCATGATCTAGGTGTTCTAGCAAATTGAAATTTTGGCTCCCAGCAACCTGTCCATCAAGAAGTGACATTCTAAATACCATAGCATTTCCTTCCAGTATGTTTATCAAGCTAAATATTTTCTGTCTTTGTGTTTTTATAAATGTTACATAAATTTAGTTCCCGCAGGTACATTTCTTTTCTGAGTTTTGTTATGCATCATTTCTCTAAACACAAAGCCAATTATGGATACAGATTCTTGCAAATGCAGTTACTTTTTAATTATGTTTTTTATTCTCAATAGATTTTGATTTTTGTCACCGTCAGAAAATCAATAATTGTAATTTTAAGGCTTTCATTATCGAGAAAATTCATTTCATTGATATGAAATACAAGGGCTTCATGTCTGAATGTCACTGAGGCCAATGTATCATGTCAAAATATCTATATTATCTATAGTAAAATCCATATAGCCTGGCAGGATGGAGTCTTGTGAACCCTATCTTGACCTGGGTGAGTAAACAATTGTAAATAATGATCAAAATTGTTGTTCATTTGAAGGAAACATCAGAAATATTAAAGAATCAGTTTTAGTACCATACTCAACATATTTATTCATTTTTTACAGAACAAATGATGCAAAAATTTATTTGTGAATGATAAAAATAATATGTTTATTATTTTGGTGACTTTGGGCCCTGGTAAGATAGAACGCCTTTCTTAAAAGAAATATAGTTTCGTGGCAGATGTGACCTCAGGGCCAAAGTCACCATATTTACTCAATTCTCGATCTCAACATTTATTTCATTATTTTGACTACATAATCATTTGTAAAATTTTGGGGTGTGAGTGATTAGGGGGACATTATTTTTTTCATCATTCACATATAAAGTTTTGCCTCAAACGTATGATTTTCCTGTAAAAAATGAATAAAAATGTTGAAAGCAAGTGCTCAAAATTTGAGTATATTCTCATACAATTTTTTTAATATTTCTGAAGTTTTCTTTAAATGAGCAATAATTTGATCATTATTTACAATTGTATGCCAGCAATATACAAACATGTTCAGATGCAGAATAAATTTTATGTTTTTACCTTAGAATGATGAAAATTTATTTGAGTTTGAGAACAGAGAACATTTGGTGATGTCAGGCCCTGGTATATCATTATGTTTACATATTCATAATGTGTATGTTACACATTTACAATGAGTGTGTTAAAGTTCATACCAGTGTGGTTATTATTGTTACTAATGGTAACACATTGATCATTACTATCTACCATTGCCATTGGTCAACGGAGCACATGTGACAGCCATTTTAACCTGTGACAGATATTCAACATTCACAGACTAATAACTGGTAATTGAATTACTATGCAAGACGGGATAATTCTTGATGCCTCTATGGATTTAAAACTTTTGCCCTAATCAATAAAAATTGTGTTCATCTTTCTTGTTGAATTAAATAGAGATAATGTTGATATAATGTCAAACCTCTTTATAAACATCGTTTTTATTCCGACAATTTCACCTACAAACACAATTTTGTCAATAGCAAAGAAAATATTATTTACTGCCAATAAAATAAAATTTTCAGCTTCCAACATTGACAGTAAAAATTGAGAACAAACATGAATTTTGGGCAAAAAAAGCAATACAACAACACAAACATATTCCATAAATCTATTATGGGAAATATGTATTCAAAGTACAGTGGAACTTGCATACGTTGAACTCGCTTAACTTGAAAAATCAGTTAGTTTGAAATGAAATGAAATTCCCCTTCAGAATTGTTGGTATTCCAATGCTAAAAACATTGATTGAAAAATTTGATTATTTGAAATGAATTCCAAGGTCTGGTGAACACTTAATGAGTTGATTTGATAATGGTTAATTTGAAGTGGAAGTTTTTCCTTGTCTCAGGTACATTTTTGTCACAGGTGAATAAACTCCGCTTTAAGACCTGAATACAGGGCCTGAGACCATAAACAAGGAAAATTCTATTCTTAAAAGTAACGAATTTACTCATATTATAAACATAATACCAAAGTTATAATGCTCAAGACGATATCGTTTCTGTCAATTAGACTTCATCAATTGAGCTCCAATTTGAAAAGTGTGTGTTTTTTCTAAAGATAAAGTGGTATCATAGCTTTAAAAGAATTTCAAATTTAAATGGTGTTAACAGTGCCAAATATTACTTTAGTATAAGATGAACAGCTGGTACCGAAATACCAGGTACTAGGTTTATGTATTTCCTCAGGGACTCAAACGGTCCACCAGCAGTGGCAACGACCTAGTGGTTATCAATATTATAAACATAATACCAAAGTTATAATGCTCAAGACGATATCGTTTCTGTCAATTAGACTTCATCAGTTGAGCTCCAATTTGAAAAGTGCATGTTTTTTCTAAAGATAAAGTGGTATCATAGCTTTAAAAGAATTTCGAATTTAAATGGTGTTAACAGTGCCAAATACTCATCTGACTAAAAAGTAAAAACTTGCAGACCATAAACAAGGAAAATTCTGCCACAAATTTTATTCTCAAAAGTTAAGAATTTACTCATCTGAGTAAAACGTGAAAACTCACGACTTTAGAATTTTCTCAAATGATATAAGATTGTCAAAGGGCAGTAGGCATTTGCGTTTATTTATGCCGAAGTGAACGTACTGGGGCAGCCATTTTCGCCATTAAGAATTACTTAAGTCAGCTACTTGTACATGCTGTACTTGAGTATTTTATCCCTTAAGAGAGAAATTTGTCTAAGGATTTCTTTATGGTCCACAACTGCTGTACTTGAGTATTTTATCCCTTAAGAGAGAAATTTGTCTAAGGATTTCTTTATGGTCCACAACTGCTGTACTTGAGTATTTTATCCCTTAAGAGAGAAATTTGTCTAAGGATTTCTTTATGGTCCACAACTGCTGTACTTGAGTATTTTATCCCTTAAGAGAGAAATTTGTCTAAGGATTTCTTTATGGTCCACAACTGCTGTACTTGAGTATTTTATCCCTTAAGAGAGAAATTTGTCTAAGGATTTCTTTATGGTCCAAAACTGCTGTACTTGAGTATTTTATCCCTTAAGAGAGAAATTTGTCTAAGGATTTCTTTATGGTCCACAACTGCTGTACTTGAGTATTTTATCCCTTAAGAGAGAAATTTGTCTAAGGATTTCTTTATGGTCCATGCACAACTGCTGTACTTGAGTATTTTATCCCTTAAGAGAGAAATTTGTCTAAGGATTTTTTTATGGTCCACAACTGCTGTACTTGAGTATTTTATCCCTTAAGAGAGAAATTTGTCTAAGGATTTTTTTATGGTCCACAACTGCTGTACTTGAGTATTTTATCCCTTATGGTCCACAACTTTACCCAGGATGAGACAATTCTCAAAATTTGAGTAAAATCTTGAAGTTGAATAAAAAATTTATCTGAGCATAGGTTTATGGCCTTGGGCCCAGATTTTTGAACACTTTTGCTGAGTAAAACTCACATGTAATATTTCTTTTGTTGTTAGTCTTTATTCATTAAAAAGAATGTATTGGGTTAAGATCCCATGATGGCAACTAAAAAAAAAAATATGAAAAATTGACCATTGATGAATAAGCAGTGGATAAAAAAATGAAACTAATCTCAGCACAGTAACAAAAATTGCTAAAGGAAAGGACACAATATATACAGCTGTCTTGTTGTCAGGTTTTTCCGCGAAACTGAGTGTATGGTTTCTCCCAGTGTCAGGCAGACGTTCCTGTTGTTCTCATTTGTAGATCATCTAGATTCCTTTGTACTAAATGTCCAAAGAAAATGGTTTAAAATGACAGATTGTTCGTAAAAACAGTCATTTTTCCGTGCATTGTCATTGTTTGTAAATAAAGTTCAGTTAAATTGTAAATGATCAATATCTATGCCTTCCTTTATGTCATAATCATGAGTTTTCTTACTATGATCTCCATACAAAAGGGATACATTGAAATTCGGTTAATTTGAAATAAAATTCATCATAACCGAGTTTGACTGTAGGTGAATAATAACTGGTAGTGTATTTATGAGATTATACCAAAATGTTAGATCATTTTGATTCAATCTATAGGCTGCCTATTGCTATTTTGATTTCTATTTTAAGCAAAAGTCAGGCAATGTGCCGTTTTCAATGAGTTTCTTTATAAGATCAAATCCTTTACGATAATGAAGTTTCTAAGTAAAGAACATTGCCGTTATAAAAAGTGTTTTTGTTATAATTGTTGTTCATTGAAAAGTCTAGATTTTTAGTTGTTTGTTTGTCTGCTGTTTTACTGCCTGTCAAGAATTGTTCACTTTTATTGACCTGTCACCAGCATGAGGTGAAGTGCCACAAATTTTGACCTGTGCTATGGATTGACATCAACGCAGTGATGGTTCTTTCCTTTGTGATGATTGTTTAATTATGTCTACTTTAATCTCATTACATAATTTACAATATCTAAACTTTGTAAATTGAGTAACTTGTGCTGGATATTAAATAACCTATATCAAAGTATTGACCCTTGAGAGATTTAGGAGGCAATTTACAAATCTGGTGAATATTGGTCAAACACGGACTTCTGAAAATCTAGAGGTGGGATCAGGTGCTATGAAGGCAGATGGCTGTTTAACATTGATATTTGGCTATAAATATATGTATGATAATTTCAGTCACAATGTATGATTTTGACATTTTCTATGTGTCTGTGTTTACTCTAAATCTTAGTATAGACACGTAACACTGAGGTAAAGGACTGTGTACCTGTATGAAATCAAGATGTAAATATTTTTGTGGGAATCATATTATCTAAAATTACATACCTGACATTTGTGCCGCACAGAACGATCATGAAAATAACAAGAAGCAGGCCCCATTGTAAATCTTTACTCACAGAAAAACATTTTTCAATAAATTTTTCAATGATAGCAATGAACAAAGAATAAAGACATGCACTCAGATTATCCACAACATGTTGTAAATAGCGAGTAACATGCGTATATCTTACCTATTTACTAATCATTTCAACACAGGTAATTGATTACTTATGGTGAAATTGATTACTACATCAATTGTGTCATTCTTCAGTACTAATAATCTGTGCAATGTATGATATTATTATTTTTATTGTTCATTGCAGTAGGTGTTTCCAATATGTGTTTACTTCTTCGCAATTGGCATCAAAAGCCATTTGAACTGAATACTATAGTTTGGCATCAACAGCCATTTGAACTGAATACAATAGTTTGGCATCAACAGCCATTTGAACTGAAGACTATGGTTTGGCATCAACAGATATATTTATCTATTATTCATTTGTTATTTTTATTTAGATGTTATTACAGTCATGTTTTTTATGTGTTATAATGTAAATCTGTAAATTTTCGTGGGACTTTATTTTCGCAATACACAAATTCAAAATTTATTTGCGAGATATTTTCATGATTTGAATGTCCATTGCATCATAATATTATCATGATTATTTTATTTTTGCGAGTGAGAACTCTTGCAAAATTACACATAAATAAATTTCTTGTGAATAAAACGGGATTTACAGTATATAGACTTTAGAAAGTCTTACACCTCACTTAATTTGCCTTTGTTACATATAGTTTCCATACCTGTCAAGTTTACCGATTTAGGTGGTAGTCTACTGATTTTTCTATTCATCTACCGCTTGTCTACTGCCGAGAAAAAATCTATCAATTTTTCTAATTTTTAAACAATTTCCCTAAATTTCTACCGCTTCTTGTCCATTTTCTGGCGATAGGTAGACGTTTTTGTCAGGATTAAATGTTCTAAATTGTAATTTTCAGTCTATTAATTGGCAGCAAAAAATAGCTTGAAATTTCTGGCGCCTCCATATCATTGAAGTATTAAGACATCTATTCTAGGTTATATAAGTCCCCTATATCTTCCAAATAGTCATGAAGAACAGGGACTAATAACCCTGTTTATTAATTAATGTCATTAGACCATACAGAGGTGTCATTATTGGATGTGTGCTGATGGTAATTACACAATGACCTGTACTGTGGATAGGTACCTAATATACAGATTGATTACCTGTATATCTAAACATCCACACCTATAATCACTATCCATATGTTCTCTCCTATATACAGACATCAAAGATTAACATCATTGATGTTATATTAATTTCATGCAGCTTCTGTATCAATCCTCAATGATTTTACTTTAAAAATCTAACTGAGAAATATCGAAGCGAGATCGTGGTGTCTTCTATGACGTCCGCACTCCACATACTCTACAGTGTAATACATGTATCTTAAATTTGTGATGATTTCAATACAAAAACCATGTTTTATTTCATTTACATTATATTTCATACAAAGATAATAATATCTTCTTGTAACACATTGAATTGAATTTAATAAGATGTCAGTTATGACAGTAAACACATTTATATAACCTTAATAATCTTTTTTTCTTTTTTAAAGCAGATTTGATTTTTCTTTATCAAATCTCTTTTTTTTTAGTGAACCATTTGTTGTTTTATCTTATCAATTAATGAAAAAGGTACAATGTGAAGATAAAAACCTTCAAATAAATATTTGGGTACGCAAATATTTTGGTAATAAATGTTCAAATCTCAAAATAAAAATAAATAAATAAATAAATCAAGCCTTTGACTTTAAAAATTATCATACTTCCAAATATTTAGCAATCAAACTGAGATTATATTTTTTCCAGGTAAGTCTAATTATTTATTTTCTGCATTCCAAATTCAGAATTAAGTATATTTTAAAATTTGTTATAACAAATTAAGAAATACTAAATATTAAACATTCTATTATAACACAATAACCATAACATCATTTTGAGTCTCCCAAGCTGTGTGTAAATATGTATATATTTCATGTATTAAAACTTCCAAATAAAGTCTATATCTATTCCTTATTAATTTCAAAGTCGACTAGAAAACTAAAAGAAATGTGTTATATATATATATATATATTATATATCATCAATATTATTGACAATAATTCCCTTTTACGGTAGATGAATAAAATGGCAGATATTGAAGTTTGAAATTACCATTTTTTTTGTTATTTCGGAAGAGGGACACCCCCTCCAATAACCTCCCCCTTTCACTTATTCTGACACAACTGTACTCTCATATATATCAGAATGACAACGCATTCATAAAAAGTTTGACCGTTGTACACATTTTCTACCCCACACAAATTTCCTAATGTTTACAGGTATGATTTTCACACAAAAGAAATACTAAAGAATGCATCAATATTTTTTAGTAGAATACAGGAATTATGTTAGAAAAAATGTACAAAGATAAGTTTGTGAAATTTTAGTAATTAATGATACACAAAACACAAAGCAAAAACAAACCCACAAACACAAAAGTTAATATGATAAGAATTCATATAAGAAAATGGAACAAGGATACTGAAAAATGACAATTTTTTATACATTAAATTTTAATGATATTTTTGGTAAAAACATTCATATTATTTTTTTGTCTCATCTGCTGAAAAACAATTGTCTAGTTGATCAGGGCAAGAAAAATGTACTCATCCATCCGTCCTGGGCAAGTCCAAATAGATTGGGGATAGTTTGGATTGGGTACTCGTCCCCAGTGATGAGTGAACTTGTCTTCTACACATCCGTAACATCTGACTTCTTAGCCTCTAAAACTTTCCCTGAACACACTTTCACAATCCTTTGCTGCCATTTTGATTATTTATAAGTCCAGTATCAGAGGTATAATAATAAAAAAATAGTTAGTCATAATGGTTCCAAAGTTTATAAAAAATTGGAACAAGCTGAAAATGTTTTGGGACGAGTGGTTTTCAAAATTTTCAATTTTTTTCCCCACTTGTTGATTTGAACACAAATTATCAAATTTTGTGCGACATTTTTGTTCATACCACTGAAATTAAGTTGTTCGAACCCTGAATCTTGATTGTGCAAAAAACTCTTTTTTTTTTAAAGAGAAATATCTTGGAATTGTTTTTTAGATTTAATGTGATCAGGTGACTTATGTAGTTTTTGCCTAGGCTTTTTCTTACACACATGATACACATTTTTTTGGCACATTGAGATAAAAGTATTTATGGATATTCGTGTCTGTGACATTTTCATAGTCAAGGATATTAGATATATGAAAGTGAAGGAAAAAATCATTTATCACAGAGCTCAGCTAGCATTAATTGTTGTAACCGTTATCAAGTATCATGTTGCAGTATAGCTCAGATATATTAAAAAAAAACACGGATTCGTAAGGCTCACTATAAAAATGATAAGAGAAACATTGTAAGGGATTAAATGATAAGTTGGTAAATTAATTCCAAGCTCTTTACTAGCATTTCCAGGTAGTTACCATATAGATGAACCAAGTCGTAGAAAAATAAAAAGAGGAAAATAATCCAGTGATCTATGAATATGGTATGAAAATCATAAGAAATCAAATTGTATTGATTTTAGCCACAAAAACTGATGTTACACGTTAATTGAAGTTCTTGTAAAATCAAGATGATATAGATGTTGTCGAGTAATATGATACTGCTCCCTGCCATAGTTCTATAGGAAATGGGACATTAGCAGGGTAGAAAAGAGCTGACTTTATAATCTTATGCTAAAGTAATATTTTGCACTGATAACACCATTTAAATTCCTCAAAATGTAAGATGGTATTTTTTTTTACAGTGGTTACTATTAGACAGATTTTGGCTATACATTTAGATTTATCATTTGTTCTCGTGCGTAAGGTATGACACGATTTTTTCTTTAGAAAATAAACATCTGACATATTCTACACATTTAACGCCCATGTCTCTATAAGTGCCCTCCATCACGTTTTTTTTTACATATGATCAGGAATCTTTTCTAGCTGGTTGACGAGGAGATGTGGAACTGAAAATGGTAAATAACAGTTTATCTGTAGCCCCCCCAGCAACAGAAGAATGTTGATAGATATCCTCTGTAATAACTACAACAACTTTACTGATTGTTGTCTTTTAAAAAATCAACTGTTTTACATTAATTTGACTATTAATTGATCCCATTAAGCGACCATCCCTTTTTTCCTGATATTTGTAGCACCCTGGGTGCTTAATGGGTTGAATACAGTATTTTGAATTGGACTCAACTGATGAAGTGTAATTGACAGAAACGATTGTCTTGAGCATCATAGGTTTAATATTATGTTTATAATATTTATCAAATAGCTAAAAGTGATACAAAATATAATGTCTTATGAATTGCCTCACAAAGCCTCAATATATTGTCCTCACAAAGCTTCAACATATTGCCTCACAAAGCCTCAACATATTGTCCTTACAAAGCCTCAACATATTGTCCTTACAAAGCCTCAACATATTGTCCTCACAAAGCCTCAATATATTGTCCTTATAAAGCCTCAATATATTGTCCTTACAAAGCCTCAACATATTGCCTCACAAAGCCTCAATATATTGCCCTTACTAAGCCTCAACATATTGCCTCACAAAGCCTCAATATATTGTCCTTACTAAGCCTCAACATATTGCCTCACAAAGCCTCAATATATTGTCCGTACAAAGCCTCAACATATTGCTTCACAAAGACTCAACATATTGCCTCACAAAGCCTCAATATATTGCCCTTACTAAGCCTCAACATATTGCCTCACAAAGCCTCATAATAATGTCCTCACACAGTCTCAATATATTGTCCTCACAAAGCCTGAATATATTGTTCTCACAAAGCCTGAATATATTGCCTCACAAAGCTTAAACATTTTGCCATCACAAAGCCTCATTTTATTGTCCTGACAAAGCCTCATTATATTGCCTCATAAAGCATTAATATTTTGCCTCACAAAGCCTGAAGATATTGTCCTGACAAAGCTTCAATATATTGCCTCACAAAACCTCAATATATCGTCCTTTCAAAGCGTCGACATATTGCCCTCACAAGCACTCAATATATTGGTTCTAGCAGCAGCCTCAAGATACTGCCCTCACAAAGTCTTTACATATTTCCCTCACAAAATCTCAATATATTGGCTCACAAAGTCTCAACATATTGCCTTCACAAATATTCCACCTATCACCAAAGCAATGCTATACCATATTGCAATGACAAAGCCTCAATATATTGCCATTACAATATTATAACATATTGCCCTCACAATGCCACAATATATTGCCATCAAAAAACCATACCATATTGCAATGAAAAAGCTGCAATATATTGCCATTACAAAGTTTAACATTTTGCAATCACAAATGCTCATTATATTGTCCTGACAAAGCCTCAATATATTGCCTCACAAAGCATCAACATATTGCTCTCACAAAAACTCAATATATTGCCTATAGCTACAGCCTCAACATATTACCTTAACAAATCCTCCATCAATGCTATACCATATTGCAATGACAAAGCCTCAATATATTGCCATTACAAAGTTTTAACATATTGCCCTCACAGAGCCTCAATATATTGCCATAATATAGCTCAGCATATTGCCTTAGCAAATATCATTATAAAGCTTCAACATATTGACATAATAAAGCTTGGTATATTGCCTGTTAAAGCCTCAGCATATGATAATAAAGACTCAATATATTGTCCTCACAAAGCTGCAAAATTTTGCCCTCACAAAGCCTCAACATATTGTTATTACATAGCACTGAATTTGTAGAGCAGAATAAGAATTGTTCATGGTTCTAGAGACCTTAAGTATAAAGATAGAATGCTAAATGATACAGAAAGTGTAGCAGTATTGAGCTTAGTTGAATTCCTGGCTTAATTATAATCAATAGGTATAATATAGCTTGCTGTAAATGTGTTGCTCTCTTTGATAGAAGGAAAAACATGAAATCAATAAAAAGATGTTTCTTTACTAGTTCTCAAGTTGTCTTTCGTCCCTATAAATGTCCATAACTGACTCTCGTCTTGACTTGCTTCTCAAAATTAAAAGCAGCATATTTCCATACACAACTGGTTCATTTAGCTAGTCCTTTTGTTACCTCACCTGAGCCTTCAAGTGAGCTACTGTGATTTTTCTTGGTCTGTTGTCTGTTGTAAATTTTTCATATTTTTGACTTCTTCTTTGAAATCACTGAAGGGATTTTGATGAAATTTTACAGAAAGCAAGTACTCAAGATCCTCTACTAATTGAGGATTGGTCAGATCAACTCCAGGGTGGGCCAAAATAGGTCATATAAGGTAATGCTCATTAAAAATCCCTCCATGAATTGAAGAACAGATTGTTTTTGAGTGATCTACATGAATGTATGATTCAAGTTTGTATTCTTCATAGAAATTGGAATATTAATTTGTGATGTGTTTTTGAAGCCTTTTCATTCATTTTTGCATGATTTCCTCAATTATCTCCCCTTGCATTCACTTTGATGATTTCTTTTAATGTGTTTTACTTGTATATAAGTGGAGAAATATTTTTGTGCAAGAATTTTGCTGTAATGTAGTTTTTAGATATATTTATGAATTTCTTAAAACTGAAATATTGTTTCTTGGCCAGATCAGCCTACATGTACATATTCTTCTTGGTCTTCTTTGTAGATGTATTTCAGGTGAGCGATTAAAGCCCCCTTGGGCCTCTTGTTTGTTATCATCAACTTTCTGCACTTAGTTTAGTGGTCATTCTTGGATTGATGGAATAAACTCCCTAAGTAAATTATAATCCAACACATATGCCCTCTAGTGGCTTGTTACAGTGATCTTTAACTAAGTTTTAGGTTTAACTCATCAATCCCTAACAAACAATACACTAACTATACACACCAAAAATAGGACAAAATACCTCATGTCTTATGGTTTTGGTGTAATTTGTAATTTTATTTATTTTACATGTAATTTTGATGTCGTTTTATGGTTTTGTTTTAATACTCTTCCTATGCAGTTTTGATGTTTTGTATCTTTCTGTACACAAAACATCTGACTGTCTATTTCATACACAAGACAACAGTAAATACTGTCGTAGACATGCTTTCTGACCAGTTTTCTTTTTATCTAAGAGTAATAAAGTATATGAAATGTTGTATTTTTTGCTTATATTTATATCATTTAAGTTTTTATGTGATATTATGAATTTTTTGCATACATTTATATTTATTAAGTTTTTATGTGTTATGTTATGATTTTGTGTGTATATCATTTAAGTTTTTATGTGTGATGTTATGATTTTGTGTGTATATCATTTAAGTTTTTATGTGTTATGTTATGATAAACATAAGAGATATGGCAATGAATTCTTATGGTTCTTATGGTTTATGATGACAACGGTAATAAATGTAATTTTTGGTACTGAATGTACAAGTCAATGTTGATAACATAAAGATCTCTTTGATATATGAGATATAAGCCATCTGTCCAATCACGAGATTATACAATGGATATCATACAGTCATTGCTCTTTGTACAGCGATTTTATTTTCTGTCATTGGTGCTTCCTTTGTCCGTCTGTCTACCTCTGTCTGTCTGTCTGTCTCTGTCTGTCTCTGTCTGTCTCTGTCTCTGTCTCTCTCTCTCTCTCTCTCTCTCTCTCTCTCTCTCTCTCTCTCTCTCTCTCTCTCTCTGTCTGTCTCTCTCTCTCTCTCTCTCTCTCTCTCTCTCTCTCTCTCTCTCTCTCTCTCTCTCTCTCTCTCTCTCTCTCTCTCTCTCTCTCTCTCTCTCTCTCTCTCTCTCTCTCATATACAATCAACCCAAAAGACAGGGGACAGCAGTCTTTTTTTTTACTTATTAAAACTTAAATTGATATTGACATTCAGAAAATAAATAAATAATAAATGCCTCATGTTTATGGAATGTCATTCAAAGTTTCAACTGACATCAACTTAGTACTTATGGTTTTCAGTCTATAGAACGTAAGAGCTTTTGGGGCTGTTTCTGGATCTTCAAAGCTGTTTGGCTTATTCTTGATCTTAACAGCTTTTGGGGCTTATTTTGGAGCTAAAGAACTTTTGGGGCTTTTTCTGGAACTTAAGTACTTTTGGGGCTTATTCTGGATCTTAAGAGCTGTTGGGGCTCATTCTGGATCTTAAGAGCTTTTGGGGCTTATTCTGGAACAAATGATCTTTTGGGGGTTTTTGTGGAACTTAAAAGCTTTTGGGGCTTATTCTGGATCTTAAGGAGTTTTGGGGCTTTTTGGGGAATATAAATCAACAATAAAACAAACAGGTTTATCATTCCTTTATAATTTCCTCTTTATTTTCCTCTATTATTTTTTCTGTATTTTCCCCTATATTTTCCTCTGTACTTTCTATCTCTTCTTAAAGAATTGTGGTGTACATGCAGTTTTTTTATCTTTTTTTCTCTAAGTTTTGGCTTCCATTAACCTTTTTGCCTTATTCAACAAAAGATGAGTGTTTACAAAGATCGTCATACATTGTTCTGAGGAATAATTAGATAATAACTGAAATATCAATTATACTGTAAGTAAATAGTCTTGACTGAGTAGTATTGACTATTTCCAGTACAATGTCTGACGTTTACAAAAGCATATGAATTAACAATGACATTTCAATTTACTTAATCCCAGGGATATCAATGAAGTTGTATTACTGAGTAGAAAATGTCCACTCTCCAGTCTGCAAGTATAGTAAAATTCATATAATCTGGCGAGGTGGAGTCTACTGAACCCTTTCTAGACTCGGACAAGTTTAAAATTTAGGTAATAAAGCACAATGAGATTACAATTACACTTGCAAATGTACTCATTCCTTTTATTACCATGTCTACGAGTATCTAGTGAGGAGTATAAATAAAATGTTTGCAGATATTCTGGAATCTATGTGTATATGTCAGTGTTCTCCCTAGAAATTTCAGACAGCACCATGGTAGTGCGTGTGAATAATTCTGTCGCATTGCGTCGAGCTGTGACTGACGTCGCAACAGTGTCTGTCTATATGATTTTATGTTTTGCTATAACATTATTCCCTTCAGCTTTCATAAAAGGAGGAAACATATCAAACAAATTTACACAGGTGTTTCATAAATTGTTTATCTTAGTAAAACATGTATCATACAGGATTTTTGGTTTCCTATTTTTATATATCATATTTGTAGAGAAAATACATGTGTCATTCTGGGACATAGCAGTAGCTTAGGTCAAACTTTATGTCCCGGTTTTAAGCGATTTTTTGAGTGAGTAAAATTTGAATAAACCCCTATGGAGATTCTGTCGTGTTACCCTGCAAGACAGAATCTCTAAAGGGATTAGGGTAAAATCCTGATTTAACCCCCCCCCCCAAATCGCTTAAATTCGGGACAGAAAGTCCGGCGAACCCATTTATGCCCTAACACTGTAGATGGATTGGTAATAGGAAGAGTTACAAGAGGTCATATTATGAATTTGCAGTTCATTGACAGGCCCCTAGTATCATGTTAGGTACCTTCTGGCCATTATTTTACACTACTCCGATAAAATACTGTTAATATACGATGTTTCATTGAATAGATAATAGTGCCACGGTCAAAATCTATACATGTATATTCTCAGAGATCGAGACGAAGTTAATACTGATACTGTTTAAAGTTGTGACGGTAATCGAACGTTCCAAAAAGATCGTCAATAAAAAAATATTTTTTTGAAAACAGCAATAAAATTTTCCAAGTTGTGGTGATTTCCGTGGGTTGGTGGCTAAACAGCAAACAAACTAAATTTTATTTTAGGCCTTACGTTGTTTGTGAGTTGGAAAATGCATATACAATATACATGTATATGTATTGATGTAATTGTATACCAGTATGCAGCTGACAGGACAATGGTGCTGGATGTGAAGACATATAAATGATCACAATGTTACAAAATGTCTATATCCTTATATTCTGGCCTCTGCAGTAAAGTACAGAATAGGAAAAGACCTTTTTATAATATCTTTGTGATGACTGGGCAAATAATGCTTCACAATATTTGATGTGATTGCCATATTTTGGAGGAAGTTTAAATATGTCAGTATCATGTTTACAAGGAGTTTCTGATTCCAGGGGTGTTATGTCTACAAGGTCTGATTACAGGGGTGTTTTATCTACAAGTTCTAATTACGTGGATGTTTGTCTTAAAGAAATTCTGTTTATATTGGTATTATTTCTATAAGGGTGTTATGATTTTGTCCATTTTAAATCTTCACGAATCATGGGGAATATTTAAGTTCAGTGGAACCTGTCTTTTGAGACCATCTGAAAGTCACTGACTTAAGAAATCCTTTTAGTAAAACCTCTTTTGATAGACCACCCATCTTGTAAGGCCACATTTCAGTGGTAGAAAGGGATGGTCTGTAAAGACAGGTTCCACTGTACTAGAAGTGATAATGTTTTGTTAATGAAATAGTCCTACACAGTGGAACCTGTCTTGTAAGACCATTTTCATGAAAGATCACCTGTCTACTGAGACCATTCTCATGAAAGATCACCTGTCTATTGAGACCATTCTCATGAAAGAGCACCTGTCTATTGAGACCACTCTCATGAAAGAGCACCTGTCTATTGAGACCACTCTCATGAAAGATCACCTGTCTATTGAGACCACTCTCATGAAAGATCACCTGTCTATTGAGACTACTCTCATGAGAGAGAGCACCTGTCTATTCAGACCATGTTCAGAAACCACTTAGTTAAGTTAAACTTTAGATAAAACTTTTATTGAGAGACCACATTTTAGTGGTAGAAAGGTTTTTTCTCTCAAGACAGGTTCATCTGTACTTTCATTTGTTGCACACATTACAAATATTGGTTCAATATCTGAAAGAACTTGTTTTTGCAATATTTTCGTCAGCCAATCACTTACATAGCTGTGAAATTTGAGAGATCACTTTCATGATTTGTGTCACACATTTGTTGGTTTCCCAGCTTTGTAAGTATTATGATAGTTCATGTCAGAAAGATTAATCTGTGTTGGTGATCATCTTTTTAATAACGATGTTTCAGTGTACTTTAACTGCTAAACATATCTCAAGATACAGGTTATTTGTCTTGATTTAAGGTTAATATTTTTTAATGATAATCTGTTATAAGTGAAAAAAGACCCCAAAAATACATGCTCTTAGTCAGGTTTTTAAGTTAATTCTATTTTGGCACAATATTGTGTTTTTGGAGATTACTGTAAGTATGTAACTTAAAATGATAAAAAAAAAAAAAAAATTGTAAAGAAGACTTGAATTCAGTGTTTTTCCTTCATGGTTTCCTGTAATGAATGCAAAGGATTTTCCATACTATAGCTTTGTTTTAACACCACCCCTTTCCCTTAATGTCTTTATTCAGTTCTTTTTTTATAGTTTCCATGGGGCCAAATTTTGGCCATATTTCCAATGTAAAAAAACCTTTTTTTTTTTGGTTTGATTAAAGAAAATCCAAATTTGTTGTTGAGGCCATGGTCTTAATGAAAAAAATAAATCAGTGTAAGGGGAAATGCATAACAAAAATTCAATTACACTTTGATTTCCAAGTGTGCAAACAATCTTTCTCAGTTTGGCACAAATTACAATAAAATTCCCAGTTGTGTCACCAATGGCATTTTCCCAAAATTGACCGAAAAGAGCCTATGATAGAAAAACAATCTCTTAAAATTGTACAATTCAATAAATCATGCTTCATTTCATAGTATTATGTAGTTCTGTGTAATTGGACTGGTTTAACTTGATTTTTGACAACTTACATACCGGGTATCTTTTTTTCTCTCACCAGAGATAGATGCCTTGGTTGGGACTTACTGATTCATCCCACCCTCGACTGATATTTTTCTATCTGGAACTCAAAGTTGAGCTAATTTTTTTTCTAATTTGAACCTGTGTTATACAATGTAATATAACTTGGAGCAGGTTTTGCTTTATAAACTGTGAACCTGTTCATAAAAAAATGAACATTGTCCCAAGTTATGTTACATTGTATAACATAGGAACATATTTGCTTTATTCCTGATAATTTAACTTATTTAATACAGTGCAACTTTAAAAACTGATCCTCATTCAGACCATTAATTTTGTCTGGTCTGTGGAGGGTTTCGATTTTTGGAAGTTGACCGTAAGTCAATAATTCCAGTCACTTTCGGTTTTAAGCATGTGATTATTTAATGTTCGTTGCTGAGGTGAGTCCGCCATCTTGGAAAATGCTTTGTGTAGGATGCACATGGTATTAGTGGGTTTATCTGTCAAATTTGTGAACAGAATGACAGTAATTGAATGTGAAGTTTATCACCAAGAAAACAGGAAGTGCTAGGGTTGAAGTTGTGCTGACTGCTTGTTGTTAAAGGACATGTCTCCATATCAAGTTACATGTATATAGTTCATGTTTCTAAACCAGTATTGGCCAATCAAAATTCAGGATATAACATAAGTCATTCCTGTAAGTTTTGTAACAGGTGATTACATATATCAACATCAACTGCATTATTGATACAGGCCATAAGTAACTATACCTTAATCTTTCCCAGGGATAAGTTTCATCCGTCACAACTGTCACCATTTTTTCTGTCAGGAAAAATTCTGCAGGCTGATAGATGTGACAAATAGCCAATATTTGTAATAAATAGCAAGATACATGAACATCAGCATACATGTCAACAGAGAGCACATTATAGTTTATAAATAGAAATGTTATTCTATAACTAGTCATTCTTGACTTTTCATTGGATAAAAGGTCAATAAACTCGAGGGAATTATATTGATAGGTTTAGAAAATTCTTTGGACGTTGCCCATCATGTGGAGATGAATATGATTCTCTTGAGAACCATATGCTAATTCATACACATTTGAAAGTGAATTTCTCTCTCTAACACTCACATTTTCTATGTCACCATTTAGAAATCATGTCATATGATAACATTTAGATTTGATGTCATACCTATCTATCACTGAAGTAAAATTACGTTCAATGATGTTTTGTATGGTTGATAGATGTTGAAGAGTGTTGGACTATATAGTTAGTCTCGGAAAATGCTTAAAAAAAAGAGTCACTGTATATGGTTGTGCCGCAGAGTGCTATCTAACATTCCTGAAAGGGGGGCTTCATATTGTTTAACAAGATCTCTGTATCGACCATAAAACTTTCTTAGTGATGATTTCATGTGTTCAACAATGTTATCCTGTACAAATAGTTTATTGTTGAGTCCTTTGACTCTCAGAATAAAACATTCATATGAGGAGCATGCCCTGGCATAAGATTTTGAAATGAAAATGTCATAGGCAGGAGAAGCTGTAAAATTACTTCACAGAAACAGGAAGTTTATGATATGGAAATTGATGTGAAAAGGGAGATGTGAAGTTGAGTGCAAAATACCCTGGGAAAGTACTTGAAAGTTATCATAAATGCTTTATTATTTTTATTACAATGTTTGACACCTATTTTGTGTGTGATTCTTCATCACTGCAGAAAAAATAACTAGTCTGTACCATTATGTCAGAGTGAAAAAATTAAGAATCAGCTCTATCACCAGTCCTTGCTTAAGTAACACAGATACTAATTAGCCTATACCACTATATCAGAGTCCAGTGAAAATTAGTGGGCCCGGCGGGGGAGTCTACCAGGTCTTATGTTAGAAGTCTATGGGAAATTATATGAAAAGTGTTCCAGAGATCATGTTGAAAGTCTATGGGAAATTATATGGAAAGTCTACCAGAGATCACGTTAAAAGTCTATGGGAAATTATATGAAATGTGTTCCAGAGATCATATTAACAGTCTATGGGAAATTATATGGAAAGTCTACCAGAGATCATGTTAAAAGTCTCTGGGAAGTTATATGAAAAGTCTACCTGAGGCTTTTTTAGAAGTCTATGGGAAATTATATGAAAAGTCTACCAGAGATCATGTTAAAAGTCTCTGGGAAGTTATATGAAAAGTCTACCTGAGGCTTTTTTAGAAGTCTATGGGAAATTATATGAAAAGTCTACCAGAGATCATGTTAAAAGTCTATGGGAAATTATATGGAAAGTCTACCAGAGATCATGTTAAAAGTCTCTGGGAAGTTATATGGTAAGTCTACAAGAGATCATGTTAAAAGTCTATGGGAAATTATATGGAAAGTCTACCAGAGATCATGTTAAAAGTCTATGGGAAATTATATGAAAAGTGTTCCAGAGATCATGTTGAAAGTTTATGGGAAATTATATGGAAAGTCTACCAGAGATCATGTTAAAAGTCTCTGGGAAGTTATATGAAAAATCTACCTGAGGCTTTTTTAGAAGTCTATGGGAAATTATATGAAAAGTTTACCAGAGATCATGTGTAATTGAAAGTCTATGGGTAAAATTATATGTAAAAGTGTTCCAAAGATCATGTTAAAAGTCATATGGGAAATTATATGCAAAAGTAGATCCAGAGATCATGTTAAAAAGTCTATGGGAAGTTATATGGAAGCCTTTTTCTACCAGAGATCATGTTAAAAGTCTATGGGAAATTATATGAAAAGTCTACCAGAGATCATGTTAAAAGTCTATGGGAAATTATATGAAAAGTGTTCCAGAGATCATGTTAAAAGTCTATGGGAAATTATATGAAAAGTCTACCAGGTTATCATGTTTAAAAGTCTCTGGGAAGTTATATGAAAAGTCTACCTGAGGCTTTTTTAGAAGTCTATGGGAACTACCAGAGATCATGTTAAAAGTCTATGGGAAATTATATGAAAAGTCTACCAGAGATCATGTTAAAAGTCTATGGGAAATTATATGAAAAGTGTTCCAGGAGATTCATGTTAAAAGTTCTTGGGAAATTATATCAGTAAATGTTTTTCTAACCAGAGAGAAAATGTTAAAAGTCTATGGGAAATTGTTATGAAAAGTGTTATAGAAAAGAGATCATGTTAATAAAGTCTATGGGAAATTATATGAAAAGTCTACCAGAGATCATGTTAAAAGTCTATGGGAAATTATATGAAAAGTGTTCCAGAGATCATGTTAAAAGTCTATGGGAAATTATATGGAAAGTCTACCAGAGATCACGTTAGAAGTCTATGGGAAATTATATGAAACTGTTCCAGAGATCATGTTAAAAGTATATGGGAAATTATATGAAAAGTCTACCAGAGATCATGTTAAAAGTCTATGGGAAATTATATGAAAAATCTACCAGAGATCATGTTAAAAGTCTATGGGAAATTATATGAAAAGTCTACCGGAGGCTTTTTTTTTAAGTCTATTGGAGATTACATGTATATGAAAAGTCAGCTCGAGATTATGTTTTTCAAATATTCTGCTTATTGGAAATCATGAACAAGTGTGATATTTTCTAATTGCATAATAAATGAAACAGATTTTGTATAGGAAATGGATTACAACCGAGAATTAACAAACAAATCATTATAAGGATAATAATTGATCAACACTAATCAAAAGTCATCAATATGGCGTGTAATTGATATCTGTAGTTGTTGTAATAGTCTGTGAATGACTTGTAGTAGGGATGTAATGAGATATATTTCCTGTATATTATATGTACATGTTATCATTAGAAATACTACAAAGCATACATAGATAAAGGAATATAACAGATAAAATAGGGAGTTAGTATAACGTGGCAGGGTGGAGTCTTGTGAAGCCTTTTTTGACCTGGATGAGTTTAAAGTTTAGGTAATAAAGCATAACATTAAAATTACACTCACAAGATTAATTGTCCCTACTTGTCATGAAGTATCCAGTGAGGAATAAAAGGTTTTGTCCCTGCAGCTGTCATAACTGAAATATGAGTAGAATCATCTGTGTGGATATCAAAAGGTTAGAACACCCCGCCAAGTTATGTGAGTCAGACAATACTTGGATAACTAACATGTGCTTTATACATAGTAAAGGGGTTATACAAAAAAGGTTATAAATATATCAGAGGAAATTCTTTGTGAAGAGGTCATACATATATTGGAGGAAATTCTTTGTAAAGAGGTTATAAATATATCAGAGGAAATTCTTTGTAAAGAGGTCATACATATATCAGAGGAAATTCTTTGTAAAGAGGTTATAAATATATCAGTAAATGTTTTGTAAAGATATACCAGAGAAAATGCTTTGTAAAGAGGTTATAAATATGTCAGGAAATGTTTTGTAGAAATATATAGAAAATGCTTTGTAAAGAGGTTATAAATATATCAGGAAATGTTTTGTAAAGATATACCAGAGAAAATGCTTTGTAAAGAGGTTATAAATATATAAGGGAATGCTTTGTAAAGAGGTTATAAATATATAAGGGAATGCTTTGTAAAGAGGTTATAAATATATCAGGGAATGCTTTGTAAAGAGGTTATAAATATATCAGGGAATGCTTTGTAAAGAGGTTATAAATATATCAGGGAATGCTTTGTAAAGAGGTTATAAATATATCAGGGAATGCTTTGTAAAGAGGTTATAAATATATCAGAGGGAATGCTTTGTAAAGAGGTTATAAATATATAAGGGAATGCTTTGTAAAGAGGTTATAAATATATCAGGGAATGCTTTGTAAAGAGGTTATAAATATATCAGGGAAAATGCTTTGTAAAGAGATTATAAATATATCAGGGAATGCTTTGTAAAGAGGTTATAAATATATCAGGGAATGCTTTGTAAAGAGGTTATAAATATATCAGAGAAAATGCTTTGTAAAGAGGTTATAAATATATCAGGGAATGCTTTGTAAAGAGGTTATAAATATATCAGAGAAAATGCTTTGTAAAGAGGTTATAAATATATCAGAGAAAATGCTTTGTAAAGAGGTTATAAATATATCAGAGAATACTTTGTAAAGAGATTATAAATATATCAGGGAATGCTTTGTAAAGAGGTTATAAATATATCAGGGAATGCTTTGTAAATAGGTTATAAATATATCAGGGAATACTTTGTAAAGAGATTATAAATATATCAGGGAATGCTTTGTAAAGAGGTTATAAATATATCAGGGAATGCTTTGTAAAGAGGTTATAAATATATCAGAGAAAATGCTTTGTAAAGAGGTTATAAATATATCAGGGAAAATGCTTTGTAAAGAGATTATAAATATTTTAAGAAAATCTAGGTAAAGAGGCTATATCGGGAAATGCTTTGTATAGAGGTTTCAGGAAATGCTGTTTACAGAGGTTATAAATATATCAGATGAAATGCTTTGTAAAGAGATTAAAATATATCAGGAAATGCTTTGTATAGAGGTTATAAATATGTCAGAGGAAATGCTTATAAAGAGGTTATAAATATATCAGGAAATGCTGTGTATAGAGGTTATGCATATATCCTCTATGCTTTGTAAAGAGGTTATAAATATACCATAGGTAATATTTTGTAAAGAAGTCATACACATGTCAGGAAATGCTTTGTAAAGGGGTCATACATATATCAGAATATGCATTGTTAAGAGGTTATAAACATATCAGAGGAAATGCTTTTTAAAGAGGTTATATATATATTAGAGGAAATGCTTTGTAGAGTTTTCATATATAGGGAATTTGTTTATATATTCATTATTATAGAGAATTATGATGAGTATATTAAAAAGAAGAGAATTTTAGGTGATGTAACAACAGGTGCTTGTTAATATTGGATCCAGTACCTTTACATGTACATCTTGTTGTTAAGAAGAAGTTGTGTTCATACAGTGGACATGTTATGCATATTTTGTAGAGGTTTATCATAGAGGTTTCTTTAAAGATTAGTTTAGAGGTCATCTGCATATATATTAGGAGGAAGATACCATAGCTATATATGATAGGTATTATTTTAGAGGTCATTTGCATATTCATGAGGAGGAAGATACCTGTATACATTATGTATTGCAAACATTATTTTATAGATTGTATGAATATCTATGAGGAATTTGTTGTAGTTATATATGGCAGAGGTTATTTTAGATTTCACATGCATGTTTATGAGGACGAAGATACTGAGGTTATTTTAGAGGCCACATGCATATTTATGAGCATGGAGATACTGAAGTTATTTAGAGGTTATATGCATATTTATCAGGAGGAACATACTGAGATTATTTTAGAGGTCATATGCATATTTATGAGGAGGAAGATACTATTTACATTACATAGTGCAGAGAGGCACTCAAAAGCGTGATAAGCAAAACTCTTTTTTTCTTTTTCATTTCACAGATGTCTAATCCCCATGTAAATGTTGTTAAGTGGGAATAAAAATAATCACACTTCAGATCTCTGTTTTTTGGGGAAGTTGTGTACTTGTGTTTATTACAAAATACAATAATTACATTTGTGGTTTGTATAGATAGTGAAATAGGATGATAATCATGACATCATCAGTATCAGTTTACTATGATTTATGTCTTTTCAATTTCCTGTAGAAGTATCAAATTTTGAAATTGTGAAGGTTTAAATATAGTGATGTTCTGTAACAAAATTTGTGAATTATATAACAGCATCACATGATAATTGCCTATTTTTCTCTCTTATTGACGCAGTAGTTGATATCAGCGATGTTGTTCATCCTCATTCCATGTTAACAGGAACTTACAAATGTCCAGCTGTCATCTGTCGTAATTTTGTCATTATTCAAGGACTTTCAATTAGCAGAATTGTTGTGTTGCTGAGATAAGATCTGTCAGTGAAGCCAGATTTTTAGTTTTTACATCATACTGTGTATCAATGTATTTTTATTTCAATTTTATGTTAGTCCATAATAATAAAACTTCATTTTTTATGAAAAGGAAAATGCCTTTTTCATGTTTTCAAAGTTTGTGGATAAGATTATTTAAATAATTAGTTAATCCAAGTGTGAGATTTACTGGGTATATGGGACCTGGTAGCTCACAGATCGCGGAAGGCCTGGGTTATATGGGACCAGGTAGCTCACAGATCGCGGAAGGCCTGGGTTATATGGGACCAGGTAGCTCAGATCGCGGAAGGCCTGGGTTATATGGGACCATGTAGCTCACAGATCGCGGAAGGCCTGGGTTACATGGGACCAGCTAGCTCACAGATCGCGGAAGGCCTGGGTTATATTGGAACAGGTAGCTCACAGATCGCAGATGGCCTGGGTTATATGGGACCAGGTAGCTCACAGATGGTGGAAGGCCTGGGTTATATGGGACCAGGTAGCTCACAGATCGCAGAAGGCCTGGGTTATATGGGACCAGGTAACTCACAGATCGCAGAAGGTTTGGGTTATATGGGACCAGGTAACTCACAGATCGCGGAAGGTTTGGGTTATATGGGACCAGTTAGCTCACAGATCGCGGAAGGCCTGGGTTATATGGGACCAGGTAGCTCACAGATCGCGGAAGGCCTGAGTTATATGGGACCAGGTAGCTCACAGATGGCGGAAGGCCTGGGTTATATGGGACCAGGTAGCTCACAGATGGTGGAAGGCCTGGGTTATATGGGACCAGGTAACTCACAGATCGCGGAAGGCCTGGGTTATATGGGACCAGGTAGCTCACAGATCGCAGAAGGCCTGGGTTCGAATGCTAGTCTAGATGTACACTTTTTCATCGCCTCTTGCAATTTGGGCCCAACTAAATAACTCACTGTGTAATGAGTCTCGTGGCTTTCTGGGGTCAGAAATCTTGTTAAGAGGGAAGGTGTAGTGGTCAGATAGTACCAACTACATCTGTAAGAGTGTCCAGCTAAGTGTTTGAAAGGTCCTGAGTTTGATTCCTGATATGACCATACAGGTTCAGCTCCTGCTTGCCTTTACAAGTGTTTACAGTTTACAGGCCTTTAACTGATTTTAAATGACCTGTTTTCTTTTCTTAAGTCCTAATATTTCCCTAAATCGTCTTTATTATCCCTATATACTTGTGTTGATCAATAAAATAATTTTTTTTTCTGTATTTGTAAAATACTGAATGAAATACAATCATGTTTAAGAAAACCTCAACCCATCTTACCCCTGAAAATAATGGACTCTACTGAAAATCAATGGCATAGACCAGTCAAAATGTGTCATAAGGGGTGTATAAGTAAAGATTCAACAATGAACACTTTACAGTTAAACATGAGACAACAGGATAACTGCTTACAAACACCAGCATCTGTAAATCTCTGTGATGATTTACAAATACAGAAGTCATTGTTAGTGTTGAGTGCTCAGAAATAAAACCCGAAATAATGATAACTTAAGGACTGGCAAAAATGTTATAGGAAAGAAAGTGTTTATATAGTTTTGATCTGCCATCACTTGTAAAATGACTCAAGTCAAGCTTTTATCTGTGTAAGGCATCACATGTAATGTATTATATCCTCACAGTATCCAGAACAACGAAAAATTGATTTTGGACACTGTAAGTGAATTTTGTAAATAAGCCTCACAATCACTTTCGTGTTTGCAGGGTTTGGAATTATCTCTTTTTCCTACATGGCCTACTGGGACTGTGACTTAAAAAATCTATACTGGCCCCATAAAAGATGTAATAGCCCATGTAAGATAACTCATTTTCATATGTTTTTTTTTGTTTTTGTTTTTCTCCACACAGTTAATCAGCTCCTTTGAGAAAATACTACATTTTGTTTTGGTGTGTTTTCTGTTTGTCAACAAAGTGTTTGGATCGGTTCATAGTATTATCAATAGTGAAAGCATATGTATGACTCAACTACATGTATCATTACCGGTGATTTGTCTAAATAGAGTGTATTTTCTAGGAAGTATATATTGAGATTTCATTAATCCATTCAACCAAAATATATATTTGGAGGGTTTATGTCATTGATGTACAGAAGATTTCATTGTTTTTCAGGTTGTGATGAGGTTAATATCCCCTATAGGAAGTAATGAGATAAAAATAACCAATGATAGGCAGTCTGATCAACTTATACTTCATATCTTAAGTATGCACCACAGATAAGCTTTTTTTTTCTACTATTAACTGGCATCGGACCAGTGTACCAATCCTAATTTTAAGTACTGGTTTGAATAAGAAAGTCTAATGCCGCTACAAAAGACGGCAGCAATTCAACTGATTAAGGATTCCTTGTATTCTCCGTTCCTTCTGTATAGTATCAGGGGAGTATTTTATAAAGAATTCATAAGATTATTGTATTTCACGAGTTGACCTATGATTGTACTGATTCAATCTGCAGTAACTGATTTATTAATCTATTCAAAAACCCAATCCATAATTTGTAAATCTAAAGAATTTTCATAAGTTACAACCTAACTCTCCTGTGTCAAAAGGTACAAAATCAATGCAAATGCAGGATGTATAAGTACCAGTAATATATCTTGACAGAGTTTACGCAAAGAAAATCCTTCCATGTTTGAATTAAAAATCAGCAGGAAAACATATTTTTGTCTAGGCTATTCTTTGACATATCTAGGATTTGTAATGACTCAGTCCTTTTTCTGTAGTTTCCACAGGGCTCATATCCCAATGCAAAAAACATTTGTTTTTTCCCAAGTTTGATAAAAAAAAAACCCCAATTTGGTGACCAAGACCATGGCTGTATCTTTCAATATTGATTCTGCATGTTGATTTCAAAACAATATTCTCATTTTCGTCACCACTTAATGTTTATCGATGTGAAAACCATGATAAGAAGCACAACAGTTAAATCTATAATATCCAAATATCAAACCTTTAATATCCAAATATCAAACCTATAATGTCCAGGTATCGAATCTATGATATATATTTAACCTATAATATCCAGGTATCAAACTTATAATATCTAAATATCAAACTTATAATATCAAAATATCAAGCCTATAATATCCAGGTACCAACCTATAATATATAGATATCATACTTAGGATATCCAATTATCAAACCTATAATATCCAGGTATCAAATCTATAATATCCAAATATCATACCTATAATATCCAGGTATCAAATCTATGATATATATTTAACCTATAATATCCAGGTATCAAACCTATGATATCTAAATATCAAACCTATAATATTCAGGTATCAAACCTATAATAAATAAATATCAAACCTAGGATATCCAAATATCAAACCTATAATATCCAGGTATCAAACCTATAATATCCAAATATCAAACCTATAATATCCAGGTATCAAACCTATAATATATAGATATCAAACCTAGGATATCCAGGTATCAAACCTATAATATCCAAATATCAAACCTATAATATCCAGGTATCAAACCTATAATATATAGATATCAAACCTAGGATATCCAGATATCAAAGCTATAATATACAGGTATCAAACCTAGGATATCTAGATATCAAACCTATAATATCCAGGCATCAGACCTATTATATCAAGGTATCAAAATTATAATATCCAGGTATCAGATGTATAATATCCAGGTATTGGTTTTTTTAAGTGAATCAATGATTTGACTTTTAAGAAATACATTTATAATCATAGAATATATTATTTCATTAATCAGTTTCACATTGTTTTCCCCTGAATTTGTCATTTCACTATTAAACGACCCCCACAGCAAAAAAAAAAAGCAAAACAATAATGATTTATTTCTGTCAAGTTAATTAGTTTCAATTATGCTCATACGTCTTAAATCATTGATTTGTTAATTTCTTGCAATTTATCACTGAAAAAATGGGAACAGATTTTGTTTTGTTTTGTTGATATAATTGAAGCATTGAAATCTTAAACTTATTTTCTCATGGATTTTGAAAAACCATCACTGTCACTGTTTCATTAAAATTTTCTGTTTAATTTTTTTAGACTTTAGAAATTTTGACATTCCTTCATTCATACAATTTTCACTAGGTGAAATGTACATGACATTTTCATGTGGACTTTGTTTACACAAATTGATCTCAAACCTAAAATTTTCAAATTAATGTTTTTATGCCCCCCTGCCAGAAAAGTCTGTCGGGGCATCTAGTGTTTAGATCGTCTCTCTGTCTGTGTGTCTGTTTGTCTGTCCGTAATTCTGTCCCGTTTGCATATAAAGTGCAATATTCAATTTTTGGGACAGGGGCATTTGTGTTTCACAAACACATCTTGTTTGTTTGATAAAGAAAATCATGGTAATGCTCAACTGACTGTAGTGTTATATTTAGATGATTGATAACTGACTGTAGTATTACGTTCAGACAATGGATAACTGACTGTAGTGTTATGTTCATATAATTATAACTGACTCTAGTATTATATTCAGATGATTAATAACTGACTTAGTGTTATATTCAGACAATTGATTTCTGACTTTGTAGAGTTATATTTTGCAAATGATAATTGACTTTGTAGTGTTATATTCTGACAATTGATAACTGACTGTAGTGTTATATGAAGACAATTGATAACTGACTAGTTATATTCAGACAAGTGATAACTGACCTTTTAGTGTTATATTTAGATAATTGATAACTGACTTTTAGTGTTATATTCAGACAATTGATAAATGACTAGAGTTATATTCAGACAATTGATAACTGACTGTAGTGTCCTATTCAGACAATTGATAACTGACTATTGTGTCATATTCAGATGATTGATAATTGACTAGTGTCCTATTCAGACAATTGATAACTGACTGTAATGTCATATTGAGACAATTAATAATTGACTATAGTGTTCTATTCAGATTATTGATAACTGACTGTAGTGTCATATTCAGATGATTGATAATTGACTGAAGTGTCATATTCAGATGATTGATAACTGACTGTAGTGTCCTATTCAGACAATTGATAAATGACTGTAGTGTTATATTCAGATTATTGATAACTGACTCTAGTGTTCTGTTCAGATGATTGATAACTGACTGTAGTGTTATATTCAGACAATTGATAAATGACTGTAGTGTTCTATTCAGATTATTGATAACTGACTGTACTGTTATATTCAGACAATTGATATATAGTGACACAACTAAAAGTTTCAATAATTATAAATAATAAAGTAATGTATTTTAAACATCTGCATGGGTCAATTCTGGTTGGGAGTACATGCCTTTACTTATTGTCTCAGAATTGGCACATTTAAATAGATCCCAGGTTGATAGGTAGAATTTTGTAATATATTAAGAAAAAAAAAGATTACTGTTACAGAATCAGTCATTGGTCAGATTTCCAAACCTTTATTGTTCCCACAGGATCTATTTCAAAAATGTTATATTATTTTTCCTAAAGGATCTATTGCCAAAACCTTATTGTCCCTACAGGATCTACTTCCATACCTTTTATTCTTCTTCTCACAGGATCTACTTCCGAAATCTCATATTATTGTTCACACAGGATCTACTTCCAAAATCTTATATTATTGTTCACACAGGATCTATTACTAAAACCTTCTTGTTCCCAGTGGATCTACTTCCAAAACCTTATTATTCCCATAGGATCTACTTCCAAAACCTTATATAATTGTTCCCACAGGATCTGTTACCAAAACCTTATTGTTCCCAAAGGATCTACTTCAAAAATCTTATATTATTTTTTACACAGGATCTATTACCAAATCCCTATTGTTCCCACAGGATCTACTTCCAAAACCTTATTGCTCCTACAGGATCTACCTCCAAAATGTTATTGTACCCACAGGGTCTTTTTCCAAAACTTTATTGTTCCAACAGGATCTACATCCAAAACCTTATTGTTCTCAAAGGATCTACTTCCAAAATGTTACTGTATTTGACCCATTAGACCCCCATGTCCCTATAAGCGCCCCTCCCCCCTTTTTTTTACATACGGTCCATTAAGTGCCCACCCCTTTTTACTGAATTTTGTAGTGCCCTGGGCACTTAATGGCTCAAATATGGTATTGTTCCCACTGTATCTACTACATGTTGTCTTTAAAGAAACATCACAAATTATGGATGTATGTTAATTGAAACCTTGTAAAAAATATCTTTAAAGTATCATTTTTTTCCAGACATTCAACAAGTGTTATCTAAAATTTTCTGTTTTTTTAAGTAACAAAATTTTTGTAGAAAATCATAAGGGTGCATATGCTATCATTGCCTTCTGACAACAAATCCACCCCATCCCATCCCAGTCCCTTGGCCCCATTTGGCTCTTGATATTTTGAGAAGTTTCATGTTTTGCTTTTTTCTTCAAACACATTTGTATATTACTAGTAAGCCCTTTTTGCACTAACTTTTTAAGTTCCAATTTGAATAGTAGTTTGATAAAAAGGTTGCATTAATTTTCTTGAAGAAATGAAATGAAGAAGGTATATTAATTTTGAATGATTATATCACATTCGGTATAAAATATGTGTTTCTTTTACCTAACTGACCTCATTTTTGCACTTATCTTAACATTTGTTTGTCATCAGATCAGAAAAAAAATTTGAAATTTGTATCTTTTGTTTTTTTTATTTAGATTAACTTTTGAGTTGCATTTTAAAAATATTTTATTTCAATGGAGCTTTAAATTAAGTATTTTAAAAGTTTTAATTGTGAGTATTTGCTGTTAAACTACAGATGTAGGGTACATAAATTTCCATTTCGACCAATTACCATTTTTTGGATCGACCAATAAGTTTTCAAAATTAAGTGTTTTCTCATGTGATTTTGGTTATGTAATAGGAATCACATATATTTGATATTGGCCTAAGTTTTTTGTTGCCTGCTTTGATAGGCCTACAATTGAATCTAGGACCATAAAACAAAGGAAATTCTCAGACAGATTTTATTCTAAAAAGTTAAAAATTTACTCAGCTGAATAAAGTGAAAACTTATGGACTTTAAAATAATTTAAGAATTTTCTCAACTGAGACGCACTAGTACGGTTATTCGGAAGTTGGTAAAGGGGCCAATCACACCTCCTGTAGAACTCTTTTGTCAATTAAGGTAAGATTGTTAATGTAAACAAACATCACATTTTCCTGAATACCAGTCAACAAAAGTTATAGTATTCTAGCATCATTTTATTCAAATTGGGAAATCCAGAAATACATAAAACTCTGTGAAAATGCAAAAATCTCTTTAAATTCATTGTCATTTGACTTCAGGTTGGAAATTTTGATTACAAATTGGGAAAAAAATAATTGATTTTGCATTGGAAATTGGGCCTTATTTCAGCCCCATATGATAAGTGTAAAAGTCCCTATGGGCTCTGATTGTTATCATGTCCTCTTAGTACATTCTCATCTTCAGCATCAGGACTATGGAGTTATATAATTTTGTATAGACATGTGTGGTCATCATACAATGTTTTGAACTACATGCTTAAATCAGTTTAAAAATTTACCGGTATCAGTTTATTTGCATCAGATAAAAAAAAAAATCCATACAAACGCATACACAAACCTTAGACTGATCTAAAGTGAAAGATAAATTTCTCTTTAAATTGAAATAATGATGAATTATTCAACTGATCAATAAAAGCATTTGTAAAAGCAATATCAGCCTCCCAAAATCTAAAGATGAAGAAAATTATACCAAAATAGACAATTTTAGAGAACTGAAATGACCCAATTACTTTATATGTGAATAATTAAAGGAATTGTTTGTTACCTGCTGACAGCATTGTCTTTTATCATTTTTTTGTATTTTGTCACATTCATGGGGGCACTATGTAGCACGCAGGAAGTTCTTCTGTCTCCTGACGAATGACGTAAATTATGAATCTTTTCAATTGAATTCTTCCAAACTGCCTCTTGAAGAGTTCTATTTTTGGTCAGTAGAGTTTACGAGGACCCAAGGCCATTTGTCTTCATTCCCTCTAAATAGCGTCAGGTTATATTTAGAAGTAAACTTCCAAATTAGATATTGTTTTTACTATATATCAGAATACATTCTATATACATAAAGCTTTAAATCAAGCATCATCCTTTTCTTCCTCTTTTTTATCAGAGATTATTTTCATATCCACTATCTAACCAGACTTCCAGGTCTTGAGACTGTCTAAAACTTTGGTCAGAATTGGAGTTTTATGTCAAGATCTTGTCAATGTTATCTTAGTTAGTGTCAGACATTTTACAACTGTATTATCCTGAAGCACTGTGGGCTTCAAAATTTCAGTTTTACAGAATTTGCCAAATAAGTATTTGTTAAATATGTTTTTCTATTCTGAATTCTCTGGTTAAGAATACTATGAAGTTTATGTTAATTTGGGAGATTAATGCTACACCATCTTTTTTCTAGTTGGGCCCTGATGATAATTGTTTATTATTTTCAGACTGGTAAACAAAGCAACATATAGAAGTGTAATTGATCTCAACTTAGCACAATGTTAAAGATATCATCTGTTAAAACAAATCAACACTGTAATCGCCCATTGTGGGACTTTAAGGCATCCTGTACCACTAGTTGTGTTGTATATCATTTAAAGTCTCTCTCAGATCTTCACTACAAGTTGCCATTTGTAAAATGTCAACATTTTCATCATTATTTATGAGTCTGTATGCACTCGATATCTCATCATTTTGCACATGCAATAAATTGTGATAGTGACATCATTATAGATCTAATGGTCTACTCTCAATTTCTTGTGCACTTTGGGTTATTAGACTCGTTTCTGTAATGTTCTGTGTAATAAGAAACTATCACCAAAATAAGAACTCTAGAAAGTTATACAAATGAAGTCCTATCATTCCCAGTGGTGATTGATATTAAGGTGCTATTTCAGTCATCGTTAAATGGAAGGGATCCATTGTTCTGTAATAAGTCATAAGTAC
Source organism: Atrina japonica (assembly GCA_030159075.1). Taxonomy (NCBI): domain Eukaryota; kingdom Metazoa; phylum Mollusca; class Bivalvia; order Pterioida; family Pinnidae; genus Atrina; species Atrina japonica. The sequence goes on from BROG01000008.1 coordinate 795,147, forward strand.
TTCTTGCCTGATAATATTGATTCTGTTGCATGTCACTGTATAATCTTATAAATATAAGTATCGTTCAATATTGATTCTGCATGTTGATCTCAAAACAATATTCTCATTGTCGCCACCACTTAATGTTTATCCATGTGACAACCATGATAAGAAGCACAACAGTTAAACAGTCTACGACCTAGATGTCCAGAGATCTCCTAAATCATTATGTTCTTATTCGTCTTACTCAAACGAACATAAATTGTTTATAATATAAACATAACACTTAGCTAGGATAAGGCGCTCAGACGAGTGCGTTTATTAAACAATGATCTGTGACAACAACCTGTAAAATATAAAAACAATGTTGATGACTGAAAAAAAAAAAATTAGACTTCCTGATAACTAACTTAATATTCTTTAACAGGGCGGGTGGGCCGGGCAAATCAAAGACAAAAGCAATACGCTTGTGAACACACTGAGTGAGAGCCTTCGAATGACCATTCAAATCGCCACTACCCTAAATATTACCTTTCACGTGCTAACGTTACTATTTATATCCTAACCTGTAGAACAGGTATGGGTCGTTTAATGTAACTATGATAAATTCATTTCTTACAATGAGTTTAGAGAGGGACATTTTAAATTGTCTTTGATGTAATTTATTTGTGGGCCGTGGATCAATCAATTTAAAATGATGTTTTACGCCACACTGTACAATGTTTTAGTTTTACGGTGGTGGCCAGTTTCAATGGTAGAGGAGAAAATCTGGTTACCAGAGAAGAAACCACTGGCCTTCCGCAAGTAAATGGGCAAACTTTCTCACAAAAATCTGCCTAGGTTCCAATGGGCCTCGGATCTGCCCTGACCAGAGGTGAGATACTCTAAGCACTCTGCCAAGTAGTTCCCCCAATTTTAAACTTATCTAAAAATTTCAATCTTCAAGAAATCACCTGTTTAGTTAAAGCAAGACTTTGTGTATACAGAAGCACTTAGTAGCATAACTTTATAAGTCAGAGCAGAATTCTGATTATGACTGATCATTGTATTATTACCCGGGCCTGGTCTTTCACAGAAGGTTATGTGCAGGGTAAATGATAAGTTGTTTTTTATGCCCCCAGCCTGAAAAGTCCGCTGCGATCATTTAGTGTTAGGATTGTCTATCTATCTGTCTGTCTGTAATTCTGTCCCTCTTACATATAAAGTGTAATATTTCAAGTTTAGATTATAATATAGTAACCAAACTTGGACTGTAAGTTTATCTAAGGATTACTCACACTTCACTGACATCACATGCCCCTGGAGGTGGGGGGGGTGGGGTCAAAATGTAGGACATTGCAAAAATTTGTTGGGACCCTGGGCATTTGTGTTTCACAAACACATCTTGTTGTATAAATGTAAATAATTTTTTTTCTCAATTTCAAGCAATTTCATTATCTAAAAGGTTGAGTGTAAATACCATTAAGTCAGTTGTGAGTACGCCATGGCTACCATTGGAACTACTTTCTGAAGTATACATTATGTCACTACACTGTCATGGAAGTGACGCAGTAGGGAACACATCGTAAATTATATACATAAATGGTTTAAATCTCTTCTATCATATGATCACTAACCATCCATGATTCCTTACTTTTTATTCAAATCATCAATATTCAGTCGCTCTGACTGCAGGATTAATTTCCAATTTAACATTCCAGAATTGTACTTTAATTTCACACAAAATTAACATGTGAAAATTTGTGCTGGCTCACATGTGAGAAATTGATGGCTGATTGCAGCCTAAATACGTCGTTTCCGAGATCCGGAACACTTTGGCAATTATAACGCACTGATCATGTGACTTTGAGAAAATTTAGGGCATTTTGGTCGCGGTGGATATGAATTGACCATGGAGGGTAGAGGAAATCAATTTAATAAAAAGCAAGTGCTGATATGTGGTGCCATGTTGTAAATCGGATTCCAGAGAAAAAAATAAATCAGATAAATTAGCGTGGATGGACAACAATTTATTTAAACGAATTTCCTAATAAAAATATGAACCTACAACTGAAGCGTATTTATGGCCTTTAGGTCTATGATACGCCATCAGTGACACTGATATAATCAGGACAATCAGGAGTACACACCTAGCCAACAACTCTAAGATATAGGAGAATGTTTATAAGTTAAAATATTTATTGTAGAACTTTTTGTATCAATCTGAACTTATCGTTTATCAGCTGATACGAAGACTAGTGTAGGGTGCCCACAATTTTGTCCAACAAATGCCCTAAATTTTATCATGTGGTGATGAAAGTCACATGACAAAAGAGTGGTCTATGGAGGGATCTTGGAAATGACGTATTATCCAAATACACTTTGAACAAGATTGAGCCTTGAAAAAGAAGTGAAACTTACAGTAGATTTTAAGTAAATTCTGCTAGTTGTTTGACAATTTTTGTTGCCAATAATTGAAAAAAAAAGATTTAAAGGTCTTTTTCTTGCCTATGATGTGATAGATAGTTTTGAAATGGAAGAAAGTTGAAACAACAAATGCATAGAGTATTGGTTATTTAAGTTTTTCTTACTAATCTATCCTATTTACTAATCTACTTATTATAGAATAATTGACGTCTGCCCAATGATATACATATGTCAACCAATGAAATTGCTCAATCATATCAAAGAACTAGTGGAAACAGTTAGAATCTTATTTTATCTAAAAAAATTAGAAATTCAAAGTGATTTAAATCTTGTATTTTCTGTTTATTGTAAATCATGTGTCAGATATCTCATTAGCTAACATGATTATCTATCCCACAACAGCTTGACTCCATTATAGGATTTACATAGCAAATGTAAAAAGATTCACAGAAAAAGAAAATTCAATGTCTAAATGACAGTATTTGACTTTTTTTATCTGATTGATATTTAATTGAACTTAAACAGTTGGTGTTTGACATGTAATACAATCACAGTGATCACTGAAATTCTAGAAATGAAGTTTCTTCGTATTATGTAATATCTATTGTCCTAAGGGTATTCAATTTTCTGTAATGAAGAAACAACTAAAGCTAAAATTTGTTGAGATGTGGATGTGTGGTTTTAACTTCTTTGTCTGCAGCTTATCAATCCTCTTTCTTTAAAGTGGTTTATTTACATACTTCATAATCCCCCATGACAGCGGTGATGTCAGTCGACAAAATTCACACAAGAACAAAACTGGTGGGAGGTCTGCATTGGGCTTGGCCAAGAAAATATTGAGATATCAGAAAGGTCTCAGGAAGCCATTTGTTTTATTCTAACACCCTGACTTAAGACCTATCAGTTCTATAAATGTTATCTTACTGATGGATTTTATCACCCGCAATTAAGGGACCTTAGCGATCGTAATCCATAGCAATACTTGTGGGTTGTTTAGGGTACGTTTCCTTGGAAAGATAAATTTTCTAGCTTTCAGACACATTAGAGTGTGTTCAGATGTTTACTGTATAGTTGTTAAATTTCGTGGAGAGAAAATTTCATGTTTTTCTGAAAGGAACTTATTCACTGGTATTAAATTTTGCGTAAGATTAGTTACGAAATGTCTTTCTCATATTTCATGTGTAAGGTATTATATTCAAGGGTATTTACTTTCACGGTATTTTCTTTGACCATGATTATAGTGAAATTAAATCCCCCGCGAATAAAAACAACTATACAGTATACAAAGATGATGGATTTTCATATTGCTATGTCCAGTATCATTTTTCAATAAAAGTTTTACAAAATCTTAAATCATTATTCCTATATTGTTCGTTTCACATAACTTGGTGCAGCAGAGTAATCTGATGATTATCATACGGTTGATTCTACTGGCGGGGCGGAGTAACCTTTTGATTATTATACGATTGATTCTACTGGTGGAGCGGAGTAACCTTTTGATTATCATACGGATGATTCTACTGGGGTGGAGAAATAACCTTTTAATTATCATACGGTTGATTCTACTGGCAGGGTGGAGTAACCTTTTGATTATCATACAGTCCATTCTACTGGCGAGGTGAAATAACCTTTTGATTATTATATGGTTGATTCCACTGGATGGTGGATTAACCAGAATAATGTTTTGATTTGATTATCATACGGTTGATTCTACTGGCAGGGTGGAGTAACCTTTTGATTATCATAAGGTCCATTCTACTGGCGGGGTGGAGTAACCTTTTGATTATCTTATGGTTGATTCCACTGGCGGGGCAGAATAACGTTTTGATTATCATATGGTAGATTCTACTGGCTGGGCGGTGTAGCCATTTGATAATCATACGGTTGATTCTACCGGCGGTCCGGAATAACATTTTAATTATCATACAGTGGATTCTTTTTTTCTTTTCAGTTATGTCAGGTTTCATGGAAATGTGTGTTATTTAATTACCAACTGGATAATCATAGTTTTGATGTACATCCTAAAATTTAAACTTATTCAGATCAAGAAAGGGTTGGCGAGACTCTACCCTGCCACATTATATGGATGTGAGACTCTACCCTGCCATAGTATATGGATGTGAGACTCTACCCTGCCACATTATATGGATGTGAGACTCTACCCTGCCACATTATATGGATGTGAGACTCTACCCTGCCACATTATATGGATGTGAGACTCTACCCTGCCACATTATATGGATGTGAGACTCTAACCTGCCATAGTATATGGATGTGAGACTCTACCCTACCACATTATATGGATGTGAAACTCTACCCTGCCACATTATATGGATGTGAGACTCTACCCTGCCATATTATATGGATGTGAGACTCTACCCTGCCACATTATATGGATGTGAGACTCTACCCTGCCACATTATATGGATGTGAGACTCTAACTTGCCATAGTATATGGATGTGAGACTCTAACTTGCCATAGTATATGGATGTGAGACTCTACCCTACCACATTATATGGATGTGAAACTCTACCCTGCCACATTATATGGATGTGTGACTCTACCCTGCCACATTATATGGATGTGAGACTCTACCCTGCCACATTATATGGATGTGAGACTCTACCCTGCCACATTATATGGATGTGAGACTCTACCCTGCCATAGTATATGGATGTGACTCTACCCTGCCACATTATATGGATGTGAGACTCTACCCTGCCACATTATATGGATGTGAGACTCTACCCTGCCACATTATATGGATTTTACTATAGCAGTGACCAGCAACAGAACACTTGTCTTTCTGTCTGTTTGTCCATACCAGTAAAACTCCCGGAGATCACAGGCTTAGCTGTGGTCTGTCTTTCCATCCGTCTGTCCATACATGTACATTCATCCATCCGTTTGTCTGTCTGAGTAATTTTGTCATTGCAAATCCTCCTAGATGCACATTTTGATGAAACTTGGCACAAAGGAAGATCACAATATGTAGATGTGCATGAAGGGAGGAGAATGCTGCTCAACATTTTTTTTAGGGATTTATTGCCCTTGGACTAAGAATTTCCAGAGGTTAGATAAGGGGGATGTAATGTGGAAACACTAATTAAGAATATGGCATTATCAAGCTGTTTAAAAGTAAAATGTTTTACTAGTGCATCCTTTGTTGTTGTATTGTTGTTTAACGTCCCACTCAAGAATCTTCCACTCACATGGAGACATTACCAAATGCCGGTGAAGGGCTTTGAATTTTGGCCTATGCTCGGCACTTACGGCCATTGAGCAGTGAAGGCACTTTAACGTGCCAACACTTACTATGACATGGGACCTGAGTTTTCACTTTCACATCTGAAGGAAGGAAACTGACCTGCCACCAGCTGGACTCTAATTCATGACCTCACGATCAAGAGTCGAGCGTGCTACCAACTGAGCCAGATTATTTTAAATTACAAAATTTTGACAGGGACGACTTGAAATAATAAAATTGAACAAACGATTTAATTATGAATCAAACTGCAATATAAAAAAGCAACCTTGTATCAGGCTGCCTGCTACAGAAGAAAACAGTCCAGCTGAAAATCCGGATCATAATTTACATTTGAACGAAGAACGTTTTTGACAGACCACATTGTAAGATTTCTTCATAGCATTTTGACTTTTTGGACTGAGTAAAATATTGATAACATTTCTGCTAGCACTTTCTGTAGTTTCTGTTTAATTTTTCTGCTTCATAAATGAAAAAGAAATGTAATATTATAACTGATATGAAATTAACATCAAGAGGTACATCGAGATATAATTTAAAATGACATTTGTAATTCAATATGAGGAACAATGCGCTTTTACTTACGTCATTTATCTTGTCATCTATGTACTTGTCATTTATCTTGTACTTGTCATTTATCTTGTACTTGTCATCTATCTTGTACTTGTCATTTATCTTGTCATCTATCTTGTACTTGTCATCTATCTTGTACTTGTCATCTATCTTGTACTTGTCATTTATCTTGTACTTGTCATCTATCTTGTACTTGTCATCTATCTTGTCATCTATCTTATACTTGTCATTTATCTTGTCATTTATCTTGTACTTGTCATCTATTTTGTACTTGTCATCTATCTTGTACTTGTCATTTATCTTGTCATCTATCTTGTACTTGTCATTTTTCTTGTCATTTATCTTGTACTTGTCATTTATCTTGTACTTCTGGCATCATTAAATCAAAACAACAACATGCCTGTGATAACAGTGATATTGATTCAGTGACATGTGACCAATTACAGCTGATAGAATTGCCCTATTATGACAAGGATGATCATATCAATTTATCAAGTCAGATTATGTTTTTCTTTTACAAGATCAATTGTTTTGTCAAGATCTTGTTTTTGTTGTTTTGTGCTTTTCATAATAACTTGACTTTTTGAATATTCTGATTTGATTTTTAACAATATCAATAATAAAACTCATTATATTTCAACATTTTAATGCAAAGATTCTGTATACAGTTCTCCCCCTTTTACCACCATTTTTTGTTTTCTTTAATTTTGCTGGTACAGTAGAACCTGTCTTGAGAGACCACAGCATCTGCCACAGAAATGTGGTCACTCAAGACAGGTGGTCTCTCAATGGAGGTTCTCTATGATAGAGTACATTGTTATTAAAGTGAATGGTTTCTTTAACATTCTCTCATAAGACAAGTGTTCTTTCACGAGAATGGTCTCTTTAGACTGGTTCCCATTGTATAAAAGGTTTGGCGATATCTCCTGAACTGTAGCCATTTTCAAGTGTATTCAACTCTCATTACCAAACACATTACATCATCTAATTACCTGGACCGGGTTGCACAACGCAGAGTTAAAGTTAAGTACAGTTAACCCATTGGTTTAACATTGGTTAACTTCACGTTAAATTTAACAACCTGTTGTGCAACTGGGTCCTGGACATTGGAACAATGATTATCTAACGTTAATTACCTACCTGTAGTGAACAGTGTTTAGTTACACCTGGTTATTCACCGGGTCTGGTAATACGGTCAAGGTAATTATAGCAAAAATGTCTCTTGTATTGGAGAGTCATTGGTGGATGACGATATGCAGGTTTTGGTTTGTAATGGTGGATTTATACGACAGGGAATTTGTTCTTTGAGAAATGGTGGTGATATGTGATTTTGCTGCTATCATGGGGGAGAACTGTAGTTCATATAAACTCATAAACACATTAACAATGAATGTCTTATATACAGATGTCATCTTTATCAGTTGATAGAAAAACTTAAATATAGAATTTTTTGAAAATTGATAAAAGAGCACCTAAATGATATTCATGTTTTCCTCAACTAGTTACCTCCCTTTATCTTCCACCTTATATATAGTTAGACCACTAAAACAGTAATATTACCACTTTCAAGATATATGATTGGATCCAGCTAATTGTCTCCATTTCTCTTTACCATTATACATAGCTGCACCAATTAAAATCTTAACAAGACATGTAAATAATCAAGGTCATAAACAGAAACCTTAAATACAAGCATAAACTAGATGTTTTACTCTACTTTACTTTAAGACCAACTGCTTTTGAAAGATTTAAACATACACATGTCCCAAAAAGATTATTAAAATATTGTTTACAGTCAAATATGCATTAAAGGGCATCTCTGTATATAGGACACCTGGGTATAAAAGCTATTCAAATAAAACCTTTGTAAACTTTTTAATAATGAAACCTCTTTATAAAGGTCACCTGTCTATAATGGCAACTTTTGTCTGTTCCTTTGAGTGGCCTTCATAAACATGTTTGACTGTACCTGGAAATTTTCATTCCTATTTGATTTTCTCTATTTTTGGCCCAAAGAGGATGAATTTGAAATGAAGGCGAAACTTTCGAGGTAATTAATTGAAGCTTAGGCATTTATGCCACATTATTGTGATTTAAGGCAAATTGAAGATAAGGTGAATATGTTTGTTTGCCAAAAAGGTCGAAAAAAAGCCAGGTGTGAAAATTTCAAGGTACATTATATATCATTGATATTTTGTTGATCAAGTACTACTATGAAAGTAATTTGAGAGTTCTCGGGAAACTGTTTATTACATTTTGTATTAAATTTATCAATTAAATAAAGCTTTATCTTTCGCTGTTATTTTTCACTGTTATTTTCATTGATTTTACTGTATTTTGATTGGCTTAATGAAAAATATCAATATTTTTCATTAAGCCAATCAAAATACTGTGCCAGGCCACTAATGATAATCCGATTTATTAATCCCATCTATAATGTAATGATAAATGTCAATTCATTGTTTGATTATAAAGTGATCACATTTGCTAGCAAACGCCAATAAATGGTGATGCCATGGTAAAAAGTTTTGAACATGTACTGTAGATATGACGTATCGATGGGGGATTTTCATGAGCTATTTATAACGCTGTATCGAAGCTAAACAAATTGGCTCCACATAGACTTGTTCTGTCTCAGCTAAAAAGCAGATGACATTATGTTTAGATGGAGTGTGTTTAAGTGATCAAAAGGCAGTGGAAATGTTTAATGTATCCACTATCTACGTCAACAGTTTGAAAGTTTATGAAAAAATTGGGTGACACTGGGGATACAGTACAGAAAATGAACATCAAATTGGGCGAACTTTGAAGTGAGTTTGCTGTCCATGTCTAACTTTGGCATGAACTTTGAAGCATATTTCTCATAAAGGGACCAGTATAACTGTCCATGTTGAAGGTAATATTAATTAAAGGAATTATATTTAGGATCTTGATGATTTTTATGGCCAGTTTTGGCAGACGATTTCAGATATTGGCCCTAGATCTTAATAGCGGATCGGGATCTGCCAGTATATTATGTCGCTCAAAGTGTGAGCTCTCAATTGAAAAAGGAAAGCCCGATTTCTGTTCAGATTCTGTCATAACCTTCCAACTCACCAAGCCTCGATATTATAGAAAGTATACGAATGATACTTAAAATTAATCTACACAATAAATTACACTTTTTCAGAAACTTCAAATGCATAGTCGCAGTAAAGTGATGTATTTCAATCAAAACCTGGTTTGTTTACATTTCACAAGCCGTACACTAGACTTGTTCAGAGAATCAGGTAGACTAAATCTAGGGCCTGATGAAACTTAACTGGAAAATGTAATAAATAGAATATTTGACAATTGTTTTGGAATAACATGTTTATTACATCTTGTGAGACAGGAGAATACATATCTAACACTTGTGCTATGTACTCTTGTTACATATGTATTCTCCTGCCTCAGGAGATGTAATAAACATGTTATTAAAAAACAATTGTCAAATATCCTTTTTATATTTATGTGAGATCGTGAGAAGAAATTTGCTACCTGATATTACAGTTTATATCCTCTTTATATTTATGTGAGATCGTGAGAAGAAATTTGCTACCTGAGATATTACAGTTTATATATAATAATACATCCTGTAATAAAACAAAAGGGTTACTTTTACTTATACTCAGAAAGATCTAAAGCAGGTCCTAAAAACTTGTACATGGCACACTTATCAAACAGTTCATTAGTGTGTTACAGCATATTCTTCCCTAATGAAATAATGGATCTGACTTCAAGTCACTGGAATAGCCCACTCTTACTGTCATAGTAACTGTGTTTAATGGCCTATCATAAGTTATTTGTCAGTATCTTGTTAGGCCCATTATCTCAATTATTTTTTGCTTTCCCAATGAGTTTTATATCTCCTTAAGTTAAGAAATATCTTTCTATAGTTCACATAAAGAACATTTGGACAGACACATGTCCACATAATTAAAAAATAAAATTTAACATTATTTTTATCTTTAACTAAAGTCAAAACTCACCCATATACATAGGCTAAGTAGTAGAGATGGCAACAAACACCAGTGTCATAGAAACTAAGTGTTAAGGATCGCAACAAACACCAGTGTCATAGAAACTAAGTGATAAGGATGGTAACAAACACCAGTGTCATAGAAACTAAGTGTTAGGGATCACAACAAACACCAGTGTCATAGAAACTAAGTGATAAGGATGGTAACAAACACCAGTGTCATAGAAACTAAGTGTTAGGGATCACAACAAACACCAGTGTCATAGAAACTAAGTGATAAGGATGGTAACAAACATCATTGTCATAGAAACTAAGTGGTAGGGATGGCAAAAACATCAATGTCATAGAAACTAAGTGGTAGGGATGGCAACAAATATCAATGTCATAGAAAGTAAATGGTAGGGATGGCAAAAAAACATTGATGTTATAGAAACTAAGTGGTAGGGATGGCAACAAACACCACAAGTATCATGTTAACAAAGTGGTTAGGTGTTGGCAACATCCACAAGTATCATGTTAACAAAGTGGTTAGGTGTTGGCAACATCCACAAGTATCATGTTAAAAAGTGGTAAGGTGTTGGCAACAAACACAAGTATCATGTTAAAAAAGTGGTAAGGTGTTGGCAACATCCACAAGTATCATGTAACAAAGTGGTAAGGTGTTGGCAACATACACAAATATCATGTTAACAAAGTGGTAAGGTGTTGGCAACATCCACAAGTATCATGTAACAAAGTGGTAAGGTGTTGGCAATATCCACAAGTATCATGTAACAAAGTGGTAAGGTATTGGCAACATCCACAAGTATCATGTTAACAAAGTGGTAAGGTGTTGGCAACATCCACAAGTATCATGTTAACAAAGTGGTAAGGTGTTGGCAACATCCACAAGTATCATGTTAACAAAGTGGTAAGGTGTTGGCAACATCCACAAGTATCATGTTAACAAAGTGGTTAGGTGTTGGCAACATCCACAAGTATCATGTTAACAAAGTGGTAAGGTGTTGGCAACATCCACAAGTATCATGTAACAAAGTGGTAAGGTGTTGGCAATATCCACAAGTATCATGTAACAAAGTGGTAAGGTATTGGCAACATCCACAAGTATCATGTTAACAAAGTGGTAAGGTGTTGGCAACATCCACAAGTATCATTTTAACAAAGTGGAAAGGTGTTGGCAACATCCACAAGTATCATGTTAACAAAGTGGTAAGGTGTTGGCAACATCCACAAGTATCATGTTAACAAAGTGGTTAGGTGTTGGCAACATCCACAAGAATCATGTTAACAAAGTGGTAAGGTGTTAGCAACAAATAAATACTAACATCTGTACATTTGTTGTTCTAATCAGGCACCATTGTTGTTATAAATATGCATACAACAAGCAATGTTTTGTCAGTATTTACATATGTAAATGTTAACTTTTTTGTTGGTCCTTACTTGTATCCAGAGGTAGATTTTAGTTTTACACTGTGTAAAATCTTCCTTCCATCCACTGTCCTTTTTATGGTTCATGTCATGTTAAGTAGACAGTGTCTAATACAACACCTGCACTCCTACCACTCTTATTCTTAGAGTTATTTCCCTTTATTGATTTGTCTGGACCATATCCCAAGTCATTTGGCTACCCTAGGCTAATCATATTTAGTGAACAAATATATATCTTAGATAGATCAGGGCTTTTTCTATAATGTCCGCAAGGTCAAATTTTGACTCATTCCCAATGCAAAATGCTTGTATTTTTTCCCAATTTGATGAAAAAAATTCCCAATTGGATGTTGAGCTCATGATGGTGAAAAAAAATGTAATGGGAGATGCATTAAAAAATGCTTTTAGATTTCAATGTGTATGCACAATGTTTCCCATTATGACTAAAAATCATGTTGAAATGCCTAATTGTGTTGCCAATGGCATTTCCCCCAAATTGACACAAAAAGGCCTGTAGACATATTTTGTCAATTCATGTATCCCAGCAGTATGCCCTGTAGGGCAGAACTATTAATTCTTCTGATTGGCCTATGTCCTGTAGGGCAGAACTATTAATTCTTCTGATTGGCCTATGTCCAATTGGACAGAACTATTAATTCTTCTGATTGGCCTATGTCCAATTGGACAGAACTATTAATTCTTCTGATTGGCCTATGTCCTGTAGGGCAGAACTATTAATTTTTCTGATTGGCCTATGTCCTGTAGGGCAGAACTATTAATTCTTCTGATTGGCCTATGTCCAATTGGACAGAACTATTAATTCTTCTGATTGGCCTATGTCCAATTGGACAGAACTATTAATTGGCCTATGTCTGATGGGCAGAACTATTAATTTTTTCTGATTGGCCTTCCTGTAGGACAGAACTATTAATTTTTCTGATTGGCCTGTGATGTGACAGAACTGTTTTTCTGATTGGCCTATGTTCTGTAGGGCAGAACTATTAATTCTTCTGATTGGCCTATGTTCTGTAGGGCAGAACTATTAATTCTTCTGATAGGCCTATGTCCTATTGCACAGAACTATTAATTCTTCTGATTGACCTGTGTCCTGTTGGGCAGAACTATTAATTCTTCTGATTGGCCTATGTCCTATTGCACAGAACTATTAATTCTTCTGATTGACCTGTGTCCTGTTGGGCAGAACTATTAATTCTTCTGATTGGCCTATGTCCTATTGCACAGAACTATTAATTCTTCTGATTGACCTGTGTCCTGTTGGGCAGAACTATTAATTCTTCTGATAGGCCTATGTCCTATGCACCTATTTTCTTCTGATAGGCATGATTGCACAGAACTATTAATTCTTCTGATAGGCCTATGTCCTATTGCACAGAACTATTAATTCTTCTGATAGGCCTATGTCCTATTGCACAGAACTATTAATTCCTGTGATTGACCTGTGTCCTGTAGGGCAGAACTATTAATTCTTCTGATTGACCTGTGTCCTGTAGGGCAGAACCATTCATTCTTCTGCTTGGCCTATGACCTTTTGGGCAGAACTATTGAATTTTCTGATTGGCCTATGCCCTTTAGGGCAGAACTATTAATTTTTCTGATTGGCCTATGTATGTGATTACAGGTGTGCCTCTTTAAAAATACAAACATAAATTGAAAATTATTATTGTCCTGCTATATCCAACTAATGAACTTATGTGTAAGTAGTTGGCATCAGTTACAAAGCCACAGTTGGTACAAGGTTTCATATACCGTATTTCACAACACTTTGATCTTCTTTCTCAATTATGATTGTATGAAAAATTTATATGTATGTTACAGAATGTGGTCATACATTTTTTTATTTTTGGTTTGAGACCAATTTGAACATCTTAAAACTTGAAAAAATAGATTAATTGTATGTTACTCTTTGGCAGACATATATATATACATGAATATATCTTGTGAAACATGTATATATCTTGTGAAACATGTTTACATGGACTCCCATGGTCTAGTGAGTGTGGGTTTGAGCTTGGAGACTCTAGAGCTTCAGACTTTAAATTATGAAGTCTCTTACTTCTAGTTAGTGTGGGTTTGAGCTTGGTGACTTTAGAGCTTCAGACTTTAAATTTGAAGTCAGTTAAAAGTAGTTAGTGTGGGTTTGAGCTTGGTGACTTTTAGAGCTTCAGACTTTAAATTTGAAGTCAGTTAAAAGTAGTTAGTGTGGGTTTGAGCTTGGTGACTCTAGACTTCAGACTTTAAATTATGAAGTCTCTTTCTTCTAGTTAGTGTGGGTTTGAGCTTGGAGACTTTTAGAGCTTCAGACTTTAAATTTGAAGTCAGTTAAAAGTAGTTAGTGTGGGTTTGAGCTTGGTGACTCTAGACTTCAGACTTTAAATTATGAAGTCTCTTAAAAGTAGTTAGTGTGGGTTTGAGCTTGGAGACTTTTAGAGCTTCAGACTTTAAATTTGAAGTCAGTTAAAAGTAGTTAGTGTGGGTTTGAGCTTGGAGACTCTAGAGCTTCAGACTTTAAATTATGAAGTCTCTTACTTCTAGTTAGTGTGGGTTTGAGCTTGGAGACTCTAGAGCTTCAGACTTTAAATTATGAAGTCTCTTACTTCTAGTTAGTGTGGGTTTGAGCTTGGAGACTTTAGAGCTTCAGACTTCAAATTATGAAGTCTGTTAAAAGTAGTTAGTGTGGGTTTGAGCTTGGAGACTCTAGAGCTTCAGACTTTAAATTATGAAGTCTGTTAAAAGTAGTTAGTGTGGGTTTGAGCTTGGAGACTTTAGAGCTTCAGACTTTAAATTATGAAGTCTGTTAAAAGTAGTTAGTGTGGGTTTGAGCTTGGAGACTCTAGAGCTTCAGACTTTAAATTATGAAGTCTGTTAAAAGTAGTTAGTGTGGGTTTGAACTTGGAGACTCTAGAGCTTCAGACTTTAAATTATGAAGTCTCTTACTTCTAGTTAGTGTGGGTTTGAGCTTGGAGACTTTAGAGCTTCAGACTTTAAATTATGAAGTCTGTTAAAAGTAGTTAGTGTGGGTTTGAGCTTGGTGACTTTAGAGCTTCAGACTTTAAATTATGAAGTCTGTTAAAAGTAGTTAGTGTGGGTTTGAGCTTGGAGACTCTAGACTTCAGACTTCAAATTATGAAGTCGCTTACTTCTAGTTAGTGTGAGTTTGAGCTTGGTGACTCTAGAGCTTCAGACTTTAAATTATGAAGTCTGTTAAAAGTAGTTAGTGTGGGTTTGAGCTTGGAGACTCTAGAACTTTACACGTTAAATCATGAAGTCTCTGACCTCTAATCAATGTGGATTTGAGCTCTAAGACTCTAGAGCTTTATACTTTAAAATCACAGTACTGGTACTGTAACAGTTCCTGGGTGACAACAGTTCCGGGATGATTTATAATTACGGGTATAATTAACGGGATTTCGCTAGATATTTTCCTACATATTGTCTGCTTATACAATCTAACTCTAAAACCAGGTCATTGTTTTCCAATTGTTTCTTTGCATATTTTAAAGGGTCTTGAGGTAATCTTTTATTATATAGAATTTCATATTTGTGAGCTGTAAAATAAGGGAGATTTTAAGAGAAATTATAAAATATTGTTGTCAGGGAACTGTATAGTACCAGTAGTGAGAGCATCACACTATATAACATGAAGTTCAACCAAAAAGAATTGTTTTTTCATACTTGACCAATTTTAACAAAAATGACAAATTTGGGGTAGGATAATATGGCATTCAAGATGACACACAAACTTGTCACTTTTGATTAGTATCAATTTCCCATTAGAGTAAGAACAACATTTTATTTAATTCTTGACACAATTGTTTGTTGGTTTATTGTGATTCTTTGATGTCTTAATAACATACTCCCCATATCTGATTTTGTTATAAGTTTTGCTTTACAATAAGGTTGAAGTTTTTAACAGAATTGTTTAGATCTCTTAGTAGAGCCCTTAGAGATGTTTATCAGTGGTTGCTAATTAATTCTCTGTTGGTCAATTAAAGTATCAGACATCAATTTCAGAAATTGAAAATGGCTTTCCTTGTATATATACAATTGGGACCACAATTATATTGATTTGAGATTTTAAGAATAAAGGAAGATCAAAGTTTAAGAAATCAATATTAATTTTGCTTTAATATTTATGATGGAAAATTTTGTGACTGTAGTATGACCTTGAGATTTATGGAATTTTGAGAAATCGGTGATCAGGTTTTAGAGATTGGACTGTGTACATGTTCAACTGAAAACAAGATTAGGCTATGGTTTTATGAGTTCGTTTGTCAGAACAATGTTGAAATATATAGAGGATATTTGCCAATTTTTATATTTCATCGTGTGATAGTCAGAAGAATGATGTTTAGCACAAGTGTGTTATTCATAAAAATTTGGCAAATATTCTATTTATTACATACCGTATTTATTTCTCATCAAGCAAGAAAAGTTGTCTCAAAATATGGAAAGTATTTTGACTGTTATATTGATTTTGTTATTTTTCACATTGTATAGAATAACAGATTTATTTAAAAGATAAATCTTTATATTTCACTACTAAAATTGTTATATATTTTTATATTTTATAGACACTTATGTCAATATCAATGTATCATCCAAAGAGTAGGCAAATGTTATCTTCCAAAGAAAGACACGAATGATTTTCAGTAAAAATTACCTTCCAGAGTTAGATAGAGCCTTTTTGTACAGGGTCTTGTACTCATGACAATAAAGACACAGAAATTCATTCATCCAACATCTTTTTTTAACTGACAACATGGTTTTCTTTTGAAGACATGGAAGTATTGATTGAGTAGTACTTAAAGTTGTGAGATTTTTCTTTGTCCGACATACCAAATGTGACAATGAACATATTTGGTAAATTTTGCTCAAAATTGTGGAAAAAATACCTAATAGTTAATTTTGCAATTTTACCAGACCCACATGTTGATGATATTTATCTCTGCATTGGTAATAAAAAACAAAGCATATTTTAGAAGTTTCTTGATGAAATGCATTATCAAATTTTGGGCATATGCCTAACCCCAACGCTAAAGCAGGTGATGGGTTGATTATGTATCTAGATACAGTGTAAAAATGAGATGTTTGATGGAAAGTGTATTTTTATTTTCTTAATCTCAACACTACTGTGTAGTTCTTGAATTATCTGCTTGTTTTTTTTTTTTGTAGCTGCTAAAATCATCAATAAATGGCAATTCAATAATATCTGCATTGAATCTAGGAATTTGCATGTTACCGACTCTGTGACATTGACAAGCGGAAGACGACTTAATTAGATCAGTCTTTTTTTCCACCAAGTTGTTATTCGCTTCATTCAAGTACTCGTAACTGGTTATTGGTCTGTCTGGCATCGGAACGAGTTTGTCAGGTGCAAAATGATGTCTTTTTTATCTCATTTTGGTAAAGATGAAATCCATACTGTTTTAATCCTACCAGACCTTTGATAATTAAAAGCAATTCATACATGTATATAATGAACATTTTACCTGTGATAATGGGGTAATTAGGTGCTATGCATACATGTAAGTCAAAGATTTGATGTAAACATTTTACCTGTGATTATGGGGTAATAGGTGCTATGAGTACATGGTAAGTTAGAGATGTGGTTATGACATAATACGGCATGGTATAGACTTTATAAGTTTCTATTTGCTTGTTGAGTTATTGGATGCTACTGGTACCTGGACTGTAGTATAACCTGACAGGTTGGAGTCTTGTGAACCTTTTCTTGACCTGATCAAGTTTAAATATTAAGGAATAAAGCATAATGACATTAAAATTACACTGGTAAAAGTATTTGTTCCTACTTGTCACCATACATAAGAGGGTATCCAGTGAGTAAGAAAACATTTTTCTGGTGAAACTTTTCATCCGTAGTACAATATTATTTCAAATCATCATCCATATGAAATTTTTCAAAATTTTTCTAGCAAATTCTTTTAGAACAATTCATGTGATTTCAGTACCTCATGCTACATAGTATTATTTCAAATCTAGACAAACTTATGAATGTGTGATTTCGTTAATTTCAATTTTAGCAAAACCTATTTGCCAAAAACATTCCTTGTATTTCGTTGTATCTCATGCTGTAACCTTATGGTGGGGTTTTTCTCAAACCCTAGTTGAAATGGTTCATGTCACTGATGTCGTTATCATTTGGTTTTCATCATAACCTATATCCAATGAGGAACCTGTTTTCACGTGCCTTGTATGACTGAACAACCTATTGCCAAAACCTTTTCAAAATAGTAAAAACTACAAGTATAATAAAATCCATATAACCTGGTGGTGGGGTGGAGTCTTGCAAACCCTCAGTTGACTTGGACAAGTCACTAGAGTAAAACCATCTACTTTCATGTCTGAAACATAAGTAAGAATATCCAATGTCATGAATGAATGTGAGTCCCCGTGCAGCTTGTCATGACTGAAAAGTGAGTAAAATCATCCAGCTTGTCATGACTGAAAAGTGAGTAAAATCATCCAGCTTGTCATGACTGAAAAGTGAGTAAAACCATCCAGCTTGTCATGACTGAAAAGTGAGTAAAATCATCCAGCTTGTCATGACTGAAAAGTGAGTAAAATCATCCAGCTTGTCATGACTGAAAAGTGAGTAAAATCATCCAGCTTTTCATGACTGAAAAGTGAGTAAAATCATCGGTATGATTATTTAAAGGTACTGGTAACTATGGCCGACCTTCTTATGTGTGCTGGACAATACCAAGCCAGTATATTAGATAACATCTATTCTGTAGGTGGATATCTGTTAATATTTGTAAAGATGTTCTAATTGGTTACATGTCCTATTTACCATGTTTATATCATCAGAGTGTAAATGCCAATATAGTCAAACTGTCTATGAAGGCCACTTGAGGGAAAAGTTAAAAGTAGCCATTTATAGACAGGTGGCATTTATAAAGAGATTTATTCATTATAAAAAAGTTAACAAAGGTTATATTTGAATGGACTTTATAGGCAGGTATTTGTACTTATCTAAAACTTGGACCTACTGTGTACACACATTTAAAACATAGACCTTCTGTGTCATCTAAATATTTAGTCTACTATGCATTCATCTAAAACTTGGACCTTCTATATATATATATATATATATGTGTATATGTGTATGTGTGTGTGTGTGTGTGTGTGTGTGTGTGTGTGTGTGTGTGTGTGTGTGTTCTCATCTAGAACTTTAGTCTTCTATGTACTTATATAAAACTTAGATTTTCTTTGACTCGTCTAGAACTTTAGTCTTCTATGTACTTATATAAAACTTAGATTTTCTATGTACTCATCTAGAACTTGGACTTTCTATGTATTCTGTAACAGTGTCATTTCTAGTTTGGATCATAGCATATGTTTCATATTGAAGCTTAAGTGTAATTACTAGAGATATTGATCTTTCAAAGTGTCACAGTTGGGGGTTACAGCCATATGGTCACTGGTCAGTCTACATCTGTACCTAAGTTTCTTGTTGTCAATGTGCTTCTATATCCTAATAAATGTTACATATTACTAATATAAATTATTGACTTACAAATACAAAATAAATTTTCACTTTCTGTTGATAATTGTCATTTTTCATTTGGTGAATAATTAGTTCAGTTATCATAGAAAAACAACAAAAGTTAGCTCTATGATGTGATAATTTTGATGACTAACTCACTCACCCCTAAAGACACATTTGGACTGGTCTAACTCATTGACCTACAGAAGAGTCCATTGTTTTTCAGGGGTTGATAAGTTTAATGTAAAATAGGATTATTAGATACCTATATTTAGTATGAGTGTATAAATAATTTTATGTAACATATTTAGTATAATGATTGTTCATTGTGTAATTGTAGAGTTAGGCTCAGTTTTGTTGTACATGTAGTATGAAACACAAAATGATAGATGTGGATGTGTTATACTATCTGGATGTGAGAGATGCATAGGTGCTTCCTGTGAGATTGTTATTTAGGTTATATCACATAAGTAGGTTAGGGGAGTATGAAAGCACAAAATGATAGATGTGGATGTGTTATGCTATCTGGATGTGAGAGATGCATAGGTGCTTCCTGTGAGATTGTTATTTAGGTTATATCACATAAGTAGGTTAGGAGAGTATGAAAGCACAAAGTGATAGATGTGGATGTGTTATGCTATCTGGATGTGAGAGATGCATAGGTGCTTCCTGTGAGATTGTTATTTAGGTTATATCGCATTAAAAAGTTTGGAGTGTATCTGTATCATGAACATATTGTTGTAACAAGGTTTCATTTACCCAAATAAATGTGTTAATTAGAAACTTGGATGTCCTTGTACTTGTACTTACTAGAAAATTTAAGAACCAAAGTACATCAGGTTATATTTCTTCTAAAAATTTGGACTTAACACGATATAAACAGCTCTTCATAAAAATCTAATATTGATTTAATTTGATGCCATATGAAATTTCATTGAAAAAGGACCTTCCAATAATGCATGTTTCATGTGTTTTACTTATATATACATTTTTTAGATGAAGAAATGTTTTTGTGCAAGAATTTTTATGAAATGTAATTTTTAGGTATTTTTATGAATTTCTTAAAACTGCAATATTTATGTTTCATGGCCAAATAAGCTTACATGTTCATGTACATATTCTTCTTGGTCTTCTTTCCATATTTGTAGATGGTTCTCAGGTAACCGATTAGGGCCCTCTTGGATCTTTTGTTTTTTTTAGATTTCCCAATATCATTAAAATGTAGCTGCAATTCCCAATTCAAGAGACCCAGGGCCCAATCCCAAAAGAGTGTGGAAAATCTCGGACATGTAAATGGTGACCAAGTAGTTTTATAAAAAAATCTTGATAAATATGGAATATGTGTAAAACTAAATGTGAAGTTCATTTAATTTTTATATAGATAATGTTATGTGAAAAGATCTATGTTTATTCTGACACTGACCTAATTTTTCTACATAAAACGACATTTCCAAATGTTTGCTCTGTAATCACGGCTTGACGTTAATGGTTGCCTGCTCGCTTGGAGCAAGTAAAAGTTGGAACCAGGCAACAAGATTTTAATGTCTGTTGCTTGGTTGGGCAAGTAAAAATAACAGAATGGAAGTACAATGTACAACGATTCATCATTTCCAAAAGCTTAAGTTTTGAGATTGATCCATTTCCTTCTATTTGTAGTTCAAAATTTATTCTAAAAACCAATTAGAAACTAAAATAATGATTTTATTGACAATTAAACTTGTTAACTAGTTTTTACCTCATGGCTAAAAATGTAACACAATACAATGTATAAAAGTTATAAAATCTAATTAAATGTAGGTGAATGATAAAAGTAAAAATAGTTACTTTTAATAAAAGTTTTAATGAAATACATAAAAATGGATTGCTGTTGTTTTCAAAATGAAAACTTGCTTTTATAATTTGAATTGATTTAAACACATGTATGTAGTAGTTACATTGTGAAATAAAAATAAAATGATTGGTAATAAAAATAATTAATTTACTTGTAAATACATCATTCAGTGACAATATACAGTATGTATATATATATATATATATATATATATATATATATATATATATATATATATATATATATATATACACACACATACACACACACACACACACACATATATATATATATATATATATGTATATATATATATATATATATATATATTAGCATCTGTGGATGGATTGGTTTTAAGATCATAAAATGAACAACAACAAAAACAACAAAAAAACAAACAACCATCTAGGTGGGAAATATGGAACATCGTCCTTAAATCTACAGTGAAACATGATGTTTATTTTCATCAATGTGAAAATAATTATTTTGTAGGTTTTCATAAGTATTTTTCATAGATATGGTTTTTATAAGTTGAATTTTGTTTTTCATTTGTTAACACACAAGGAAAATACTTACATACTTGTGCTTTAAATTGCATTTGCTCACCTAAAACATTTTGTGTTTTTTTCGGTCGCTTTGTGGGTTTTTTTCTGATAGAAAGGAAGGTTTTTGATTTTAGGGTGGATGCTAAAAATGAACAAAAACTTGGAATGGCCTAAATTAATAAAACAAAAATTGAATTAGATAAATTTTTTATTTTGGGGCAACCAGATTTTTATGGCGAGCAACCAAAATTTTAGTAGCACTTGCCTGGCTGTTAAAAACGTTAAGGTCGAGGCCTGTCTGTAATCAGCTGTTTGTTTGTATTTAATCTTTGCGATGCTTATTTGTTGTCAATTTACATTTAGTTTGCAGAATGACATTTGGAAAAAGTAATAACTAAGGGGAAAAAAACTGACAATTGAGGGATAACCTCTCTAAGTGGCCATTAATACTAGTGTTATTATTAGAATTCCAGAGGCACTTATCAGTTCTCCACACCAAACAATCTATTAATTTTTTATTGTTTTGTATTTGTCGTGTAATTGATTAAATAAACAATCATTAGCAGACACCATATTGACATCAGTGTCAGAGAAACTATTGCTTAAACAATTAAGTAAATAATCATTTACAAGCATTCTCCTTATTGACATTGATATCTTGAAGTCTCAACACATCAGGTAAATACAGTCATAAAAAAGAGCTTTCTTGAACTGATGCCGCTGATATCTGTCAATATATTAAGTTAACATTCTAAAGAGTTTTCCTGACCTAGATTGATGCCACTGGTATCTGTCAAATTATTTAAGTTAACATTCATAAAGGGTTTATCTCACCTAGATTAATGCTGCTATATTTGTCAATTTATTGAAGTTAAAATACAGAAAGAGATGGGGATAGTGTTGGGTGTGAAATGGGTAAATTGGCTCATCTACAGTGGTCATAGATAGGAATAGTGCTGGGCAGGAAATAGATAAAGTGGCTCATCTACAGTGGTAATAGATGTGGATACTGATGGCAGGAAATAGGTAAAGTGGTTCATCTACAGTTGTCATAGATAGTAATAGTGCTTGACAGGAAATAGGTGAAGTGGTTCATCTACAGTTGTCATAGATAGGAATAGTGCTTGACAGGAAATAGGTAAAGTGGTTCATCTACAGTGGTCATAGATGTGGATAGTGCTGGGCAGGAAATAGGTAAAGTGGTTCATCTACAGTTGTCATAGATAGGAATAGTGCTTGACAGGAAATAGGTGAAGTGGTTCATCTACAGTTGTCATAGATAGGAAAAGTGCTTGGCAGGAAATAGGTAAAGTGGTTCATCTACAGTGGTCATAGATGTGGATAGTGCTGGGCTGAAATAGGTAAAGTGGTTCATCTACAGTGGTCATAGATAGGAATAGTGCTTGACAGGAAATAGGTAAAGTGGTTCATCTACAGTTGTCATAGATAGGAATAGTGCTTGGCAGGAAATAGGTAAAGTGGTCTTATCTACAGTGGTCATAGATGTGGATAGTGCTGGGCAGGAAATAGGTAAAGTGGTTCATCTACAGTTGTCATAGATAGGAATAGTGCTTGGCAGGAAATAGGTAAAGTGTCTTATCTACAGTGGTCATAGATGTGGATAGTGCTGGGCAGGAAATAGGTAAAGTGGTTCATCTACAGTTGTCATAGATAGGAAAAGTGCTTGGCAGGAAATAGGTAAAGTGGTTCATCTACAGTTGTCATAGATGTGGATAGTGCTGGGCAGGAAATAGGTAAAGTGGTCCATCTACAGTGGTCATAGATAGGAATAGTGCTTGACAGGAAATAGGTAAAGTGGTTCATCTACAGTTGTCATAGATAGGAATAGTGCTTGGCAGGAAATAGGTAAAGTGTCTTATCTACAGTGGTCATAGATGTGGATAGTGCTGGGCAGGAAATAGGTAAAGTGGTTCATCTACAGTTGTCATAGATAGGAATAGTGCTTGGCAGTTATACGTGGCGATACATACATGTGCCTATCACACTTTTGTTGTAAGAGTGGCCAGATGCTTGATAGAGTCTGTATAATACATTGTGATACATACAACTGCCTATCACACTATATTGTTCTAACAATGGCCAGATGCTTGATAGAGTCTGTATAATACATTGTGATACATACAACTGCCACACTATATTGTTCAACAATGGCCAGATGCTTGATAGAGTCTGTTAATACTAACAATGGCCAGATGCTTGATAGGCCAGTCTTGATAGAGTATAATACATTGTGATACATACAACTGCCTATCACACTATATTGTTCTAACAATGGCCAGATGCTTGATAGAGTCTGTATAATACATTGTGATACATACAACTGCCTATCACACTATATTGTTCTAACAATGGCTGGATGTCTGATAGAGTCTGTATAATACTATACAATGGCCAGATGATACATAATACAACTGCCTGCCTATCACACTATATTGTTCTAACAATGGCTGGATGTCTGATAGAGTCTGTATAATACATTGTGATACATACAACTGCCTATCACACTATATTGTTCTAACAATGGCCAGATGCTTGATAGAGTCTGTATAATACATTGTGATACATACAACTGCCTATCACACTATATTGTTCTAACAATGGCCAGATGCTTGATAGAGTCTGTATAATACATTGTGATACATACAACTGCCTATCACACTATATTGTTTTAACAATGGCTGGATGTCTGATAGAGTCACTGTAATACATTGTGATACATAAAACTGCCTATCACACTATATTGTTCTAACAATGGCTGGATGTCTGATAGAGTCACTGTAATACATTGTGATACATAAAACTGCCTATCACACTATATTGTTCTAACGATGGCTGGGTGTCTGATAGAGTCACTGTAATACATTGTGATACATAAAACTGCCTATCACACTATATTGTTCTAACAATGGCTGGGTGTCTGATAGAGTCACTATAATACATTGTGATACATAAAACTGCCTATCACACTATATTGTTTTAACAATGGCTGGATACATCTGATAGAGTCACTGGATGTCTGAATACATTGTGATACATACAACTGCCTATCACACTATATTGTTCTAACAATGGCTGGATGTCTGATAGAGTCACTATAATACATTGTGATACATAAAACTGCCTATCACACTATATTGTTTTAACAATGGCTGGATGTCTGATAGAGTCACTGTAATACATTGTGATACATACAAGTACCTATCACACTATATTGTTCTAACAATGGCTGGATGTCTGATAGAGTCTGTATAATACATTGTGATACATAAAACTGCCTATCACACTATATTGTTTTAACAATGGCTGGATGTCTGAT
The DNA here is from genome assembly GCA_030159075.1 of Atrina japonica. Taxonomy (NCBI): domain Eukaryota; kingdom Metazoa; phylum Mollusca; class Bivalvia; order Pterioida; family Pinnidae; genus Atrina; species Atrina japonica. The sequence continues at coordinate 820,040 of BROG01000008.1, forward strand.
AGAGTCACTGTAATACATTGTGATACATACAAGTACCTATCATACTATATTGTTCTAACAATGGCCAGATGTCTGATAGAGTCACTGTAATACATTGTGATACATTAAACTGCCTATCACACTATATTGTTCTAACAATGGCCAGATGTCTGATAGAGTCTGTATAATACATTGTGATACATACAAGTACCTATCACACTATATTGTTTTAACAATGGCCAGATGTCTTATGGCGGGATGCAGAACATACCAGATGGATGTGTGTGCAGACTGACATTTATCACAGAAATAAAGAAAAGAACAAATTTTTTATCATGTCACATGCAGATTATGAAGTCCATACAATGTATGTTTTAATAGATATATTGTCTTAGAGCAAGAAAAAATGGTCTTAAAGCTGAGAAAATGTATGTTATGATAGATTTGTTGTTTTATAATAGGAAAAAAGGTCTTAAAGCTGAGAAAATGTATGTCGTGATAAATATGTTGTTTTATAACTGGAAAAAAAGGTTTTTAAGCTGAGAAAGTGTATGTCATGATAGATATGTTGTATTATAACAGGAAAAAAGGTCTCAAAGCTGAGAAAATGTATGTTGTGATAAATAAGTTGTATGTATTAAAACAGGAAAAACGGTCTTAAAGCTGTAAAAATGTATCTTGTGATAGATATGTTCTATTATAACTGGAAAAATGATCTTAAAGCTGAGAAAATGTATTTTGTGATAAATAAGTTGTATGTATTAGAACAGAAAAATGGTCTGAAAGCTTAGAAAATGTATCTTGTGATGGATATGTTCTATTATAACAGGAAAAAGGGTCTTAAAGCTGAGAAAATGTATTTTGTGATAAATAAGTTGTATGTATTAGAACAGGAAAAACGGTCTGAAAGCTGAAAAATGTATCTTGTGATAGATATGTTCTATTATAACAAGGAAAAAGGGTCTTAAAGCTGAGAAAATGTATTTTGTGATAAATAAGTTGTATGTATTAGAACAGTAAAAACGGTCTTAAAGCTGAGAAAATGTATCTTGTGATAGATATATTGTTTTAGAACAGGAAAATGGTCTAGAAGCTAAGAAAATGTATGATGTGAGAGATATCTTGTCTTAGAGCTGGAAAAATGTCTTAATAAAAGGTGAGAAAATGTGTGTCGTGAGAGATATATTATCTTATAAAAGGTCCTAAAGATGAGAAATTGTATGCTGTGATAGATATATTACACAAGGTCTTAAAGATGGGAAAATGTATGTTTTTCTTCTCCAATTACATTAATTCCACAGCTACTATGTTAAACGTTTAAATTCATCATTTTATATGGGGTAAATGGTTGTAATGGCTAGGAAATTCAGTCTGTTAAAACCTTTGTCAGTTTAATTTTTATCTTGGGATACCATGATCAATTCACATCGTAGATTCAATTGAATGAGATATTCGGTAACAGAAATGTAATTAAATTGATGCATATGAGAGTCTGTACTGTGTAATCATCAGTTTGGGTTATATAAATCATTTAATTTTCTAACAACATCAACATGCAACATACAATATTGTTAGAGAAGTTATGATATTTCAATTTTGTTTCAGTGATTGAAACATTGTGTGTGTGGTTAAAGAAATTTAAATATTGTAACTGTGTTTTAATTATATAGGTATCTTGTGCATGGTTAGAAAAATTATGATGCATGTGTATTTCAACTCGTCAACCCCAGAAAAACAATGGGCTCTTCTGTAAATCAATGACTTAGACCAGTCCAAATGTGTCGTTAGGGATGAGTTAGTTAACTTTGATGATTTAAACAGCCAATGTAAGATTAGATGGTAAATCAAATTTTAACAAGTTTAAAACATCCTGTGTGTGTTTCAAGATGTAATTGTATTATAACCAACAACTAGTGTGTGTTTGAAACAAGTTTTATATTTTCACTTATTTTATCAATCTTCACAACCAGTTTATGGGTAAATATGATTTAAAACAACATCTTAGTATGGGTAAATATTCTTTAAAACAGCATCTTAGTATGGGTAAATATCATTTAAAACAGCATCTTAGTATGGGTAAATATTATTTGAAACAATATCTTAGTATGGGTAAATATTCTTTAAAACAGCATCTTAGTATGGTTAAATATAATTTAAAAGAGCAACTTAGTATGGATAAATATCATTTAAAAGTCAGCATCTTAGTATGGGTAAATATCATTTAAAACAGCATCTTAGTATGGGTAAATATTTAAAACAACATCTTAGTATGGGTAAATATCATTTAAAACAACATCTTAGTATGGGTAAATATCATTTAAAACAGCATCTTAGTATGGGTAAATATCATTTAAAACAGCAACTTAGTATGGGTAAATATCATTTAAAACAACATCTTAGTATGGGTAAATATTCTTTTAAACACCAACTTAGTATGGGTAGATATTCTTTAAAACAGCATCTTAGTATGGGTAAATATCATTTAAAACAGCATCTTAGTATGGGTAAATATCATTTAAAACAACATCTTAGTATTGGTAAATATCATTTAAAACAGCATCTTAGTATGGGTAAATATTTAAAACAACATCTTAGTATGGGTAAATATCATTTAAAACAACATCTTAGTATGGGTAAATATCATTTAAAACAGCATCTTAGTATGGGTAAATATCATTTAAAACAGCAACTTAGTATGGGTAAATATCATTTAAAACACCAACTTAGTATGGGTTAATATTCTTTAAAACAGCATCTTAGTATGGGTAAATATCATTTAAAACAGCATCTTAGTATGGGTAAATATCATTTAAAACAACATCTTAGTATGAGTAAATATCATTTAAAACAGCATTTTAGTATGGGTAAATATAATTTAAAACAACATCTTGGTATGGGTAAATATTCTTTAAAACACCAACTTAGTATGGGTAAATATTCTTTAAAACAGCATCTTAGTATGGGTAAATATCATTTAAAACAGCAACTTAGTATGGGTAAATATATAAAACATCTGTGTATGGGTAAATATTCTTTAAAACAGCATCTTAGTATGGGTAAATATAATTTAAAACAACATCTTAATATGGGTAAATATAATTTAAAACAGCATCTTAGTATGGGTAAATATCATTTAAAACAACATCTTAGTATGGGTAAATATAATTTAAAACAGCATCTTAGTATGTGTAAATATAATTTAAAACAACATCTTAGTATGGGTAAATATCATTTAAAACAGCATCATAGTCTGCATGTTTATTCATATCTGTAACAGAAGTGCTGAGGTTTCAATAAAAATATTAAGTGATTATAACAATGGCATGCATTAATTTTTGATGAAGAATAACAGATTTTCATATAAAAAATACTTCCAATAGACAAACTTTACTTTACTCTAGCTTGGCTTTCAAAGGGGTTAACTCACTGAACCCTAAATCCTCATTTGGTCTCAATGTCCACTGTCAGAATATAGGAGTGGACAGTAGATCATTCTATGTATTGACATGGATGAGTCTAAATCTGGCCACAGGGGTTGACGTGATAACTGTTGAAGTCTAAAACTACTTAAACATTTTGAATTGGGGCATTTAAGATGTGTTATCGACTTTTTAGATAGGTTGGAACTTTTTAGATGGATTAAGGGCTTTTTTAAATTTGAATGGTTTGGGGCTTTTTAGATGGGTTTGGGGTTTTCATATGGGTTGGGTCTTTTTAAATAGGTTGGGGGCTTTTAAGATAGGTTGTGAGCTTTTTAGATAGGTTCGGGCTTTTTACATGGATTGGGGCTTTTAGCCCACCATCAACAGGGCGTCATATTGGATTTTTACCAAAGGAAGTTTGTTACCGCTACTTCTCAGAAAGTACTGAATGGATCTACTTGAAATTTGACATGAAGGTTCCCCTTGAGGTCTAGTTGTGCATATTACATTTTCAAAGAGATCAGAATCCAACATGGCCAACAGACGGCCATCTTGGATTTTGACCAAAGGAAGTCTGTTATGTCTACTTCTTAGAAAGTACTGAAGGGATCTACTTGAAATTTGACATGAAGGTTCCCCTTGAGGTCTAGTTGTGCACATTACATTTATAGAGTGATCGGAATTCAACATGGCCGACAGATGGCCATTTTGGATTTTGACCATAGGAAGTTTGTTATTGCTATTTCTCAGAAAGGACTGAAGGGATTTTATTGAAACTGGACATGAAGGTTCTCCATGAGGTCTAATTGTGCATATGACATTTTTAGAGAGATTGGATTCCAACACGGCTGACAAGTGGAATCTTGTGTTTTGACAATGGAAGTATGTATTTCTCAGAATGTACTGATGGTATCTTTTCAAAAATTGATTTTGTAGGTTCCCCCTGAGGTCTAGATGTGCATATTACATTTTCAGAGAGATCAAAATCCAAGATGGACACCTGTCAGCCATGTTAAATTCCATTCTCTCTGAAAATATTTGTTCAGTTCAAGTTCAGTTTTGCTATATCACAATATGGATTTAAGTTCAAATTCAATGTTGAGACACAAAATAAGAGAAAAGAAGAGAAAAGATGGATTAAGGGCTTTTTAGGTCACCTAAGCCAAAGGCTCAAGGTGACCTATAGCGATCATCTTTTGTATGTTGTCGTCTGTCGTGTGTTGTTAACTTTTAAACAGTTTCAACTTCTTCTCAAGAACCAAGGGCCATTTTCAACCAAACTTGGCAGGAAGTATTCCCATGTGAAGCCGCATAATGTTTGCGAAGGAAAAGGGGCTAGGGTCCATAGGGGCCTCAAAAGGGGCCAAAAAGTACAAAACTTGGTACATCTTTAAAAATCTTCTTCTTATCAACCAACGATCAGATGACTTTCAAATTTTGTGTGCATGATTGTTAAGTCATTGTCTACAAAGTGAAAAATGAAATCTGCCACTAGGGGACACTTTAGTAAATGGGGGGTATTTCGGCTGTTTTTTGACATTATCTCAATAAGTATAATAGATAGAAAGAATCTGATGGAGGCAAAAATGTTCATCACACAAAGATCTACAAAACTATCTATAGAGCTGAAATTGTCGGGTCGACCCTTACTGGAGTTATGCTCAGGTGACCGTCAAGGCCCATTCGGCCTCTTGTTTAAATTTAGATGGTTGGGGACTTTTTAGATGGGTTTGGGCTTTTCATATGGGTTGGGTCTTTTTAGATGGGTTGGGGGCCTTTTAGATAGATTGTGGCTTTTTAGATAGGTTGGGGATTCTTAGATTGTTTGGGAGCTTTTTAGATGGGTTGATATATTCACATCAGACAAATTTCTCATTTTATTTTTTGCTTGGTAATGTAATCTCTAAAAAAACCCACCATGAGACGATAGTATATAGAGAATAGATGGTTAGTGTCTTAAAATACGGGCTTTATATGGATGAGGGTTAAGTAAAAATACACTGTTAAGACTAGTTACTGAAGTGATTTATACCACAATTTCAATGTATTGAAAACAATATGGTTGACGCCACTATGTCAAGAATATTTAGCAAAATATGTAAGAAGCTATTGGATGTGTGACTTCATTCTAACAATGAACAATAAATTCAACGTCACCAGACAAGTTTAGAACAAAATTGTGTGTTTGATATCATTCACCTAATACAACATTGGTGTGTTCGGCAACTTATATACAACACTTCCAACATTTCTGGTCTTCAAGTTACAGGATAAAGTTTTCCATAGATTTGTACAGCATATATTGGCATTACTAATGTATCAACTGAGCAGACATATGACTTCTCACTGAACAATAGGAAGTGTATGTGGGTGGTAATGATAACGTAAGTGCTGTAGCAACTGTTATTACCACCAATTAACTATAGTAATAAGTATATGATGCAATTACTATACAATAAAAACTAAAATCCAATCACTTTCTGTTTCTCTTTTCTGAATCAGCTATAAAAATGTACAGAGGAAATAATGTGTTAGCTCGCCTTTGTTGTCTTCATTCCAACCATGTGTAAGAATGTAAGTATATCTGTGTGTGAAAATTGTCAATCAAAGCACATCAGCTGGTGGTAGAGGACAAGATTTGATATATTTTTTCTACGTTTTAGGTCATTTGTGTTATTCCGTTATAATATGTTGCTGTCTGTAATTTGTGTGGATGCAGCTTATGGGTAAATTTTAAACATTCAGAATTGTTTTGTAAAACTGCAAGGTTAATTCTTTTCAGCTGATTTAGTATATCACTTCTCAAGGGTTGCTTCTTAACTACAGTTGTACATTGTATGATATAACCACTCCAGTAAGGTCCTTATACAGTGGAACCTGTCTCATGAGACCACTGTCATAGAGGACTGTGTGAGACCATTGTCATAGAGGACTGTGTGAGACCAATGTCATAGAGGACTATGTGAGACCATTGTCATAGAGGACTGTGTGAGACCACTGTCATAGAGGACTGTGTGAGACCACTGTCATAGAGGACTGTGTGAGACCAATGTCATAGAGGACTGTGTGAGACCACTGTCATAGAGGACTGTGTGAGACCACTGTCATAGAGGACTGTGTGAGACCATTGTCATAGAGGACTGTGTGAGACCACTGTCATAGAGGACTGTGAGACCACTGTCATAGAGGACTGTGTGAGACCACTGTCATAGAGGACTGTGTGAGACCAATGTCATAGAGGACTGTGTGAGACCAATGTCATAGAGGACTGTTTAAGACCATTGTCATAGAGGACTGTGTGAGACCAATGTCATAGAGGACTGTGTTAGACCACTGTCATAGAGGAATATCTGAAACCACTGTCATAGAGGATTGTGTGAGACCACTGTCATAGAAGACTGTGAGACCACTGTCATAGAGGACTGTGTGAGACCATTGCAGGCCTTCAACCGGCCCTATATTTCCTATAATTCCTATAATATCCCTATCTTTTTGGGAGTACCCTATAATCCCTATATTTTAGCCCAAAAAAGCCCATTTCCCTATATTATCCCTAAAAAGAGAAAATAATATGTCGGAAATAGAAAAATGACACTTTTTTCTCAAAACAGGCATGTCTTGGTCTACAGATATGTAGGTACGTGTCTTAAATATAATTAAGTCATCCAGTGCTTTTTTTAAATATCTTATTTTCTTATCATTTCATGTGACACACAACATTCAAGTCTTTATGATGATTGACTTCAACAACAAGATACCAAAACAGCTTTGAAGATCTTATGTGTGCCTTTACAGTTAAAAAACCAAGGTTCCCAAGTCTTGGTTAGCTAAGGTCTATCAGAGCTGCCTTGGTGTCCCAGTTGGTGCAGTACAGTCATCAGAAGACTTCAGTTAAGTGTACATGCCTCAAAAATGTAATTTAGTAAGAGTTTGTATATTAATCTGAATCAAGGTATGTATATTTTCAATAGATATTAATTAGATTTAAGGAAAATGACCCTATAATCCCCCTATAATTTGTCAAAACTGCCCTATAAAGCCCTATTTTTCAAGAATTTTAGCCCTATTGAAAGCCCTATTTTCTTACCAAAACCCACTTGAAGGCCTGCCATTGTCATAGAGGACTGTTTAAGACCATTGTCATAGAGGACTGTGTGAGACCAATGTCATAGAGGACTGTGTGAGACCACTGTCATAGAGGAATATCTGAAACCACTGTCATAGAGGATTGTGTGAGACCACTGTCATATAAGACTGTGAGACCATTGTCATAGAGGACTGTGTGAGACCATTGTCATAGAGGACTGTGTGAGACCAATGTCATAGAGGACTGTGTGAGACCACTGTCATAGAGGACTGTTTAAGACTACTACCATAGAGGACTGTGTGAGACCATTGTCATAGAGGACTGTTTAAGACCACTGTCATAGAGGACTGTGTGAGACCAATGTCATAGAGGACTGTGTGAGACCACTGTCATAGAGGAATATCTAAAACCACTGTCATAGAGGATTGTGTGAGACCACTGTCATAGAAGACTATGTGAGACCAATGTCATAGAGGACTGTGTGAGACCATTGTCATAGAGGACTGTTTAAGACCACTGTCATAGAGGACTGTGTGAGACCAATGTCATAGAGGACTATGTGAGACCACTGTCTTAGAGGAATGTCTGAAACCACTGTCATAGAGGATTGTGTGAGACCCTATCATAGAAGACCAATTATCATGTGAGACCACTGTCATAAAAGACCATGTGAGACCCTGTCATAAAAGACCATGTCAGACCAGTCATAGAGGACCACCTGTGTTGTGAGACCAATGTCATAGAAGACTCTTGTGAGATAGAAGACTCTTGTGAGATAAAAGGCATAGAAGACTTTGAGACCACTGTCCTAGAAGACCACCTGTCTTGTGAGACCTTTGCCATAGAAGACCATGTGAGACCACTGTCTCAGAAGACAATGTGAGACCACTGTCATAGAAGATCGTGTGAGACCAATGTCATACAAGACCATGTGGGGCCACTGTTATAGAAAGACAGTGTGAGACCACTGTCATAGAAGACCACCTGTCTTGTGAAACCCTTGTCATAGAAGACCGTGTAAGACAAATGTCATAGAAGACTACTGTCATAGAAGACTGTGTGAGACCATTGTCATAGAAGACTGTGTGAGACCATTGTCACAGAAAACCACCTGTCTTGTTAGACCACTGTCATGGAAGACCACCTGTCTTGTGAGGCCACAGTAATAAAAGACCACCTGTCCTGTTAAAACCAATGTCATAGAGAACCATGTAACACCATTGTCATAGAAGATCTTTTGAGATTACGGTCATGTCATAGAAGATCACCTGTCTTGTGAAACCACTATCATAAAAGACTGTGAGACCACTGTCATAGAAAACATGTGAAACCACTGTCATAGAAGATCACCTGTCTTGTGAAACCACTATCATAAAAGACTGAGACCACTGTCATAGAAAACGTGAGACCACTGTCATAGAAGACCACCTGTCTTGTGAGACCACTGTCATAGAAATCCATGTGAGACCACTGTCATAGAAGACCACCCGTCTTGTGAAACCACTTTCATAAAAGACTGTGAGACCACTGTCATAGAAAACATGTGAGACCACTGCCATAGAAGACCACCTGTCTTGTGAGACCACTGTCATAGAAATCCATGTGAGACCACTGTCATAGAAGACCATGTGAGACCACAGTCATAGATGACTATTTGAGACCACTGTCATAGATGACCACTTGTCTTGTGAGACCACTATCATAGAAGACCACCTGTCTTATGAGACCATCATCATAAAAGACCATCTGAGACCACTGTCATAGAAGATCATGTGAGACCACTGTTATAGAAGACCACTTGTCTTGTGAGACCACTATCATAGAAGACCACCTGTCTTGTGAGACCACTGTCATAGAAGATCACCAGTCTTGTGAGACCACTATCATAGAAGACCACCTGTCTTGTGAGACCATCGTCATAAAAGACCGTCTGAGACCACTGTCATAGAAGATCATGTGAGACCACTATCATAGAAGACCACCTGTCTTGTGAGACCACTGTCATATAAAACCACCTGTCTTGTGAGACCACTGTCATAGAAGATCACCAGTCTTGTGAGACCACTATCATAGAAGATCACCTCTCTTGTGAGACCACTGTCATATAAGACCACTTGTCTTGTGAGACCACTATCATAGAAGATCACCTGTCTTGTGAGACCACTGTCATAGAAGATCACTAGTCTTGTGAGACCACTGTCATAGAAGATCACCAGTCTTGTGAGACCACTATCATAGAAGATCACCTCTCTTGTGAGACCACTGTCATATAAGACCACTTGTCTTGTGAGACCACTATCATAGAAGATCACCTGTCTTGTGAGACCACTGTCATAGAAGATCACCAGTCTTGTGAGACCACTGTCATATAAGACCACTTGTCTTGTGAGACCACTATCATAGAAGATCACCTGTCTTGTGAGACTACTGTCAGAGAAGATTACCAGTCTTGTGAGACCACTGTCATAGAAGATCACCAGTCTTGTGAGACCACTGTCATAGAAGATCACCAGTCTTGTGAGACCACTGTCATATAAGACCACTTGTCTTGTGAGACCACTATCATAGAAGATCACCTGTCTTGTGAGACTACTGTCAGAGAAGATTACCAGTCTTGTGAGACCACTGTCATAGAAGATCACCAGTCTTGTGAGACCACTGTCATATAAGACCACTTGTCTTGTGAGACCACTATCATAGAAGATCACCTGTCTTGTGAGACTACTGTCAGAGAAGATTACCTGGAGGTCTTTCAAGACAGGTTTCACCGTACCATATGTCTTGTAAGACCACATGTGTGGCAGAAGGGTGGTCTCTCAAGACAGATTCAACTGTACTTCCAATCACCAATAACCAATACATCAAATGCATATCATTCATAATACAATGTCGTACTCGTGTAGATTCAAAATGTGCCTTGTATGTCTTCCACATATAAGTCTCAACAATCATTGACAGTTGGAACGTCGTGATGTAGGACGTAAAATGATGATGAAGAGATTTTAAGGTTTCCAATAGAAACATTTTTATTCACTTACTCTGATCTCTTGTACTTTACTGAAAATGTATAGAATTATTTTATGTACATTAGCTTATTCACCCCTAAACACATATTTGGACTGGTGGAAGTCATTGATTCACAGAAGAGTCCATTGATTAGATAAAGAGATGGCTTTTCTGCCCACCAGGTATGATGGAATCTGTGTTGAAAAACTACTTTCTCATGTTGATTATGTATTTTTCTTTAATTTTTATGGGGAATGATTTCCTTGTTAATCCCCAGGGTATTGAGAAGCTACAGGCGATATGATGTCACAATACAATTTATATGATGTAGGGTGTCTGTTGCGTCTAGAATGCAGTGCATAATGTCAGATTTCATTTGCGTAAATCTTCATATACATGCATTTAAAACATGGGAGAAAAATAACCAACCCCTACCTTGAGGGTATGATTTTGATTTGATTTTTTGTTTTACGCCATACTCAACAATCTCTCAGTCATATGATGGCGTCCAGTTTTTATTGGTGAAGGAGAAACCCCGGTTACCCGGGTAAAGACCACCGACCTTCGTCATATGATGGCATCCAGTTTTTATTGGTGGAGGAGAAACCCCAGTTACCCTGGTAAAGACCACCGACTTTCTGCATGAAAACTGACAAACTTTCCCGCTTAATTCGAAATGACCCTAGTGGGATTCGAACCAGAGGTGAGAGACCTTGTGATTCAAAGCACAATGGAGGCCCCCTTGAGGGTATGACAAAGGAATCTACATCCAATGGATGATTCTTGAATGACATAACTGAGGCTTGCCAATTAAGGGTTTGTCATTCAAGAATCTTATCCTAAGGATTGAGATTCCTTTGTCATACCCTCAAAGTAGGAATAGATGCTATTAATCTTGTGAGACCACACTGTAAAATGATCCTCTATCCAATTGCCTCTAATTTGAGGCCACCTGTCTTGAAAGACCACATTTCAGTGGCATAAGGGGTGGTCTATGAGGACAGGTACCACTGTAACTATAACAACAGGTACCGCTGTAACTATAAAGACAGGTACCGCTGTAACTATAAAGACAGGTACCGCTGTAACTATAACAACAGGTACCGCTGTAACTATAAAGACAGGTACCGCTGTAACTATAAAGACAGGTACCGCTGTAACTATAAAGACAGGTACCGCTGTAACTATAACGACAGGTACCGCTGTAACTATAAAGACAGGTACCGCTGTAACTATAAAGACAGGTACCGCTGTAACTATAACGACAGGTACCGCTGTAACTATAACGACAGGTACCGCTGTAACTATAAAGACAGGTTGCACTGTAACATCACTTCAAGAATACAAAGCTACTAATCTCCTTGGATTTATTAATACTTTTGGCAGAAATATTTGTTTCAAATTATGCGAAAAAAATGTATTTCTGATTTGTTTAAATAGAAGGAAAATTATGGCAGTATTAAAGTTAGCAGTTTTATGTGGACATTTATAAGTTTTTTAAGAGTCAACTAATAGTTAACATCATTTTGCTATCTAGTGGTAGATAAAAGATCCAAATTGACTTCACTCTATCATCTTATGAATAGTGTATACGATATAACAGTAGTAAAATGCATATAATGGTTCTAGGGACCCCCCAACTGGCAATCATCTTGGGTGTTACGTACCTGGGTGATAGATCTTGGATCATTTTATTATTTTTATCTGATGAGGGACATTTATTCAATGAAAAAATCTTTTTCAATATTTATCTGGCCTGAATTCATTTTGAAAAAGATTTCCTAAAATCTTACCAATGCTGAAAGTCAAACTATATGTTCTATCAAAAAGAATTTTCTTTGATGTTTAGTTTAGGTTTATATTTTTATCAATGGTACTTTTAGATATAATTTACTGTTTTTATTTGATCGGTCGATATAACTGAACAGAAGTAACGCTTTCTTTGGTGTGAACGTCTTTAATCAATAAAGAAGTAATATGTAACATATGTGAAAAAAAGTTGATTTTACTTTTGGGTCATCTTACATATCTGATTGTTATGTATATAGATCTTACCTGAAACAGTAAAAAGGTGTGTCTTATATAAATAGTTACATATCTTGAATTGATTACATGTAGCTTAATACCTGAAAATGTGGAAAGAAACTGAAATATACAACTCGCACGAAACCCACTTAAGCTGAAAAACTGTGAAAACAACACAGCCATCTGGATTTTGATAGTACACGACATTTGACAATTAGCTCAAATAAACATATTCTGGAGACACCATTTTTCGCACACTTACAGTTCTTGCACAATAAGTTTATATGTAAACAAAGGAAACCAAAACTTACGATTATCAGCATATTTTTATCTATTATTGATTGTTAAATTTGGCTAGTTTTATAATCATCTGGAAATAGCAAAAATACTGAATATCGGGAACAGGATACCGGAATGCGCGGCTATTGATGTGCATGAAAATAGAGTCAGTTGATAAATACTGAAATGACTTTGAACTCTTCTTAAATTGTTACCTTTAGTATACCTGAATTTATCAATCAACTTGCAATTAAGCTTTCGGTATACTCTTAATTTACTCTTCCATTTCGATATATCTTCAACATGCTCATTTAATGACAGACAATTGTATGATTTGAATCTTTTAAAACTCTGTTAATGAATAGAATTGAACATTTAACACACAGTAATTAAAAATAGAACATATTTCTGAATTACTTATCAGTTTCACATGTACCTGGAGAAGTTTCACCTGAAACACCTAAAGAAATTTCATGTGACACATCTCAAGAAAATTCACACAATACATCTTTAAAAAATTCACATTCACAGAAAACCCCAAGAGATATTTTGTGAAACATCAAAAGAAATATCACATGGAACATTTATAGAAATTTCAGACAAAGTAATTAAAGAAATTTCATGTGAAACATCTCATTTCATACAAAAAATCTCGAGAAATTTCACACAAAAATAAAGATTTCAGATGAAACTACTAGAGAAAATTCACACAATACATATAAATATATTTCACATGAAATATATGAAGAAATTTCACATGAAACAATCAGTAATTTTACATGAAACATTTAGAAATTACACATGAAATCCCCCCCAAATATTCACCTGATACACCTCAACAAATTTCATTTGAAACATCTGAAAAAAATTCTGCTTGAAAAACTAAAAAATTTCACTTGAAAGACCCGAAGAAATTTCCTCTGAAATTGCTAAAGAAATGTCTTACAAAACAGCTCAAGAAATTTCACATGAAACACCGGAAGAAATTCTACATGAAATACCCAACTAGATTTCAACTGAAATACATTAAGAGATTTCAACTGAAACAAAAAAAAACAACTTAAGAATTTTCAAAGGAGACAGAACTTGAGAAATTTCAGAGGAAAAACCTAAAGAAATTTCACAGGAAACACCTTAAGAAATTTTAAGCAAAACATCCAGAGAAATATCACCTAAAGCACCTACGAATTTTCACACAGAACACCTAAAGAAATTTCACAGGAAACACCTTATGAAATTTTAAGCAAAACATCCAGAGAAATATCACCTAAAGCACCTACAAATTTTCACACAGAACACCTAAAGAAATTTCACAGGAAACACCTTAAGAAATTTTAAGCAAAACATCCAAAGAAATATCACCTAAAGCACCTATGAATTTTCACACAGAACACCTAAAGAAATATCACACAAAACACATGTAAATTTCACACAGAACACCTAAAGAAATATCACACAAAACACCTATAAATTTCACACAGCACACCTAAAGAAATATCACACAAAACACCTTTAAATTTAACACAGAGCACCTAAAGAAATATCACACAAAACACTTGTAAATTTCCCACAGAACACCTAAAGAAATATCACACAAAACACATGTAAATTTCACACATCACACCTAAAGAAATATCACACAAAACACCTGTAAATTTCACACAGAACACCTAAAGAAATATCACACAAAACACATGTAAATTTCACACAGAACACCTAAAGAAATATCACACAAAACACATGTAAATTTCACCAAGAACATCTAAAGAAATATCACACAAAACACCTGTAAATTTCACACAGAACACCTAAAGAAATATCACACAAAACATCTATAAATTTCACACATCACACCTAAAGAAATATCACACAAAACACCTGTAAATTTCACACATCATACCTAAAGAAATATCACACAAAACACCTGTAAATTTCACACATCATACCTAAAGAAATATCACACAAAACACCTGTAAATTTCACACAGAACACCTAAAGAAATATCACACAAAACACCTGTAAATTTCACACAGAACACCTAAAGAAATATCACACAAAACATCTATAAATTTCACACAACACCTTATCACACAAAAACCTGTAAATTTCACACAGAACACCTAAAGAAATATCACACAAAACATCTATAAATTTCACACAGAACACCTAAAGAAATATCACACAAAACACATGTAAATTTCACACATCACACCTAAAGAAATATCACACAAAACACCTGACACATCATACCTAAAGAAATATCACACAAAACACCTGTAAATTTCACACAGAACACCTAAAGAAATATCACACAAAACACCTGTAAATTTCACACAGAACACCTAAAGAAATATCACACAAAACATCTATAAATTTCACACATCACACCTAAAGAAATATCACACAAAAACCTGTAAATTTCACACAGAACACCTAAAGAAATATCACACAAAACATCTATAAATTTCACACAGAACACCTAAAGAAATATCACACAAAACACATGTAAATTTCACACATCACACCTAAAGAAATATCACACAAAACACCTGTAAATTTCACACATCACACCTAAAGAAATATCACACAAAACATCTATAAATTCACACCTAAAGAAATATCACACAAAACACCTGTAAATTTCACACATCATACCTAAAGAAATATCAAACAAAACACCTGTAAATTTCACACAGAACACCTAAAGAAATATCACACAAAACACATGTAAATTTCACACAGAACACCTAAAGAAATATCAAAAACACATGTAAATTTCACCAAGAACATCTAAAGAAATTATCACACAATCACACTTCACACAGAACACCTAAAGTAATATCACACAAAACACCTGTAAATTTCACACATCACACCTAAAGAAATATCACACAAAACATCTATAAATTTCACACAGAACACCTAAAGAAATATCACACAAAACACCTGTAAATTTCACACACAACACCTAAAGAAATATCACACAAAACACCTATAAATTTCACACATCACACCTAAAGAAATATCACACAAAACACCTGTAAATTTCACACATCATACCTAAAGTAATATCACACAAAACACCTGTAAATTTCACACAGAACACCTAAAGAAATATCACACAAAACACCTGTAAATTTCACACATCAACACCTAAAGTAATATCACACAAAACACCTGTAAATTTCACACAGAACACCTAAAGAAATATCACACAAAACATCTGTAAATTTCACACATCACACCTAAAGAAATATCACACAAAACACCTTTAAATTTCACACATCATACCTAAAGAAATATCACACAAAACACCTGTAAATTTCACACATCACACCTAAAGAAATATCACACAAAACATCTGTACATTTCACACAGTACACCTAAAGAAATATCACACAAAACACCTGTAAATTTCACACAGAACACCTAAAGAAATATCACACAAAACATCTATAAATTTCACACATCACACCTAAAGAAATATCACACAAAAACCTAAATTTTCACACATCATACCTAAAGAAATATCACACAAAACAATAAATTTCACACAGAACACCTAAAGAAATATCACACAAAACACATGTAAATTTCACACATCACACCTAAAGAAATATCACACAAAACACCTGTAAATTTCACACATCACACCTAAAGAAATATCACACAAAACATCTATAAATTTCACACAGAACACCTAAAGAAATATCACACAAAACACCTGTAAATTTCACACAGAACACCTAAAGAAATATCAAACAAAACACCTGTAAATTTCACACAGAACACCTAAAGAAATATCACACAAAACACCTTTAAATTTCACACAGAACACCTAAAGTAATATCACACAAAACACCTGTAAATTTCACACATCACACCTAAAGAAATATCACACAAAACATCTATAAATTTCACACACAACACCTAAAGAAATATCACACAAAAACATCTATAAATTTCACACAAGTAAAGAAATATCACACAAAACACCTGTAAATTTCACACATCATACCTAAAGTAATATCACACAAAACACCTGTAAATTTCACACAGAACACCTAAAGAAATATCACACAAAACATCTGTAAATTTCACACATCATACCTAAAGAAATATCACACAAAACACCTTTAAATTTCACACATCATACCTAAAGAAATATCACACAAAACACCTGTAAATTTCACACATCACACCTAAAGAAATATCACACAAAACATCTGTACATTTCACACAGAACACCTAAAGAAATATCACACAAAACACCTGTACATTTCACACAGAACACCTAAAGAAATATCACACAAAACACCTTTAAATTTCACACAGAACACCTAAAGAAATATCACACAAAACACCTGTAAATTTCACACAGAACACCTAAAGAAATATCACACAAAACACCTTTAAATTTCACACAGAACACCTAAAGAAATATCACATAAAGCATCCATAGAATTTTCACACAAAACGCCTATATATAAGAAATTTCACTCAGCACACTTGATGATGAAGATGTCTTAACCTATTAACCCCTAAAGACACATTTTGGCTGGTCTAAGTCATTGATTTACAGAAGAGTTCATTTGGAATTCCATTAAATACATAGGAATGCTAGATACACCGTGAAGTTAAATAGAAGTCGCAGCTTATATAGATTATCTTGTCATTAAGGTGTGTCTTACCTATGATTCACTCACGGCCTTGTAACAACCCACTTAAAAAATATTATGCATTATGAAAAAATATATATGTTTTGAATTCTGTAAACCATTTGAAACAAAAATTGGTGTGCAGTATTGAAGTACATTCAATTTCTTTTTCATTTCATATTATTTGATATGAAACATATTTCTTCAGGGTATTTTGACCATTCCTTGCTTCAGCAGTTGTTTCATCAGCTGTTTCATCTGTTTTACTCATCACAACTAAATTGTGAACAAAATTTTAACTTAACAGTGCTTTAAACTTTGTCCCAGATTTAAAGAAATTATGTATTTTTTTCAGGGTGTGCACTTTTTTTATAAATTGGCTGTTACACTGCCTGAACAATCTATAGACTCTCTTTTTATGTAGAAAGATAAATTTTCTGCCAAATTTCCTGCATTGGAATTAAAGTACACAAAGTCCTCAGTTCAGAAGATAAATACTAGTTTTTATGCCAGACAAGTCCTCACATACTGAAGTATTTTTGATAATCTTTGAACACATATATCACATAAAACCCCTAAATGTTTTTCTTTCCCCAATAATTGTTTATAACACATTTAGTCTTAGCAAAATATCAGAAATAACCTGGAGTCTCTGTGACAACATAGAAAATCCCCCCCCCCCCCAAAAAAAAAAAGAAAAGTATAATAAGAAAATTAAATAAAAGTAAAAAAGTTCTAAATACAATAAAGTCCATTTAAAAGCTGAAATAATATTTTTCTTACCTTTTGAAGCTCATTCAGTGGTCTTACTCGGTAGCAATTATCCAAATAAATGAAGATTCTGATTCCGTACAGGTAAATTACCTGTAATTAATAATTTGTTAGAATTCTGGGAGTCGGTAATTCTCCTAACTTTGCCTGGAACTCTATGACAGTTAATATCTTCAGTAGCTACATCAGTCTCTAGTAATCAATAATCCCAATTCATGTATTGGTTTAACAGAATATCTGATTTCTTGTAACAGCAAGACTATCCATTTTACATCGGCATTGATTGACAAGTGCTGTGAGTTTCAGCGTCTGTTTCCTATTTATGAGTCTTTGACTTTTTACTAATTGTTGATGTATGAGATTAATTACAGAGATATGTATTTAGTGTTATGTCATGTAAGTGATCTTAAAGGTACAGTACAACCTCACAGTTCTGTTCTAAATGATATTAGAAATACTGTACAACCTGACAGTTCTGTTTTACATGATATTAGAAATACGGAATAAGATATCAGTAATAGATGATCTTACATATACAGTAAAACCTTCTAGTTTGATTATAAATGATCTAAGAAATACAGTAAAACCTACTAGTTCTGTTATAAATGATATAAGAAATACAGTAAAACCTGTCAGTTCTGTTATAAATGATATTAGAAATACAGTTAAACCTACTGGTTCTGTGTTAAACTATCTGAAATCTACTAGCTCTGTTATAAATGATCGTACAAATACAGTAAAAGCTGCTAGTTCTGTTCCAAATGATCTTACAGTAAATGATCTTAGAAATACAGTCAAACCTACTAGTTCTGTTATAAATGATGATAGAAATATAGTAAAACCTGCTAGTTCTGTTTTAAATTATCTTCGAAATACAATAAAACCTGATAGTTTTGTTATAAATGATCTTAGAAATACAGTTAAACCTACTAGTTCTGATATAAATAATGATAGAAATACAGTAAAACCTGTCAATTTCTTTTATAAATTATCTTTGAAATACAGTGAAATCTGCCATTTCTAAATTATCTTAGAAATACAAAAATATGAATGTACAGTAGAAAATGCCAGTTCTGTTAGAAATGATGTTAAAAATATTGTAAAATCTTATAGTTCTGTTATAAATGATCATGGAAATATAGTAAAAAGTTTTCTTTTCTAGTTCAAATTCATAAGGAAAGCCCATTGCATTTGTATTTGATTTCAGTTATTTTTACTTTTTTTTCTATTTTAAAATTATCCTGTTTTAGACTTAAAGAGGTCAACTTTGTAATCTTTGATAACTCATGTTTTTACATGATAATTTTTTTCAATGAAATACGAATAATGTGATTTAAAGCCTTGCTGTATCATTTCTGAGTTTATTTATGTCCATAATGTGTATGAATTTCTCTAAGATGTTGGATTTTGTGTGTTTTTACTGCATTTATATCAGTTAGATTATCAAAATATGTAACTTGAAAATTTGTACCAAATGTTAATGTTCTGATTTGAGCACTTTTGTATAGGTATATGACAGTTTTATTACAAATTTAAATAGTAACAGACATTTTTTAGAATGTTTGGTTTTATGAATTAAAAACAGATTATAATTAATCATTTGCTTGACATTTAACTCATCCACCCCTAAAGACACATTTGGATTGTCCTAAATCATTGATTTACAGAAGAGTCTATGGTATTTCAGGGGTTGATGAGTTAATTTTGACCTGTTTTAGATTTATCTGTACACAGATGTAACACTATCATTTTATGTATGGTAGGAATAGAGTTATCTGCTCTTTGAATAAGGTGAAACTTATTAGCTCTGAAAATGAATGCTTGACTCTGATTAAGTAAGGCCAAAAAATTAAATATGTGTGTTTCCAATTACATGTCCCCCAAAATTAGGGTAGGTAGGTCTACAAACACCTGTTTTTCTTTTTTCTTTTCCTGAACAAAGTATACTTATTTAAAATAATTCTGACATTGTGTAAACACAGAAGCCATTCTTATGTGACCGTAATGCATTTTCGTACGTGAATTCCAACAGAGCATGCACATACTGGAATTGTCAGACTTGTTTTGGTTTTGTGGTCTGCCTTAAAAATAAAGATAAATAGTTATTCTTAAGTGACTGTAATTTTTTTTCACCTGGCTTTTCTTACATGAATGCAGACCGAGCATGCGTTGTTACAGCTGCAACAAAGAAGGTATTTTACTATTGATTTTTCTGTCTCCGTCTTCGTTGCAGTCCATCCCTTCATACGAGACTTCTGAAACCCGCGATTTCATGCATATTTGACAGGTATCATCTTGAAGCTATTTTCTTCAATTCAACTCATACAACGGTAAAAAGTTAAACGTACTTACTGTGGAGACATTTTTTGATCTATCTAAGAATATAATTTTAAAAATCAACACCTTAAATTATGTTTTTTTCGATTATATAACTTCAATCGCTAAGTTTTGTTTATAAACCCAACCATCTTTTAAAACCGAGATAATGGGCATACGCACAGACCAAACTGCCTATTGCAGGTCGCTATAGTATGTTTCTAAATAAGCTTCTTCAGTATTTTGTATATGTGAATAACAATATACAAACGTTAAAAAGTTTATCCAGAAATAGACTATAGAACTTTTCCACTTTGTGCGCATGCTAATTTTCTCAATTTCCAAGATGGTGGGATTTATAAACAAAATGTGGTGACCAAAGTTATATGACTGAAAAGCATAATTTAAAGTGTTGAGATTAAGAAATATCTCCACAGTAAGAAGGGGTTTGATTTTCAGTTGTTGCATGAGCTGAATTGAAGAAAATGGCTCCAAGATATGACCTGCCAAATCTGCCTGGTTTAGAAGTCTCTTATAGCCAGGTGAAAAAACACATTATGGTCACGTAAGAATAACTATTTATTTTCATTTTTAGGGCAAACCACATAACCAAAACAAGTCAGAATTTACATAAGAATAGCAAGGTGAAATTGCATTATGATCACGTAAGAATAGCCATTGTATTGTACAAAATATGGACATTTTAATCAAACATTAAAATGATTTAATGTGTTAAACATTTTATGCGTAATTGACAGTAAATTTCTCCAGAGGGAAATTTGAAAAAAAGATTAGGGCATATCAGTCAATCCTAGTTACAGCTGCAATTAAGAAGGTGTTTTACTATTTTGATTTTTCTGTCTCCTTTGTTGCAGTCCATCCCTTCATATGAGACTCCTGAAACCCACAATTTCGGGCAGATTTGACAATTCAACTCATGCAACGATAAAAGATTAAACATGTACTTACTTTGGAGATATTTTTTAATCCATCCAAGTATATAATTTTAAAAATCAACACTTTAAATTACGTTTTTTCGATCATATAACTTCTATCACTAGTTTTGTTTATAAACCCCCACCATCTTGGAAATTGAGACAGTGGGCATGCACACAAAATGCCCAGTGCAGGTGGCTATAGTTTGTTTTTGAATAAGCTTATTCAGTATTTTGTATATAGGAATAACATTGTACAAACGTTAAAAAGTTTACCCAGAAACAGATAACATTGTACAAATATTAAAAAGTTTACCCAGAAACAGATAACATTGTACAAAAGTTAAAAAGCTTACCCAGAAACAGATAACATTGTACAAAAGTTAAAAAGCTTACCCAGAAACAGATAACATTGTACAAATATTGAAAAGTTTACCCAGAAACAGATAATGTTATACAAATATTAAAAAGTTTACCCAGAAACAGACTATAACGATTTTCCACTTTGTGCTTATGCCCATTTTCCCAATTTTCACGATGGTGGGATTTTATAAACAAAACGTGATGACCGAAGTTATACGACCAAAAAAACATAATTGAAAGTGTTGACATTTAATATTATATACTTGGATGGATTAAAAAATATCTCCACAGTAAGTACAGATTTAATTTTCGACTGTTGCATGAGCTGAATTGAAGAAAATGGCTCCAAGATATGACTACTACATTTAAAATCAAACACATACATATAACTTCAAAGTTCGGATTTTGATACAATAAAAAGTACAAGGGTCAGAGGGGAAAAACAGGGTCGGTCGATACCAGAATCACACGTTTTTTTTTTCTTTTGGCCTAAACATGATTCAGAAAGCAGTTTAATATACATGCATTGTAACTCCACCCATCAAGTCTTACATGTAACATGGATTTTACCTATAATTACTAAGTCTTACATGTAATTCATGGGTTTTACCTGTAACTTACAAGTCTACTCTTAAACGTAAATTATGAGTTACAGGTAAAATTTATGAGTTACATGTAAGACTCAGTAATTATAGGTCAAACCCATGAGTCATAAATTTTACCTTTAACTGATAAATTAACTCTTTTATGTAACTAATATGTTTTACCTGTAATAAGTATGTCTAACATGTAACTCATGGGTTTTATATGGTGCTCCCAGATTTTACCAGTAACTTTCAAGTCTTAAATGTTACTCATTGGCTTTACCTGTAACTCACAAGTCCACTTTTACATGTAACTCAGTGTTTCAGTGGTGCTCCCAGATTTTACTAATTACTCAAATCATGGGTTTTACTTGTAACTCACAAGTCTACTCTTACATGTAAAATATGTTTTTAACCTGCTGCTCACAAGTCTTACATGTAACTCATAGATCTTGCTTGCTACTCACAGGGTCTTACATGTAAGTTGTGAGTTTTAACTTTTGCTCACAAGTATTATGTATAAGTCGTGGATCTTATCTGTTACCAACACATTGAATGTTACCTACACGTCATACTTGTAACTCATAAGTCTTTAAGATGATTGAAAAACTTGGGTTAAATTAAGTAAATAATTGATTGAAGAACTGCTAATTTAATGTTTAAATGAATCACCCTAAGTTATGTTAATTTTGTGAGAATATGAAAATAATGTGATTTCATGATAATGATGCAGTAGAATTCTCTCACCAATGTTGTGAAAAGTTTGTACTGTCATTGTATATGTTGATTATTGCAATATACACTTTGTGATAAAAGCAATTACGTAAGCAACATCTATAAAATACTTAAGTCTACTATCATGCACTTTTGTACATTAGTTAAAAACACTCTTAGCACCATGATTAGATGGAAAATAAGATTTGTATCTTTCGTGAGTATAATCTGACCTGATTTCCCACATTCTAAATTTGAAAGTAATGTCAGGTGTAATTCCAGTGATTTAGGCGAAAGGTGTGGGACTGCAAAAATAATTCATGATACAAAACTGACACAATTTGCTGATTAGTTGTATTGAAGACCTCAATAAAATTCTCAGTTTAAGGAAAGAAATTTCATCGTTTGATGACCACTATACAATGTCATTATTAGGTGACTAATGTACTAGACAGTGTCATTGTTAGGTGACTAATGTACTAGACAGTGTCATTGTTAGGTGACTAAAGTACTAGATAGTGTCATTGTTAGGTGACTAATGTACTAGACAGTGTCATTGTTAGGTGACTAATGTACTGGACAGTGTCATTGTTAGGTGACTAATGTACTGGACAGTGCCATTGTTAGGTGACTAATGTATTGGACAGTGTCATTGTTAGGTGACTAATGTACTGGACAGTGTCATTGTTAGGTGACTAATGTATTGGACAGTGTCATTGTTAGGTGACTAATGTACTCGACAGTGCCATTGTTAGGTGACTAATGTATAAGACAGTGTCATTGTTAGGTGACTAATGTACAAGACCCTGTCATTGTTAGGTGACTAAAGTACTGGACAGTGTCATCATTATGTGACTAATGTACTAGACAGTGTCATTGTTAGGTGAATAATGTACTGGACAGTGTCATTGATTTGTTACTAATGTACTAGACAGTGTCATTGTTAGGTGACTAATGTACTAGACAGTGTCATTGTTAGATTACTAATGTACTAGACAGTGTCATTGTTTGGTGACTAATGTACTAGACAGTGTCATTGTTAGGTGACTAATGTACTAGACAGTGCCATTGTTAGGTGACTAATGTATAAGACAGTGTCATTGTTAGGTGACTAATGTACAAGACCCTGTCGTTGTTTGGTGACTAATGTACTGGACAGTGTCATTGTTAGACAGTGTCATTGTGACTAATGTACTGGACAGTGTCATTGTTTTGTGACTAATGTACTGGACAGTGTCATTGTTAGGTGACTAATGTACTAGACAGTGTCATTGTTAGGTGACTAATGTACTAGACAGTGTCATTGTTAGGTGACTAATGTACTGGACAGTGTCATTGTTAGGTGACTAATGTACTGGACAGTGCCATTGTTAGGTGACTAATATACTGGACAGTGTCATTGTTTGGTGACTAATGTACTAGACAGTGTCATTGTTAGGTGACTAAAGTACTGGACAGTGTGTTAGGTGACTAATTATGTGACAGTGTCATGTTACTGTGACTAATGTACTGGACAGTGTCATTGTTAGATTACTAATGTACTAGACAGTGTCATTGTTAGGTGAGTAATGTACTAGACAGTGTCATTGTTAGGTGACTAATGTACTAGACAGTATCATTGTTAGGTGACTAATGTACTAGACAGTGTCATTGTTAGGTGACTAATGTACTAGACAGTGCCATTGTTAGGTGACTAATGTATAAGACAGTGTCATTGTTAGGTGACTAATGTACAAGACCCTGTCGTTGTTTGGTGACTAATGTACTGGACAGTGTCATTGTTAGGTGACTAATGTACTGGACAGTGTCATTGTTTGGTGACTAATGTACTGGACAGTGTCATTGTTAGGTGACTAATGTACTAGATAGTGTCATTGTTAGGTGACTAATGTACTAGACAGTGTCATTGTTAGGTGACTAATGTACTGGACAGTGTCATTGTTAGGTGACTAATGTACTGGACAGTGCCATTGTTAGGTGACTAATATACTGGACAGTGTCATTGTTTGGTGACTAATGTACTAGACAGTGTCATTGTTAGGTGACTAAAGTACTGGACAGTGTCATCATTATGTGACTAATGTACTGGACAGTGTCATTGTTAGGTGAATAATGTACTGGACAGTGTCATTGTTTTGTGACTAATGTACTGGACAGTGTCATTGTTAGGTGACTAATGTACTGGACAGTGCCATTGTTTGGTGACTAATGTACTGGACAGTGCCATTGTTTGGTGAATAATATACTAGACAGTGTCATTGTTACATGACTAAAGTAGTAGACAGTGTCATTGTTAGGTGACTAATGTATAAGACAGTGTCATTGTTTGGTGACGACTAATGTACTAGACCATGTCATTGTTTAGTGACCGATGTACTAGGCAGTGTCATTGTTAGGTGACTAATATATTAGGCGGTACACTAGGCAGTATCAATGTTTGGTGACTAATACACTACAGTGTCATTGGTGACTAATACGCTAGGCAATGTCAGTGTTTGGTGACTAGTACACTAGGCAGTGTCAATGTTTGTGACTAATACACTACAGTGTCATTGTTGACTAGTACACTAGGCAGTGTAAATGTTTGGTGACTAATACACTACAGTGTCATTGGTGACTAGTACACTAGGCAGTGTCAATGTTTGGTGTCTAATACACTAGGCAGTGTCATTGTTTGGTGTCTAATACACTAGGCAATGTCAATGTTTGGTGACTAATACACTACAGTGTTATTGGTGACTAGTACACAAGGCAGTGTCAATGTTTGGTGTCTAATACACTAGGCAGTGTCAATGTTTGGTGTCTAATACACTAGGCAGTGTCAATGTTTGGTGTCTAATACACTACAGTGTCATTGGAGACTAGTACACTAGGCAGTGTCAATGTTTGGTGTCTAATACATGTAAGTGTCATTAGTGACTAGTACACAAGGCAGTGTCAATGTTTGGTGACTAGTCCACTAGGTAGTGTCAATGTTTGGTGACTAATATGCTACAGTGTCATTGGTGACTAGTCCACTAGGCAGTGTCAGTGTTTGGTGACTAATACACTACAGTGTCATTGGTGACTAGTCCACTAGGCAGTGTCAATGTTTGGTGTCTAATACACTAGGCAGTGTCAATGTTTGGTGTCTAATACACTACAGTGTCATTGGTGACTAGTACACTAAGCAGTGTCAAGGTTTGGTGTCTTATACATGTAAGTGTCATTAGTGATTAGTACACAAGGCAGTGTCAATGTTTGGTGACTAGTCCACTAGGTAGTGTCAATGTTTGGTGACTAATATGCTACAGTGTCATTGGTGACTAGTCCAATAGGCAGTGTCAGTGTTTGGTGTCTAATACACTACAGTGTCATTGTTGACTAGTACACTAGGCAGTGTCAATGTTTGGTGTCTAATACACTAGGCAGTGTCAATGTTTGGTGTCTAATACACTAGGCAGTGTCAATGTTTGTGACTAATACACTACAGTGTCATTGTTGACTAGTACACTAGGCAGTGTAAATGTTTGGTGACTAATACGCTACAGTGTCATTGGTGAGTAGTACACAAGGCAGTGTCAGTGTTTGGTGGCTAATACACTACAGTGTCATTGGTGACTAGTACACAAGGCAGTGTCAATGTTTGGTGGTTAATACACTACAGTGTCATTGGTGACTAGTACACAAGGCAGTGTCAATGTTTGGTGGTTAATACACTACAGTGTCATTGGTGACTAGTACACAAGGCAGTGTCAATGTTTGGTGTCTAATACACTACAGTGTCATTGGTGACTAGTACACAAGGCAGTGTCAATGTTTGGTGTCTAATACACTACAGTGTCATTGGTGACTAGTACACAAGGCAGTGTCAATGTTTGGTGTCTAATACACTACAGTGTCATTGGTGACTAGTACACAAGGCAGTGTCAATGTTTGGTGTCTAATACACTACAGTGTCATTGGTGACTAGTACACAAGGCAGTGTCAATGTTTGGTGTCTAATACACTACAGTGTCATTGGTGACTAGTACACAAGGCAGTGTCAATGTTTGGTGTCTAATACACTACAGTGTCATTGGTGACTAGTACACAAGGCAGTGTCAATGTTTGGTGTCTAATACACTACAGTGTCATTGGTGACTAGTACACTAGGCAGTGTCAATGTTTGGTGTCTAAATCACTACAGTGTCATTGGTGACTAGTACACTAGGCAGTGTCAATGTTTGGTGACTAATACACCAGGGAGAATTACAGAATTTGATATAAATAAGAAGTATACCTTCACTCATCTCAAATAATTTTTTTTTCAGTATGTATATAAGACCAGAGTTAAGTATTGCAGATTAATTTTAATCTTTTGATAGAAAAATAGAAAGTTTAGATTAATCTCTATCACAACTTAAAGAATTTCCCTGTGACTGTTTTTTATAGTAAAAGATAATGATTTACATATCCTGGAAAAGTATGTGACAGAAATATTTCTCGCTTAACTGAAATGATCACATTGTGACCCTGATGTGTTTTTAAATATATCACACTTTGGAACAATACATCAACCTAGCCCTGTTTGGTTGGCAATCTATACATGTGATTGGTTAGAAATAAACATGACACCATTTTGATAGGCTTGACGCTTTGTGAACTATTGTTCTGTAGCCAGTATATGAACATTTTCAAATTATTTTTGTTTGTTTGCAGACAAATACACCCTTGTCCACTAAGTTTTCCAATATTGTCACTGAAATGTAACCAGACAAAATGTCTTACAGTATGTGTCCATTAACTCATTTACCCCTAAAGACACATTTGGACTGGTCTGAATCATTGATTTATTTGATTTATAGAAGATTCCATTGCTTTTCAGGGGTTGATGAGTTTAAGAGTAACCTGCATTTTATATCATTACATCAAATTTGTTTAGACACAGTATATAAAACAATCAAGTGTGGCCTGAATCAGTCGGCAGTCGTAACATTCAGGATGGATGTTGCTGCATCATTGGATTATATGCTAATTTGTGATTACATATTTAAAATTAAACAGAACTACACATATCCATACACTTACCACTCCGGCTATGCTCTTGTTGAATCCTTTCGCTACAACAATCAATTGCAGTGTGCTGATATGGATACAAACAGTTTTTATTACATTCCCTTATTTATGTAATTGTGTACACAAATTTCAATCTTTTTAAAAACCGATCTCTCACCGGTCCAGTTTTCTGATGTGTCGTGTAGAGGATCGAACGCAAACTGCTTTGGAGTCTCATGCAGGTGACCTCTCATAGGTGTAATTTGTTCGACCAGTAAAAATGCGACTTACAAAAATTAATGGCAAAGATATTTTTTTATTTTTTTTATTTCATAACAAAGAAAACCGTCAGTCCGCAAAAATCCATCAGAATATCTTTTGTGATTCGAATCCATCCAGGATTATGAATATAATTCTTTACTACCATATATTTTGTGTTCAGTATTGTTTATAATGTTTAATATGTTTACATCTCTTTGCCATTTTGATGGCTTACAAGATTATGTAAGTCTCTTTTTCATTTGTAAAAAATAACGCACCCACGAGGTCATCTGCATGTGACCCCATAGCATATTGCATTAGATCCTATATGCGACATATCAGAAAATAGGTTCGATAACAGATTGGTTTTTAACTGGATTGCACAAATTTCAAACTCTTTCCTCTTTAAGTGAAATCATCCAGTAACTTGGATGACTGGAATTCTCTTTAGAAAAGTAGTACCGATGGAATCTATGTCTCCATTTGTAGTGTTATACAGTGTTGCAGGGCACAATGAACTCGGTATTACAACTGTATGATTAAAAATGCATGTAATAAACATCCATATTCACCATTTGTTTAAAATAAATTTTCTTAAAGCAATATGAGCTGTCGTAGGTAAAAAAATTTACATGCCCATTTTATGTAATATTCTATCTGATATATATTCCAAAGAGACCATCTGGTGGTTATAATAATAAATGCATGTTTAAGATTGCCATAATCTTGCCAAACATATCCCGTAATATCGATTATTTTTGACAATATTCTTCACATGCAATTAAAAAACAAAATACTGCTTTCCACAAAACATAGGTTAGATGTGGCAGGTTACGTTACAACAAGGTAAAAAATGATGTTTCAAAATGAAGAACACTCAACAACTGCCACCATTACATTACGGAAATGAAGTTACACGGAGCATCTTTTGTACAGTAGATATATTTTCAGTTTTACAGTAATTGTTTTGAAAATAGTTTTCTTTCATTCAAAATATTTTACGCACATAATAATCCACCGTAGTGTCTAATTATGATTAGTACATCTAAACTGGATCTGCACAACTCCATGGTGGCACGATTTTAAAACATGAGATAGGCCTATGCATAGTTTTTTACAGTTATATTGTTTTTATCTTGGCAATATCAGCATTTATTTCAGGGTAACATTAAAGATTAGAAAAATTTATTTTAGTGACCTGATATTTTCATTCATATAAATGGTACTATTGCATGCAGATCACATGATAATAGCTTTACTTCAGCGGACAGCAACGTAGATACGCAAGATTCTGATTTGCTTCAGGTATTTAAAATAGCATGGAAAAGCACACATTACACATAATACTTTCCAATAAAAATCATACCCTGTATTTTAAAAGTATATATATAAAACACATGGAAATAGGTCAACTTTAACATATGTTGATTGTGTCAAGGGCCCCGATTTCTGATAGACCAAGTGCGTAAAGGACCGAGATTCCTCTGACTGAAGTACGAAGCTCATTTGATATTGTGAAAGAGTTTATATGAAAGGTAAATGCATATGGAAATACAGCTGGATTTTTTAAGTTACAGGAAAACTTAAATTTTAATAAAACAAATAACTTGGAAAAGAAGATCTTTTACAATGTTTCAGGTGTTTGATAATGTATTTGAACACGCATCATATTTATCATATTCTTGACTATATGTCATGGGACAAAAATCATCATTGTGACAGCTTATATCGCTTTAACATCATATAAGAGAATTACTGATACATCATTTTAGATAGCTCAGTTTTATAGACAATCATTTTGGGCAAATATTTGCTCTGACCAGTTTTTTTCATTGTTGTTGTTTTTTAATAATGTTTATACCATACTCAACAAATGTTCAGTTATACATATATGTTGGCGGTCACTATTAAAAGGTGGAGAGAACATAGTACAATTTACCCGGGTAAAGACCACCCTCTGTAAGTAGCTTTCTCACAAAAATTAGCTAAGGTTCCAGTGGGTCTCGAATCAATGTTGATCAGAAGTTAGAGACTTTATGGTTCAAAGTATGGTGCTCTAACCACTCTGCCACAGAGGTCCTGCCACAACTAAGTCATGTTGTACTTAGTTTGTCAACTTCTGTTTAAATGCTAATGAGAGTTGCTAATAGTAATGTTTTAAGTTTTATGTACAATTAAATTGATGGTAACTAGGTATTTTCGTTATGAGAAAAGTTATCAATTGTGATGTCATATGTTTGCATGATTTGTGTGGTTTCTCGCGTAAAGACATGATGTCACAATTGATACCTTCTGAAATGGGAGATAACTCTGACTAAAGAAAAGACCGCACAGATTATTTCAATTTGTCACATATAAGAACTTTAGATAAATATTAACACTGCTTACCTCATACTTTTTTATGAGTATATAAGACAGCTGGATAACATATTCACTCAAACATTAGGACTGAATATATCACGACTCACACTGAAATTTATGGAAGTATCAAAATGCTCTCTGTTCTGTGAAAAATAACTACTCACACTTATTTGATTAGATATGGTAAATAACACAGACAATGATATTTTTAATCATGACTATATATGATTTCAATGGCTTTGAAGCAGTTATTTACATCTTATAGAACTTCTGAAACTAGAAAAAACATATGGTTCTTAGTTAGTGTCCATGAATTGAAATCCTAATTTTACTCATTGAAGTTCTACGGTATATACATTGTGTATATATATATATTGCCTTTATCATAGAAAGTAAGAAAGAGAGAGAAAAAAGCTATATTCATTGCATAAATCTCAAATTATATATACTTATACCTGAGGGAAAATAATATATTCATTACATAAGAAAAAATAACAATTAAAAATAATTTTTTATGAAATGAGTTTTGTAGAGATTATATTCTTTCTTTTTGCCAGTGATACAAATGTATATGTAGAATGTGTTCTGCAGTAGGTAGGTGAGGTTAGAACCTACTTAGTTAGAGCATTTATATTATAAAACCAAGCTGTCGAACAAATCGGTTGAGTAAGGGGTAAGAGAGTATATTTTGTTCAAATTCCAATTTAAATATGCTCAAGAAATAATAACATAATTTTGTGAAACCACTGCCAAATGAATAATTACTGGTTTATTATTTATAAACAACTTTTATCTTATATATATATAAGTCTATCAATTATTAACAGGCAGCATCAAATCGGTTTCATTTTGATTTAGTGCGTCATGATTCCTTAATGATTCCATGCATATCACACACAACAAGATATGCTGGCATTCTTTGCTGTTGTGGCCTATCAAATGAGGAAATGACGAAAGGCATGTCACATAAAAGTTTCCTCACTGCTTTAGCGTCAGTCCATAGCACAGGTAAATATTTGTAGCACTTTACCTAAAGCTGGTGACATTTGCATATAAATGAAATGTTCTTGATGTGATGTAAAATACCCAATCAAAAGTCTAGATTGGTACGTTGTCTTGTCCTGAGGTTATCATACTATTCCCATACCTACATGAAATCAATTTCACACTTAGTGATTGAGGCTTC
The DNA here is from genome assembly GCA_030159075.1 of Atrina japonica. Classification (NCBI taxonomy): domain Eukaryota; kingdom Metazoa; phylum Mollusca; class Bivalvia; order Pterioida; family Pinnidae; genus Atrina; species Atrina japonica. Next base: position 852,003 of record BROG01000008.1, read on the forward strand.
TCTGTTGAGAGCAGTGCAGAAATTTACAGATGTTTTAATACCAAAACACCACAAATAACAGTATAATTTGTTTTCTATTTGTCTGAGGACAATCAAGTTTACAGCTGAACACAGAAGAAGTAATTTGATTTTACGTAAAGATGATTTTTTTCATAACAGGAAATAGATTTGACTTGTACTCTGTGTAGTTTAAACAAGTTAAAGGAAATTAAAAACACAGTGACACATTTTGAACACACCTGGAGATTGTATCAAAACTGATATCTGAACACACCTTGAAAGTTGAATTGATTTACCAGGCAAAGTACTAAATGAATTATTATCTTGTTATACTGCACCTTCACTTTAAACTATAGAAGTGTTATTAGCCAGTCTTTGTCAGAGGCGTAAGCTGTTTATAGACTCGCACTCCACTTCTGAAATATGACCTTTTGCACAAGTTGCACCTTCATAACTGTCATTGTCAAAAACAAAAACTTTGCTAAAACGATTATTATTAGAAGTTTTTGTTAGCAAATTATAAAGATGTAACTAACACCAACATACTTTTCACAGGTTGTATAGGTCTTGTTGACTAGGAAGGATAGTTCACACCTCCCTTTATGACACACGAGACAATTTCAATTTCCATATCATGAACTTCCCTTTTTAAGTAGTAATATTCCAACTTCTCCTGCTTATGGCGATTTCATTTCACAACTTATATGTTATGCCAAGGCATGCTCTTCTTATGAATGTTTTATTCTGAGAGCAAATAAGCTACTTACACAAGGTTACGTTGTTGAATGCTTGAAATCATCATTTAAGAAGTTTTATGGTCGATGTGGGGATCTTGTTAAACATTATAAAGTCCCCCTCTCAATAATATTAGATAGTATTCTGGAGCACGGCCACAGACAGTGACTCCCTTTCACCATTCATGCTTTTCACCAAACTTGACCTCTTCACCAAGCTTGACCTTTTCACCAAATTTGACCCGTTGATTGTACTAGAAAAATTTCCATGGAACATTTTCGATCAGTGTGGCATGACAGCAGAAGATGCTGACTCCTTCCGGACACCTGGTCCTATCCCGTTTCTGATTTGCAATTGTTCTTCATGTTGAGACCATTGCACATCTAATTTGTCATGTTCTAATGGACTTGAGTTTCGATTATTAATTTGTACTTCTGTATAAGGTATGGTTGCATAGGTCTTGTCTCCCTGTGAGGTTAGGTTGTATAGGTATTGTCTCCCTGTGAGGTTAGGTTGTATAGGTCTTGTCTCCCTGTGAGGTTAAGTTGTATAGGTCTTGTCTCTGTAAGATCAGGTTGTATAGGTCTTGTCTCTCTGTAAGGCTAGGTTGTGTAGGTCTTGTCCCTCTATAAGAGTAGGTTGTATAGACTTGTATCTCTGTAAGGTTAAGTTGTATAGGTCTTGTCTCTCTGTAAGATCAGGTTATATAGGATGTGTCTCTCTGTAAGATTAGGTTGTGTAGGTCTTGTCTCTCTGTAAGATTAGGTTGTGTAGGTCTTGTCTCTGTTAGATTAGGTTGTGTAGGTCTGGTCTCTGTTAGATTAGGTTGTGTAGGTCTTGTCTCTGTTAGATTAGGTTGTGTAGGTCTTGTCTCTGTTAGATTAGGTTGTGTAGGTCTTGTCTCTGTTAGATTAGGTTGTGTAGGTCTGGTCTCTGTTAGATTAGGTTGTGTAGGACTTGTCTCTCTGTAAGATTAGGTTGTGTAGGTCTTGTCTCTCTGTAAGATTAGGTTGTGTAGGTCTGGTCTCTGTTAGATTAGGTTGTGTAGGTCTTGTCTCTGTTAGATTAGGTTGTGTAGGTCTTGTCTCTGTTAGATTAGGTTGTGTAGGTCTTGTCTCTGTTAGATTAGGTTGTGTAGGTCTTGTCTCTGTTAGATTAGGTTGTGTAGGTCTTGTCTCTGTTAGATTAGGTTGTGTAGGACTTGTCTGTCTGTAAGATTAGGTTTTGTAGGACTTGTCTCTCTGTAAGATTAGGTTGTGTAGGTCTTGTCTCTGTTAGATTAGGTTGTGTAGGTCTGGTCTCTGTTAGATTAGGTTGTGTAGGTCTTGTCTCTGTTAGATTAGGTTGTGTAGGTCTTGTCTCTGTTAGATTAGGTTGTGTAGGTCTTGTCTGTTAGATTAGGTTGTGTAGGGTCTTGTCTCTGTTAGATTAGGTTGTGTAGGACTTGTCTGTCTGTAAGATTAGGTTTTGTAGGACTTGTCTCTCTGTAAGATTAGGTTGTGTATGTCTTGTCTCTGTAAGATTAGGTTGTGTAGGTCTGGTCTCTCTGTAAGATTAGGATTTGTAGTTCTTGTATCTCTGTGAGGTTAGGTCACAGGTTCAAGCCTCGGCAGAGGCAGCTGGGTTGGCTTTTCCTGTCCTTTGGAGGAGACGGTTAAAACCAAGGTCCCGTGTCAAAGTAGGTGTCGGCATGTTAAAGAACCCTCACTGCTCAATGGCTGTAAGTGTCGACCATAGGCCAGAATTTGAAGCCCTTCATTGGCATTTAGCGACGTCTCCATTTAACTCTGTGACCAGGTAGACTGGAATCCCATCACTAATTTTTATTTACATGGAGATGTCAAAAGTTCTAGGTGGAAAGTAATAGATGTATGTTGATGCTCTAGACTTGTACAGTGAAGGTTCCTTTTAGTTCTTTCGTTATTGCATCTGTAGCCATTGGTTGTGTACCGTAATAATGACTTAACATTTTCATCCTCCTCTTAGAAACCACTAAAAATAATAAAAAATTGAAATGTTGTATAGATAATTTTGGAAAAACTTTGAATTTTATTTCATCTAAGTTTTCTAAGTTGTTTAGGCATTTTTTTTTTATATGAAACTAGGTACACTGATCAAAATCAAACTTCGTAAATTATCAGGTCAAAAGGTACATTAAAACTTAGTTTTACATTGCAGATACATTAATAAAATACCCATAGATGTACACTGGAATCTCTTTATCTTAAAATCCATGGGCCTGCTTGTATTACTTTGAATTATCCTAAATTTGAGAAAACCAGAATTTTAATTAACATTTTTCTCTCCAAGATTATCGGGGAAAAAAAGAGGTTCAATTTTGACACAACCAGAATTTGAACTTGTCTAATTTCGACATGATAAGATTCCACTGTATGACCACCTGTGTATAAAGACCACCTGGTCATAAAGACTGTTTTTTGCTGTCCCCAATAGTACCATTTGTGTACAAATCAACCTCTATATAAAGACCACCTCCCTATAAAGACTGGTTTTGTTGTTTCCCCAAATGGAGTCTTTATATACAAGTTTCACTGTATTCTGAATAAAAGTTGAAAGATATAAAGAGCACACATACCTTTTCAGTACTTTACAGGAAAAATGAGGGCACAGTTTTGAGATGAATAGGATAACAAATTGGATATTTCTTGACATGATATATTCATATTTCTGTATTATACATATATATGGTATATTTACCAGACAATGTGTGGGTCCTACAATGGTTTCAGTGGCAGATTTAGAACTCCATCATTCTTTTGTGCACTCTAGAACCAGGGTGTGTGTTGCTAAAGTATCTCAGTGAATTTGATTAAATAAAAACGACAATCTGCTGGCCTCATTTGCTTAGCAATGGCTTCGTTTCATCAGCTCACACATTATATGATTTTACAAGAGTTATAGACTTGATTCCATCTAACAGATTATGTATGGACAGAATCATTGTTTTTGATGGACAGTTTATGATATTTAAATGCCTGTGGTTGCCTATATATGCTCAGTTGGGGATGTCAATTTTGTTGTAACTGAAAATATGTTTTGCATCATGCTTATATGAAGGCATAACCATTATAGTCTGAGCCAAGTAAGCTATGTTGGCTGTTTTTGGCTGATTAAAATAAAATGGCTGATACCTACCACTTAAATTTAATGTGGCGGTATCCTATGCATACTGAATTATTTATCCATGTCCATGACAAATAAAAATTAATCCATTTTGTACTAGATATTCGCACTCAAATTATCAGTGTGATTTTTACATATGTAATGAGGGCCACCTTTCGAAGTTTTAAAGTGGAAGTAAAAGAAAGGGAATGTTTATTGGTCATACTAATTTTAACCTGGCTCACTGATTTGTTAATACACAATCACCGATTCCTTACGACAATACCGTATTGGGAATTATTCCCATTCATATGACTCTTTTGTCAAGAGAGGCTAAGAATATTCATGATTAATCACATGACCCAGTTTTTTGACATCGAATGGAAAACACATGAACATGTTATGTCAGCACTTTGTACATGTTATGTCAGCACTTTGTACATGTTATATCAGCACTTTGTACATGTTATATCAGCACTTTGTACATGGTAAATTAGCACATTGTTCATTAGCACTTTTTATACAATTTAACACCATATTTCGTGATTTCTATTTTGGCGAGAGTTTGTCTTCAGTATCTGCGAGAATTATATCAATTGTTTACTTGTGTTTGTCACATGCTCTGCAATTGATAACTCTCAATCTATTATTTTCACTGCACGTCCAGGAAATTGTTTCTTTTTTTAATTGTGTGAGTGTGGTGTATGGTTACATATTGTTATGTAATTTGTCTCTTGCTATGTTTGGAAATCAGAGTCACAGTATAGGTCCACCAAGATAAACTGTCACCTGTTTACAAACACAAGTCTAAATTTGATAATAATATGTGTGTCATACAAAAAAATAGTACAGTAATGCCATGGAAGGTGGAAACATTTTACTCACCTGTAACTAAGGCCAGAAGTGTTGTATATCAGTTGCCAAATAAACTACAGCTGTATTCGGTCAGTGACAGATATTAAACACACAGTTTTGTTCTAAACTTGTCTGATGACCTTGAACTTAGTATTTATTGATGGAATGAAGTCACATTCCTATTGAATCTTACTTATATTTGTAAAATATTCTTGGGCAAAGTGGCAGCATCCATTATTATTTAAGTACATTGATATTGCGCTATAAATCAATTCAGTAACAATATCAAGTTACAGGATAAACAAAATAGATGGTTGGTGTCTTAAAATACAGGTTGAATTTGAACTCGGATCAGAAAAACAACACTGGCTCGACAAGCCCCAGGTGGCAGTGATTGAAAAATGTCCTTAGATGGATTTGAATCGTTTAAATGGTTTTATAAATAATTGAAAGGCCAGCACAATTCACAATTTGGACATGGGTCTCATATGGAAGATTGGGATCTCCCCATAGAAGAGAACTGACATAATTACCTGGGTGAATATGCATAGTTGTGAGAATATCGAGAATCGCAATTTGTGAGCGAGTGTTGTGAACATACTAGAAAGTAGTGATATGCATCTTCAATGCAGTCACTATATTGACAGACAGGTGAGGGATAAATCCCTACTCGAAATAAATCATTATTACTGAGAGCACTATGACCGTGCCTAATTGGAGCTAACAGCACTGAAAAATATCGATTTCCAGCATTCAAATAGGTGATATAGGTGATATTTTCTTGTTGAATTCGGAGGTTTACGTTATATGTTTTACAGATTTACCAAGTCTGTTCTATAGGCTTATAGAGGAGGGGATAAATGACATTTTAAACATGTCGACTCTACACCTTAGCATTTGATAGTTGTGTGGGTTACGGAAATCATGGCTAAGGTCACCTCTACTTGGGGGAAGTATACTATGAAGATATATGGATTTTGTACAAAGTAGAGAGTTTGAATCTTTCGTGCCTGGATTTAAGGGGTACCCAGCCAGTTTCAAGGTATAATGATTTACGAGACACTATGAACGTTTGTCTGAAACAAGTCTAGTTGTACTTTTCCAAGGCATTTCACAATTCAGTAGAGCTACAGTCCCAAACACAAGATACATATTCAAGCATAGGTCTGATAAAAGTAATATATAAAGTGTTCCTGGTGTCCTTGCTGACTCTGTATTCTCTATTTACCTGTACATCCCTATTAATGGCGGATTGACAGCATTGATTTGTATCTTCTTTCTAAGCAATTGCTCTTTGTCTTATTTTGATTCCAACAATCATTAATCCTTTCCTTTTTCGTTTTGAAGAAATAAAATAAAAAAAAATGACTTCATCTAGCTGTCCATTGACATATTGTCAAACGGTCATTTTTTACAATACTTGATCTATTTATAATGTCTATTATGGAAATTTTTGTGTGTAGTGCAGGATTATTTCTACCATGCTTAAAATAATTGTACTGAAACATAATCCACACTAAACATTAGTATCTCATATCAGGCTTTTTCAGTATTTTGTAACTGTTACTCTACGTCAATTCATGATCTACAGGAAATAAGAGTTATAAGAATGATATGATATTGTTGACACGGTATCATGTCACGGCAAGTACAACTATCATGATTACATGTAGAAAGACTAATAACTGTTTTAATTGAATTTCCTTCGGAATTATTACCCAGAGGTCCATAGCCACTAAATCATCTGTATATCGTTTCTTATGTATGGAGCTGGTTACTTTATGCTATGATTGATTGGTCTTAACTGTGGTGACCTGTAACAATGATTTATGTCAATTACCAAGCCTCCGCTGATGAATTAGTCTCAGGGGTGGGTTTTCTTACATGCCAATAATCAGCTGGAGACCAATGTATCTACCTTCAATGCCCTCACAAAGTATCAATTGTTCTGGGTGAAAACATCTACCTGTTTAACTCATCAGCCCCTGAAGTCAAATTTGGACTGGTCCAAGTCATTGATTTACAGAGGAGTCTATTGTTTTTTCAGGGGTTGATGAGTTAATAATAATGTTGAATGTAGGTCAAGCCATTTGCCACTAAAGCATCAAACTTTGAACCAGGACATATTTCACCTCTAAACACAAAAGATCTTAGTCGTGCTTGATTCTCAGCTATGTCTGAAGAATTACCAATGTCCTTATGAAATACCAGTGGTCTTATCCTTAATTATAATTAGGCTTCCTTTTTATCATTAATATGACTGCCACTTTATAACAAAAATCTATCTATATAGATATTTAAATTAGGTCGGTATCAAGCTATGTTTGCTTTTCTGGATAAAAGATGTTTTATATGATATGCAAAAGTTTGAAATTTTAGTTTTACAAATTGTTTTTTTTTTTTTTTTACTGTAGCAGAAATATAATTGAAAATGTGTGTATTAGATGTTGTATACCAGGGAATTATCAGGCTGGAATGGTGAATTTGAAATAAAAGTGAAATTTTCAAGACAAAATAATTGAAGCATGTAGATATATGCAATCCATGAGATTAGTGAGATAGGGGTGGGGGCCTCAGAGTTCCGCTGGAACATAAGCTGTATTTTGTGAGGAAGTTTGCCAGTTTACATGCCAGTGATTTCTTTCCTGGAAAAAAAGGTTCTCTCCTCCACCATTAACATCTGGCCGCCACCATATAACTGAAAAATTGTTGGTAGAATTTTGCAATTACACAGTACCCCAATACTATGTTTTATCATTTGTCTATCCCAGTACTGTTTTATCATTTGACTACCCCAATACTATGTTTTATCATTTGACTACCCCAGTACTGTTTTATCATTTGACTACCCCAATACTATGTTTTATCATTTGACTACCCCAGTACTGTTTTATCATTTGACTTCCCAAGTACTATGTTTTATCCTTTGTCTACCCCAGTACTGTTTTATCATTTGACTACCCCAATACTATGTTTTATCATTTGGCTACCCCAGTACTGTTTTATCATTTGACTACCCCAGTACTATGTTTTATCATTTGACTACCCCAGTACTATGTTTTATCATTTGACTTCCCCAGTACTGTTTAATCATTTGATTTCCCCAGTAATATGTTTTATCCTTTGTCTACCCCAGTACTGTTTTATCATTTGACTACCCCAATACCATGTTTTATCATTTGACTACCCCAATACTATATTTTATCATTTGACTACCCCAATACTATATTTTATCATTTGACTACCCCAATATCATTTGACTATACTGTTTTATCATTTGACTTTCGCAGTACTATGTTTTATCATTTGACTATCCCAGTACTATGTTTTATCATTTGTCTACCCCAGTACTGTTTATCATTTGACTACCCCAGTACTATGTTTTATCATTTGACTACCCCAGTACTGTTTTATCATTTGACTACCCCAATACTATATTTTATCATTTGACTACCCCAATACTATGTTTTATCATTTGACTTTCGCAGTACTATGTTTTATCATTTGACTATCCCAGTACTATGTTTTATCATTTGACTACCCCAGTACTGTTTTATCATTTGACTACCCCAATACTATATTTTATCATTTGACTACCCCAATACTATGTTTTATCATTTGACTTTCGCAGTACTATGTTTTATCATTTGACTATCCCAGTACTATGTTTTATCATTTGTCTACCCCAGTACTGTTTATCATTTGACTATCCCAGTACTATGTTTTTTATCATTTGACTTTTGCACTACCCCAATACTATGTTTTATCATTTGACTATCCCAGTACTATGTTTTATCATTTGTCTACCCCAGTACTGTTTATCATTTGACTATCCCAGTACTATGTTTTATCATTTGTCTACCCCAGTACTGTTTTATCATTTGACTTCCCCAGTACTGTTTTATCCTTTGTCTACCCCAGTACTGTTTTATCATTTGACTACCCCAGTACTATGTTTTATCATTTGACTACCCCAGTACTGTTTTATCATTTGATTACCCCAGTGCTGTTTTAGCATTTGACTACCCAAGAACTATGTTTTATCATTTGACTACACTAGTACTGTTTTATCATTTGACTACCCCAATACTATATTTTATCATTTGACTACCCCAGTACTGTTTTATCATTTGACTTCCCAAGTACTATGTTTTATCCTTTGTCTACCCCAGTACTGTTTTATCATTTGACTACCCCAATACTATGTTTTATCATTTGACTACCCCAATACTATGTTTTATCATTTGACTACCCCAATACTATATTTTATCATTTGACTACCCCAATACTATATTTTATCATTTGACTACCCCAATACTATATTTTATCATTTGACTACCCCAATACTATATTTTATCATTTGACTACCCCAATACTATGTTTTATCATTTGACTACCCCAATACTATATTTTATCATTTGACTACCCCAATACTATATTTTATCATTTGACTACCCCAATACTATGTTTTATCATTCGACTACCCCAGTACTGTTTTATCATTTGACTACCCCAATACTATATTTTATCATTTGACTACCCCAATACTATGTTTTATCATTTGACATTCACAGTACTATGTTTTATCATTTGACTATCCCAGTACTATGTTTTATCATTTGTCTACCCCAGTACTGTTTATCATTTGACTATCCCAGTACTATGTTTTATCATTTGACTTTCGCAGTACTATGTTTTATCATTTGACTATCCCAGTACTATGTTTTATCATTTGTCTACCCCAGTACTGTTTATCATTTGACTATCCCAGTACTATGTTTTATCATTTGTCTACCCCAGTACTGTTTTATCATTTGACTTCCCCAGTACTGTTTTATCCTTTGTCTACCCCAGTACTGTTTTATCATTTGACTACCCCAGTACTATGTTTTATCATTTGACTACCCCAGTACTATGTTTTATCATTTGACTACCCCAGTGCTGTTTTAGCATTTGACTACCCAAGAACTATGTTTTATCATTTGACTACACTAGTACTGTTTTATCATTTGACTACCCCAATACTATATTTTATCATTTGACTACCCCAGTACTGTTTTATCATTTGACTTCCCAAGTACTATGTTTTATCCTTTGTCTACCCCAGTACTGTTTTATCATTTGACTACCCCAATACTATGTTTTATCATTTGGCTACCCCAGTACTGTTTTATCCTTTGTCTACCCCAGTACTATGTTTTATCATTTGACTACCCCAATACTATGTTTTATCATTTGGCTACCCCAGTACTGTTTTATCATTTGACTACCCCAGTACTATGTTTTATCATTTGACTACCCCAGTACTATGTTTTATCATTTGACTTCCCCAGTACTGTTTAATCATTTGATTTCCCCAGTAATATGTTTTATCCTTTGTCTACCCCAGTACTGTTTTATCATTTGACTACCCCAATACTATGTTTTATCATTTGACTACCCCAGTACTGTTTTATCATTTGACTACCCCAGTACTGTTTAATCATTTGATTTCCCCAGTAATATGTTTTATCCTTTGTCTACCCCAGTACTGTTGTATCATTTGACTACCCCAATACTATGTTTTATCATTTGACTACCCCAGTACTGTTTTATCATTTGACTACCCCAGTACTGTTTTAGCATTTGACTACCCCAGTACTGTTTTAGCATTTGACTACCCCAATACTATGTTTTATCATTTGACTACCCCAGTACTGGTTAGCATTTGACTACCCCAGTACTGTTTTATCATTTGACTACCCCAGAACTATGTTTTATCATTTGACTACCCCAGTACTATGTTTTATCATTTGACTACACAATTACTGTTTTATCATTTGACTACCCCAATACTATGTTTTATCATTTGACTACCCCTGTACTGTTTTATCATTTGACTACCCCAATACTATATTTTATCATTTGACTACCCCCAATACTATGTTTTATCATTTGATTTTTCGCAGTACGAAAATATTTTTATCATTTGACTATCCCAGTACTATGTTTTATCATTTGTCTACCCCAGTACTGTTTATCATTTGACTATCCCAGTACTATGTTTTATCATTTGTCTACCCCAGTACTGTTTTATCATTTGACTTCCCCAGTACTGTTTTATCCTTTGTCTACCCAGGGTACTGTTTTATATCATTTGACTACCCCAGTACTATGTTTTTTTATCATTTGACTACTACCCAGTACTTGTTTTATCATTTGATTACCACCTTTTGCTATTTTTTAGCATTTGACTACCCAAGAACTATGTTTTATCATTTGACTACACTAGTACTGTTTTATCATTTGACTACCCCAATACTATATTTTTATCATTTGACTACCCCAGTACTGTTTTATCATTTGACTTCCCAAGTAAACTATGTTTTATCCTTTGTCTACCCCAGTACTGTTTTATCATTTGACTACCCCAATACTATGTTTTATCATTTGACTACCCCAGTACTGTTTTATCCATTTGTCTACCCCAGTACTATGTTTTATCATTTGACTACCCCAATACTATGTTTTATCCTTTGTGAAGATAACCCCAGTACTGTTTATTATGTTTTTGACTACCCCAATACTATATTTTATCATTTGACTACCCCAGTACTGTTTTATCATTTGACTATCCCAGTACTATGTTTTATCATTTGACTATCCCAGTACTATGTTTTATCATTTGACTACCCCAGTACTATGTTTTATCATTTGACTACCCCAGTACTATGTTTTATCATTTGACTTCATGGTAATTTGTAAATATATACATGTATCATATGACAATTTTAGTTACAAATAAAAAATATATTTGACTTCTATTTTAACAATTTTCACATTGCTTGAAAAAAATGGTGTAGTTTATGCATTGACATCAGAAATATCTATTACAAATGCTGATTGAAGAGTTAACGTTTCCCGGTGACAAGACTTCAATATATTTCTTTTTCTCAAATAATTCCTCCGTAAATCATTTGACCAATGACTAGCTAACATTACAAATCTGATTAGAAAATACATTATTTAACTTTTGATATAAGAGAATGGGTATCAGTCTCGATTTATTGTAAAATGCAATTACAAAAAATTCTTGTCTCATTTTTAGTTAAGCTTAAGTTATTAGTAAACCAATTTATCAGTTTGTCTAGATCTAAAGGAGATACAACAAATCTGTTTAAAAATGGGTGTTTTTTATGATTTGGTCAATTTATTTTTAAAACATTCAAATTTTACATTTTGCTTATACTCTAACCTACCTATATGTTTCCAGATTTTTCTTGTAAGATCAGAAATGTTCTGACAATTCTTCTTGTATGATCAGACATGTTCTCAAGATTTTGTTTGTATGGTCGGAAATGTTCTCAAGATTCTGTTTATATGATCAGACATGTTCTCAAGATTCTATTTGTATGGTCAGAAATACTTTCAAAATTCTATTTGTAAAGTGTTTATGGTCGGAAATGTTTTCAAAATTCTATTTGTATGGTTGGAAATGTTCTCAAGATTCTATTTGTTTGGTCAGAAATGTTCTCAAGATTCTATTTGTATGGTCAGAAATACTCTCAAGATTCTATTTGTATGGTTGGAAATGTTCTTAAGATTCTTTTTGTATGTACAGAAATGTTCTCAAGATTCTAGGTGTATGGTCAGAAATGTTCTCAAGATTCTATTATTTTGGACAGAAATGTTCTCAAGATACTTTTTGTATGTACAGAAATGTTCTCATGATTCTAGATGTATGGTCAGAAATGTTCCCAAGATTCTAGGTTTATGGTTGGAAATATTCTCTAGATTATATTTGTATGGTCGGAAATGTTCTCAAGATACTTTTTGTATGTATAGAAATGTTCTCAAGATTCTAGATGTATGGTCAGAAATATTCTCAAGATTCTAGATGTATGATCAGAAATGTTCTCAAGATTCTAGATGTATGGTAAGAAATGTTCTCAAGATTCTAGATGTATGGTCAGAAATGTTCTCAAGATTCTAGATGTATGGTCAGAAATATTCTCAAGATTCTAGATGTATGGTTGGAAATGTTCTCAAGATTCTAGATGTATGGTCAGAAATATTCTCAAGATTCTAGATGTATTGTCAGAAATATTCTCAAGATTCTAGATGTATGGTCAGAAATATTCTCAAGATTCTAGATGTATGGTCAGAAATGTTCTCAAGATTCTAGATGTATGGTCAGAAATGTTCTCAAGATTCTAGGTGTATGGTTGGAAATGTTCTTAAGATTCTATTTTTATGGTTGGAAATGTTCTCAAGATTCTATTTGTAGAGAGAAATGTTCTCACGATTTTAGGTGTATGATCAGAAATGTTCTCAAGATTCTAGATGTATGGTTGGAAATATTCTTAAGATACTATTTGTAAGGTCAGAAGTATTCTCAAGATTCTAGGTGTATGGTTGGAAATGTTCTTAAGATTCTATTTGTAAGGTCAGAAATATTCTCAAGACTCTAGGTGTATGGTTGGAAATGTTCTTAAGGTTCTAGGTGTATGGTTGGAAATGTTTTTAAGATTCTATTTGTAAGGTCAGAAATATTCTCAGGATTTACCTTAGTTGTCAGAATTAATCTCAATTAACTTAAAAGGTTAGAAATACTTTCAAGTGAAGATTCTACCGGTGTGGTGTGAAATAATCTCAATTTATCTATAAGGTCAGAAATATTCTCAAGTTAAGATTCTACCAGTGTTGGTCAGAATTAATCTGAATTAACTTGTAGGGTCAGAAATATTCAAAGTAAGGTTCGGCCTGTTGTGGTCAGATATTTTCTGATTTAAGGTCAGAAACATTCCCAAGATTCTACATATTATATGAATGATTTTGATTGGTTGATAATTTATTAATGTAAATTGTAAATTGAGTGTACTTACACAGGTGAAAATGATAATTAACTCATTATTCCTTAACATTTGAAAAGGCACAAGATATGGAAATTTTCTCTCAGATCAGTGTTTAATTTGTCTTATTAAAGTGAGTGCTGATCAATATCATTATTGTTTTCACCAAATACCGATGGGTATTGATGTAAAAAAAGAGTGAAATAAAGTTTCCTGTTTTTAAAAAAAATATTAATATCACGTACAATTAAAAATTTATTAGGTTATTATGTCGGTAATATCTTATTTATTATGCGGTGACCCAGATTCCAAAGACGTATATGATATGAAAATGGGTGAAAGTAATTTTAGGCAAGGACCTTGGCTCATATCAGCAGTGCTGAGATACTATAATAAAAGTGATAAAAATACCATTCCAGCATCCAATCTCATCACCAGTACACACCGCGCTATTGTTCTAGTTAGATACAAAACCAGATATATTCCTTTTTCTTGCAGAATCAGTTAGCAATCACTTTCTTTCACTATTAACATTGTTACTCTCCAATCACTTTCTTTCACTATTAACATTGTTACTCTGAATCAGTTAGCGATCACTTTCTTTCGCTATTAACATTGTTACTCTGAATAGTTAGCGATCACTTTCTTTCACTATTAACATTGTTACTCTCCGACATCTTTGTCATTGTTTACCTTGTTGAGCATGCACAAAAATCTTTCTGATTGAATTCACACTGAGGTTACATGAAGTGACCTCTTTTTAAGTCAAATTGTTGTGTTCCAAGATAAGATTAAACTGTCAGATTTTGCATGTTTAGACCTCAAAATACAGTAAATAGTAGATATTTATGACAAAATATTTTTATAAATTTTTGATTTTATCGCTTTATAAATCCATCCAAAATTTTGTTACGCAGATAGACACTATCACATCGAGCATTGCAAAACAGGAAAATTCTGCCCATGATATAGCTATTTATAGCATTTCATAAGTTCATTTATGTCTGTAGGGTTTCCATAAAAATCCTGGAGGGATATAATAAAATAAATAATTGATCAAGTGATATTGGACATTATATTGATAACAAAGTCCCAATCTGTGTGTGCTTCATATGATAGGAATCTGCCGATGGTATTACAAGGTTGTGTCATTTATATAATTTTTAAAGATCTATTTATAATGTGTTAGTAAAAGAAATATTATCTTCATGATGTACCACTTTTGGACACTCTGACGCTTATAAACAGTCTTCAATCAAGGTCTTCATTTGGGATGAAATGTCAGCTGCTGACACTGGTAGTAACTAAAATAAAGCTGCTACACAGACAGTTGTCTAAATTTGAATTTTGAGTAGTGTTTTACGCCATGCAACAAATTTTTAGTCATATGGTGGCAACCTGTTTTTAATGGTGGAGGAGAGAACCCTGAATTACAATGTACCCGGGAAGAGAGCATCAACTTCCCGCAAGTATACTGGAAAACTTTCTGAAAAAATCTAGGTTCCTGTGAGGTTCGACCAGAAATGACAGACTTCATTGTTCAAAGTGCGATACTCTAACCACTTGGCCATGGAGGCCCCCGGTTGTCTGAAACAATCTTCTTCCTCCTCTGTTTCTCTTGTAAATACTTATAATCTATTTTATTCCTTATTATCCCCACATCTGTTTCTGTTTGGGACTGTAGTTTTGTGTTGTATCTCTTCGTCTTTTTGCTTTGTCCAAGTCCTATTTTCCTCATTTTGTCAGCGTGGCTTTCTGTATTTGTTGCACACCTTAGGTAGACAGATTGTTACAAACAAAACTTAAGCTCCCAACACTCTTATTTCTAGAGTTATTACCCTTTGTTGATTTTATTTTTAATATGAACTAAAGCATTGCCTTTAAGTGAGCGCAGCTTTGTCACTGTAACATCGTAATGTAATTTTAAATGTATCGGGTTAGGAAAACCACATGGTTTATATTGATGCAGACAGTGTTTTACATCCAATGTATGTACAGCTATTTTTTAGCCGCTTACCATAAAGTGCACACTTCAAATAATGCTGAAATTGTTGCTAAATTACATGTATAGGTAAGGCGAATTAGGCGTTGTTTTATTGGTACATTTAAAATGTTGGTAAGCCGTCTAGGCTGTTACTAATCCAGCTACTATGGGGTTGGGCTGTCATATCTAGGCTGTTACTAATCCGGCTACTACGGGGTCGGGTTGTCATATCTAGGCTGTTACTAATCCAGCTACTACGGGGTCGGGCTGTCATATCTAGGCTGTTACTAATCCGGCTACTACGGGGTCGGGCTGTCATATCTAGGCTGTTACTAATCTGGCTACTACGGGGTCGGGCTGTCATATCTAGGCTGTTACTAATCCGGCTACTACGGGGTCGGGCTGTCATATCTAGGCTGTTACTAATCCGGCTACTACGGGGTCGGGCTGTCATATCTAGGCTGTTACTAATCCGGCTACTACGGGGTCGGGCTGTCATATCTAGGCTGTTACTAATCCGGCTACTACGGGGTCGGGCTGTCATATCTAGGCTGTTACTAATCCGGCTACTACGGGGTCGGGCTGTCATATCTAGGCTGTTACTAATCCGGCTACTACGGGGTCGGGCTGCCATATCTAGGCTGTTACTAATCCGGGCTACTACGGGGTCGGGTTGTCATATCTAGGCTGTTACTAATCCGGCTACTACGGGGTCGGGCTGTCATATCTAGGCTGTTACTAATCTGGCTACTACGGGGTCGGGTTGTCATATCTAGGCTGTTACTAATCTGGCTACTACGGGGTCGGGTTGTCATATCTAGGCTGTTACTAATCTGGCTACTACGGGGTCGGGCTGTCATATCTAGGCTGTTACTAATGCGGCTACTACGGGATCGGGCTGTCTACAAACCCATTGTACCTGGCAGCCATGTTTCTAGCAACCTGTATGCAGAGCCTCGTTTGTGATGTACTGGTTGAATTTTTTTTAAGCCCCTAGTACACACTGGAGGACTGAGACTGTAAGAGAGGGCTGCAATTATTGGACATGACTCAAGTTGCAACATTTCTACAATAAAGAACTTGCTGCACTGGCTTACAAATGGTGTTGTTATTTTGTTTTTATGTGTTGTGTCAAGATTTATGTATATGGAGATGTAAGCTCTCTATGAGGTGCCCTTTATATATTTGCCAATTTACATTGAAGATTCAGTTCAACATTTCATAAAACTTTGTTTTTGTTTGTTGTTTAACATCCCATCAAGAATTTTTTATTACATGGAGATCTCACCAGCTTTAGGTGAAAAGCCACAAAGTTTGACCTGTGGTATGGACTGACACCAATGCAGTGAGGGTTCTTTTACATACCCTGCCTGCTGTGACCATGGACCTTGGTTTTAAGTCTCATTTGAAAGATCCACAACATTCACTTAATAGTATGCCAAGTGTTTGGTGAAGAAGAATCATTTTTAAAAAAAATCTTTGGTAAGACTTGATATCGGGAATCAAAACCAGGTCCATATGAATTAAAATTAGCATGTAAAATGTAGTTGTGACTGAACATCTGGTCATCTGTGAAAACTGCCAGGTCTTTTTTAATTTTGCCTAGTTCTGTGTTTCTTTTAAAAATCATCTTATCATAAATATAATTATGATAGGAAGGTTGTCAGTGAGACCTGCATGGGTCTGAAGCCACAAAATTTACTCAGTACTCAAACTTAAACTTTTTTTAAATTGTATACAAAATTTATTTTATACAAATTACAGTCAAACTCACTTACGATGAAATTCACATGACTCACATTATTTCTTCAAATTAACTGAATTTTGATGTATCTGATTTTATCATTATATCAGTAGTATATCAAAATAAATGTATATGCACATCTGTAAAGGGTGTTTTATCACAATTATAGATAAAGTAGACATATTTAAGACAATATCAACATATCTTACAGCCAACTCTTCTGTACATGGCTGATCATGCAGGGATTTTCCACCCTATCGCACGGGGCTGAAATAAGGCCCCAACCCCAATGCAGAAACAATGCATTTTTTCCCAATTTGCAGTCGAAATTTCCCAATTGATGTCAAATGACAATGAATTTGGAGAGATTCTTGTATTTTCATATAGTTTTTGTATTTCCCAATTTCAATGAAATGTTGCTAAAATTTCCAATTCAAAAAAAGCCCAGGCTCCATTCCCAAAAGAGTGTGGAAACTCCCTGTCATATATCCAGTGAAGTTATAAGTTTTGATACTTTACTATTCAGATCATTACATAATTTCTCATGTATCTTGTTCGGCACATAGCTTGTAATACTTTAACTTATGTGGACATTTTGTTTTGGCGTCTTTTATTTTCTTAATACAATGTAAAATATTTGGGATATATCTCATCATTTTCATCATTGTCACTGTTGTCATCGTTGCTGTCACTCGGTAAGTTAAGTGAGGGTATTTTGGTTTTATTTCCTAAACAACACCGTTGTAATTTGAGCATTCTCCTGAACACGTACTGGCGACATTGAAAAACTATTTGAGCTGAATACATGTGGCAATTAGTACTCAAAAGTTGGAGAATGCCAAAACAATAGTGTGTTTATACAGGTAGTTTACTTCAGTGTTAGGTACCAGTAAATAATGACTTCAAATTAAAGATGTAAAAAATCTCAGATACCAAAGTATAAATTATTAGGATGTCCAGGATATAGGTACAAATCTGGTAAAAAATGGACAAACACAGACCTCTTGAAGTCAAGAGTGGGATCAGGTACCATATGGAGGAGTAAGCATCCCCTGTTGACCGGTCACAACCCCATGTCCACAGTCAAATTAAAGTGAAATACGTGAGGAATGAATCCTCATCATATTTTGAGCAAACTGTTGTAAAAATGACATTCTCTGTTTAGTGGACCTTGAATATCATTTAAAATAATCCTATATTTCAATGTATGCAATTTCAAATTAAGAGAATTATAAAAACAAAGAAAATAAAGGTGATTTGATGGGGACTTAATTTAATTTTAAAAAAAGCCAGATTTCTCAAATTAATAGAATTCACTGTAAACAAGTTTGACTGTAATCACCAAATGCACACATGCAAATATATTTGATATACCGGTAATGCTTTAGTTCTTGATATATTGAGCTCCAGTAAGTATGGATAGGCCTTTAGATTTGATGAATGATAGTCAATGAGGTGAATTTTCAGGTTGTTTTGATTGGGCAGTAAATTTTTAATATCATAATTAGATTTTAACTCTCACCTGAACTGAAGGTTGTGAATTTTTTTGAGACTGCAAAAATGAAAGGGGGGGGGGGGGGGGCCCGCATAATTTCCCACATTTTCACAACCAGAAACTGCCGAAGGGATTTTGATGAAACTTTAGAGGAAGTAAGTAAACAAGGTCCACTACCAAGTTTATTAATTTCGACTAGATCGGCCCAGGGATTGATCCAGGGTGGGGCAAAATAGGCCTCGGGAGTACCCCTCTTTAAAAATTTTCTCCAGAACTGCTGCATGGATTGAAAAACTAATTGCATCTGCATGGATGCATGATTCAATAAATGGAATAAATTGGAGAACTGATTTTTTATATGATTTTGACATGACTTTGTGATTCCCATATTTTTGAGATACCAACACAGTTCAGGTGAGCAATGTGGCCCATGGGCCTTTTGTTTAAAACAAAATTATATGCAATCAAATTAATTCAAGGCTGATTGCTAGGTGATATATTTTTTTCATATTCTGACAGATGATGGGTTTGTATATCAAATGTAAAACTTTGAATAATAAATCTATTGTAGAATCTTTAGAAAGGGCAAACACATCAACCCCTGTGAAACAATGAATTCTCCTATAAATCTATGACGTAGGAAAGTCAATATGTGTCTTTAGTGGTGAACCAAGGGCTGAAAATTCCTGAAGTCCGAGGTCCAGGACCTACATATTTTACTTCCAGACCATGTTGTTTTCTTGCTGTGTGGGTCCAAAGACCTAACAAGTTTGAATCATTGAATGACTTTCTTTCTTTCTAAACTTTATTTGTTTCCTTTGTAAAGTTCAATCTTTATTTTTTAATATGATTTTATGGTCGTGTTGTGGTGTATATAATTTTGTGTTCCCACCTTTGATAATTGTTATATGTATTGATTAATTATAATAAAAATCTGACATGGATACTTAATTGGACCCATATGTTAGAGGATTGGACCCATATGTTAGAGGATTGGACCCATATGTTAGAGGATTGGACCCATATGTTAGAGGATTGGACCCATATGTTAGAGGATTGGACCCATATGTTAGAGGATTGGACCCATATGTTAGAGGATTGGACCCAGGTAAAATTTAACAAAGAAGTACAGGACCCAAGCAGCTGAAAGAACGCCAAGGTGTGTCATCCTTTATATGAATCTGAAATCTGTTCAAATATAAAAGATAAACATTATTTTGTTGATCATCTAGGATAATGTTGCTTTTAAACATAACTTGTAAATGATCTGGGATATGTTGCTTTTAAACTTAATTTTGTTGACCCATGTATATATTGGTTTTAACATAATTTTGTTGATGATCCAGGGGAATGTTGGTTTTTAAACAAAGCTTATAAATGATCTGGGATATGTTGATTTTAAACATAATTTTGTTGATGATTCAGAGAAATGTTGCTTTTAAACATAATTTTGTTGATACAGGAATATGTTGGTTTTAAACATAATTTTGTTGAGGTGGAGATATGTTGGTTTTAAACATATTTTGTTGATTATCAAGGGATATGTTTGTTTTAAACATAATTTTGTTGATGATGTAGGGGAATGTTGGTTTTAACATAATTCTCTGGATGCAGGGATATGTTGGTTTTAAACATAAAATGTTGATTATCAAGGGATATATTGGTTGTGAATATAAATTTGTTGATGCAGAGATATGTTGGTTAAACATAAATTTGTTAATGATCAAGGGATATATTGTTTTTAAACATAATTTTGGTGATGCAGGGATATGTTTATTTGAAATATAATTTTATTGATGGTTCAAGGGAATGTTGGTTTTATAATAATTCTGTTGATGTGGGACTATGTTGGTTATAAACATAATTTTGTTGATTATCAAGGGATATGTTGGTTATAAACATAATTTTGTTGAAGAACCAGGAATTTGTAAACCAAAATAATTCAGTCATTATATTCGGCTCACTACCATCACTGCATTAACGCCTAAATGCATTTACACTCGAATCGCGTCAGACAGGAAATTTCTTCATGTTGCATTGTGGGATTTGTATATAGTATACAGGTGGCAGGAAAAATAAGAGGAATTCAAAGTAAATGTACATGTAAATAAGACTGTCCTACTTTTGAAATAATGTGATATAAAATATTAATCCAATTGTAAGCATAGTCAGCATCTATTTGATGTAAACATCTTGGAGACAGAGCGAATACAAAAGGTGGCTCACAGGGACCAACTGACACGTTTTTATGGTATAGAGAACTTAAGCCCTCGTAGGATGGAGAGAATTGGGACCAGAGCGAGCTTGAATTATTCCAGTTTGGGATATGTTGGTTTTAAACATACATTGTTTGTAATTTTGCTGATCAATGGATATTTTGTTTTAAGACATAATTTTGTTGATGATGGTTTTAAACATAATTTTGTTGATGATCCAGGGAAATGTTGGTTTTAAACATAATTTTGTTGATGATCCAGACTATGATGGTTTTAAACATAATTTTGTTGATGATCCAGGGAAATGTTGGTTTTAAACATAATTTTGTTGATGTTGGTTTTAAACATAATTTTGTTGATGATCCAGACTATGATGGTTTTAAACATAATTTTGTTGATGATCCAGGGAAATGTTGGTTTTAAACATAATTTTGTTGATGATCCAGGGAAATGTTGGTTTTAAACATAATTTTGTTGTTGATCCAGGGAATGTTGGTTTTAAACATAATTTTGTTGATCCAGGTATATAAGAGGTAGCAGAGACCCACACTTCCTTATGAACATTAAATATTGATATTCATCTAATCATCACTTGAATTATTGCTTGGATGCATACATGTCTTTCAATGGTTTTAAAGATGTCTGTTGTGTACTCCTGAACAAATGTTAATAGCATATCTATATAACATTCTCTCTTGTGAAATATTTTAACATGTTTGGAAACAACAACTGGCATTTTGTATGGCTTTATGCTACCACTTGATAATTCACCATATCACGAGATTCTTTTGACCTATTTAAGTTTATATACAACACTTATAAATGTTTGTTATAATTACACACATTTATATTTTGTTTGTCATTAAAGATTTAAGAAACGCTAAGCATTATTTATATCTATGCGATCTTTATCAATGTATTAGTAAATCATTTGTTATCGACATCGGTTGAAAATATGCAAAACTCAAAGCACAGAAATGCAGTTACATATGTATAATCAAATAGATGTAAATTTAGCAAACAATCCTCTTTTCTAGATAGCAAAAAAACCTCACACTTTCCCTATGAATATGCTCTCATTACTCTTGACAGATCACATGCTCTTTATAAGATTGGGAAAATGTACGTGTACTCATGCCTTTTCTGGTGAATAATTTTAAGAGAGTCAAAAACATAATGTTTATAACCAGTGGGTCATTGCCACTGCTGGTGGATCGTCTGAGTCCCAGAGGGTATAGATGAGCCCAGTACCTCATATTTTGGTACTTCCTGAGACTCCATCCCACCATGTTTTATAGATTGAACAATACCTGTTTACACCTGGAAAGATAGAAGCATGAGATAAATATAAATTAGTCTTCCTTAGCAGATAACCTTTATGCCTTCAATTTCATCAGGTAATATATATACCTATAACTAATAAAAAACTGAATTGCTTTATCTGTATCTAGAAAAGTGATCAACATCTAAAAGCTACTTCTTAGATAAGTGTTGAGTGTTTATTCATATCTTAACAATGTTTACAATGTTTCAGCCGTCAACACCTACATTATATATAGAAATGTAAGAAAGAGAGGAGTTTTTTAATTATCAAGAGGTCAAGTTTTTGCATACTTCGTCTTTCTGTTATTGGATCCTGTCACGACTTTTGTTTTTGACTCTCTTATTTCATCCTTTTATTACATTCAGTCACTCTATATTCTTATGATTTCATTCTCTCATCAGTTTTCTATTTCATTCTTGTTACATTATTTTTTATCATTCCTCCCCCTCATTGATATGTCTCTCCTTTTATCTCTCCAGCTTCTTTTATCTTATCTTTAGCTTACCTGAAGCTTTTGTTGTCCTTTTTTTGCCATCTTGTCAATATTTAGGTTTTGAAGTTCTTCAAGAAAACAGCTAAATAGGTTGTAATCAAACCTAGCATTAATCTTCCTTACAAGGTACCGACCAAGTGTTGTTACTTTGGTGCAGATCTGTCATCCAATATGGCCACCAGTGGTCTTATATTAAGGGAGACTTAGTTTAACATAGGAACCTATGTGGCAATACATACAAACATTTTCTGCCGGAGAACTACTGAATGGATTGGAATGAAACTTAGTATGAATGTTGCATCTGGTATGAAGTGCTGACTATGTAGTTTTACTTTAGTGACAATCCTTCATCCAAGATAGATTCCATCAGGGTACGGATTGTTCAGCATAGCCCCCTATTGAAAATACATGCAAAAGTCTTCTTACACAGAACCACTGAATGAATTGAAACAAAGCTTGGCTTAGATGTTGCTTATGAAAACATCCTTTCATAAACAGACAGACAAAAAAGTTGCCCCTACCTCCCTATCTATGACCTGGCAGGGTTAGGCATATTAAGACTAAAATGACATTAATCAGTGTCACTGATCACACCTGGTGAATACAAACTTAATTAGGTCACCTGAGCAAAGCTCGTGTTTTGTCTGTCGTCGTGCGTTGTTAACATTTAGACATTTTCGCATAAAGTTTGAGAATCAATAAGGGGCAAAAGGGGTAAAAAAGGACCAAAACTTGGTACATCTTTAAATATCTTCTTATCATGAACCAATGATCAGATGACTTTCAAATTTTATATGCATGATTGTTAAGTCAATATCTTCAAAGTTTGCAAATGAAAATGAAATCTGTTCTTAAACGAGCCACTAGGGGGCACTTCAGTAATGTGGGGTACAATTGTATAGTAAATTGTTTAATAACTCAAAAATGATTGACTTTTTGTATACAAAGAAATATGAGAAAGGTGTTAGGAATTGTCTAAGTATCGTTTTGACAAAATTTTAAGGTCATGGGGTTAAAAGTCAAGGTCACAGACCCCTAAGATAATGGAAAATATGGTTTTTGTGTAAAATTTTAACATTTTTGACTATTTCTCCAGAACCATCAGGTCAATTTGAATTAAACTTGACATAAAGTATAACCATGTGAAGCTACATTAAGTTTACTGACGAAAAAGGGCTAGAATCAAACATGGCTGTCATGGCTATAAATGGAATGAATGACTCAACAGTTTTTTTTTATTTAATACGTTTCTCCAGAATTATTAAAGCTAGGGGAAAATAACTACCTTAAAATGAGCGGTTTGCAAAAATCTACCAAAAGTTTGTTTTGGTGAGACTGTCATGTCGACCCTTATGTGAGTTATTTCCCCTTTTTCATGGATTTTTCATGTTTTTTAATGTTTTTTGGCATTATCTTGAAAAGTATAATAGCTCGAGTAAAAGTGAAGGAAGCAAAATTTTTCAGCATGCAAAGATCTACAAAAAAGTAGGTAGACCTAATATTGTCAGATCACCTCTTATGGGAGTTATTTCCCCTTTTAAGTGAATTATTCATGTTTTTGGATGTTTTTTGACATTATACTGAAAAGCATAACAGCTAGACTAAAGACTAAAAATGTAAGGAGCAAAAATATTCAGCACGCAAAGATCTACAAAACAGTCAATAGGGCTGAAATTGACAGGTTGACCCTTCTGTTAGTTATTTCCCCTTCTTTGTGGATTTTTTATGTTTTGGAATGTTTTTTGATATTATCTTGAAAAGTTTAATAGCTAGAATAAATGTGAAAAAGCAAAAATATTCAGAATGCAAAGATCTACAAAAAAAAATCAATAGGCACAAAATTGTCAGATCATCCCTTATAGGAGTTATTTCCCCTATTTTGTGGATTTTTCATGTTTTTGGATGTTTTTTGACATTATCTTGAAAAGTTTTATAAAGGACGAAGCCCTCATATATGTAGAGAAGCTCACATTTTTTATTCACATAACATCTGGGAACCCGTACTACTAATGGTAAAAATTTTGCTCACATCGTGAATTTACACGTGACATCAACAAAATGTCAGAAATGCAAAGTCATTATTTAAAAGCATAAAACATATTTGTGCATTTAATGCCCCCTACTGGGGGCAACACGACGGAATCCCCAAAAGGATTAACTGAACATGTAAAACTGTTGTCAGTGTTGAATGCCTTCGCCCTCTCCATAGGTTTACCTATGTATTATTTATAGCTAGAATAAAAGTGATAAAAGCAAAAATGTTCAGTACTCAAAGATCTACATAAAAGTCATTAGACCCAAAATTGTCAGATCACATCTTATGGGAGTTATTTTTCCTTTTTTGTGGATTTTTCACGTTTTTGGATGTTTTTGACATTATCTTTAAAACTGTAATAGCTAGAGTAAAAGTGAAGGAAGCAAAATTGTTCAGCATGTAAAGATAGAGTCGGTAGACCCAATATTGTCAGATCACCTTTTATGGGAGTTATTTCCCCTTTTAAGTGAATTATTCATATTTTTGGATGTTTTTTTGACATTATCTTGAAAAGTATAATAGCTAGACTAAAAATGTAAGTATCAAAAATATTCAGCATGCAAAGATCTACAAAAATGCCTATAGGACTGAAATTGCCAGGTGGACCCTTCTGTAAGTTATATCTCCTTTTTCGTGTTTTTTTTGACATCTTGAAAAGTTTTATAGCTAGAATAAATGTGAAAGAAGCAAAAATGTTTAGAATGCAAAGATCAACAAAAAAGTCAATAGGCCCAAAATTGTCAGATCACCCCTTATGGGAGTTAGTTTTGGGAGTCAGTAGGCCCAAAATCATCAGTTTGACCCTTATTAGAGTTAGTTCCCCATTTGAGTAGAATTCTCATGTTTTGGACAGTTTTGTCCTATTATCTGGAAAAGTATAATAGATAGAGAGAAAGTGAAAGAAGCAAAAATGTTTAGCATGCCAAGATCTACTATAAATTCCAATGGACAAAAATGCCAGGTCTTCCCCTATGGGAGTTATTTCCTTTTTATGTAAATTTCTGATGCTTTGGAAGTTTAGTCTTATAATCTTGTAAAGTACAATAGATAGAGAGAAAGTGAAAGAAGCAAAATGTTAAACATGCAAAGATCTACAAAAAGTCAAAGGGCCAAAATTTTCAGGCTGTCCCTTTATGGGAATTAGTTCTCCTTTAAATGGATTATTCATGTTTTGGACAGTTTTTTGACATTATCTTGAAATGTATCAGAGATACAGTAAAGGTGAAAGAAGTAGAAAAGCCCATAGGGGCAGTTATTGTCATGTCAGTACTTATTGGAATTAATTATGTTGATCTCAGGTGACCGTCAAGGCCCATCGGGCCACTTGTTATGCTGTTCAGATGTATGTAGATAGGCTAAAATGAAAGTGTCAAAGTTGCAGACAATTGTTTTATATCAAACCAATTTATTATCTACTTTTATTAATACATCACTGTAAGCTTTTATGGTTAATATAATTCTAACCTATGATTTATATCAACTGGATTATTACTTTATGTAATAAGCCTCAAATGTGCTTGTAAATATTGTCTGTTATATCAGTGTAAAAACTAAACATTGACCTGAATACACTGTTGAACTAAACATCACTGTAAAACTGAACAATAGCCTGAATACACTGTAAAACTGAACAATAGCCTGAATACACTTTAAAACTGAACAATAGCCTGAATACACTGTAAAACTGAACAATAGCCTGAATACACTGTAAAAATGAACAATAGCCTGAATACACTGTTAAACTGAACATCTGCCTGAAAACACTGTAAAACTGAATAATAGCCTGAATACACTGTAAAACTGAACAATAGCCTGAATACACTATAAAACTGAACAATAGCCTGAATATATTGTAAAACTGAACAATAGCCTGAATACACTGTAAAACTGAACAATAGCCTGAATACACTGTAAAACAGAACAATAGCCTGAATACATTGTAAAACTGAACAATAGCCTGAATACACTGTTAAACTGAACAATAGCCTGAATACACTGTATGCGGGCTCGAACTCAAACTTTCTTACGTCTTTCAGGTGGTCAGATAAGTAGATAAGTACTCCGCCACCACATGCATCTCTGTCTTTATGAAAAAACAATAGAAAGCCTGGGATATTTAGCTGTGTACTACATAAACTTGCCCTCTCATCTAAGGGCGACTAATACTTAAACTTGCCCTTTCATGTACATATAAGGGTGACTTACTACATAAACTTGCCCTCTCATCTAAGGGTGACATATTACTTAAACTTGTCCTCTCATCTACATGTAAGGGTGACTTACTACATAAACTTGCCTTCTCATCTAAGGGCAATTATGGCAGAAATTTCCAGGTATGCATTGACACATTAAAATCAAGGTTTCTTTTAAGGACATTCAGTGTGTGTTATTTCTGTTCTTGTATCTTATACGTGTTATTATTATATTAAAACTGCTAGCAGGAAACAAAAGACAAGGACGACCGTTTTAACAATCAGTCCTATAATCTTTATATGCACGATTGTGTATTTGTTTAAGTGGATAATTGTGTACAATTCCAGTTCCGTTAGAATTGCATGGATACATGTACATCCAATGACTGTTCAATGTCTGTTGTACCTTCTCTATCCTAGCCACATGACTGTGAACTCATCCACCCTATGGTCACATTTAGACTCACCCAAATCAATAAAAAGTATGGTCTTCTGTTAGAAATCAGGAATGAACAAGTAAATAATGCATATTAAATCATCGTAAAATTTTTATCCTAAATCAAACAGTCTTGAATTCTGACAGTGGACTTAACCATTCTTTGAAATGGGTGAGTTCAAATGTACATGTAACTACAGGGGTCAATGAGATAATAAGCTTATGAGCAATAATGATGTATCTCCTCATAAATAAAAGCTACTACCGTCTATTCTTGAATTATTGCACCTCGATTCATCGCCATTATTGTAATAATGTCACATTTTTTTCGGGAACGTTTTCTCTGCCATATGATATACACTTTATAATAACAAATTCATTATCGTCATGACCGCCACTCCATTTTTTGAACAAATGTCCATTTCTAAGTGTCAGTTATCTGGATTTACCCCTATATATGGTTGTAATCAATGAAACTGTTAATTTTTTGCTATAGATCACCAGTGTAAAGCCAGACAGCACAACACATAGTTAAAATTAATCTACAGTTAGCCCATTGGTTTAACATTGGTTAATTTCACATTAAATTTAATGAACTGTTGTGCAACTGGGTCCAGGTAATTGAAGAAAAAAATAAACAAGATAATTACTTAAGATGAACTGTTGTCATGTTTTCTGTTCATTAAAGATATTACTATATGATAACAAAGAATGGTAACTCTGTTTCCCCCAAGATGCTGGAATTGAATTCATTGCCAAACTTGATGTACCGCTCGGATTTCTGAATAACAAGTTGTTGGGCTTTATCATGAATTGCTTGTATTTGTATTTACCAGACTGCCAGATTATAGTTCAGATTGCTAATATTGTAATTACTACAATCAAATGATAATTAGTAAATTGTAAATTGATTATTTTAAAAGAAAATCAGTTAGTGTTCACTCATTTCAGTTGTGCAAACTTTTACAATGTTTACAGCACAGACCTACTGGTTTGAACTTCATTTTAAAGCAGATGCTATGATAGGGGATGTTTCAAAACTTTTAATGACTTTGCTTACATAATGATGTTTTCTGACAACGTGTTAGTCGAATGAAATGATAAATTTCAAACTACATGTACTTTTGTAAAGCAACCAGTCATCAAAATAAAAATGTTTTAACTGATATCAGTAAAAAACAAAAAAGTGTATGTCCTATATCTTTTCTTTAAATAGTCTAATTTGTTTGGCGAGACCAGTTTATCAAAATAATTTCTGTTAGAGAATCTCAATATTAGCCTTACGACAGAAGTGAATTGGGTCACATGAGGCTTCATTATTTGTGCAAATTTATGAAGCCGAACAACTTTCAATCATTTTCATATTATTTTTTTCTTCCTATACATGCCATACAATAATACCCGAAATACTCAGAAAACAACCCTTGATACTCGGAAAACAACCCTTGACAATTGATAAAACTAATGGTCACATTCTTTCATTTTCATTTTTACAAATAAAAAACAAATGGCTAACGGACCAAGCTTTGCAATGTTTTGTCTCCATAAGGAATAAATAATTATGAATATTTCAAAAAGGGAGGATTTATTTAATTTTTTTTTGGGGGGGATGGGAAAAGTTACTCCCTAGAACACTGCTGTGTTAAAATCAAAAGTTTTTTTAACTGGCTGGGTTGCACATGCTGCAAACTAGCTAGGTTATAGTATGGTGAATGTTGGGCAAGTGGTCGAGTTGTCAGAAGTCACTGATGAGGGCCCTAATGGAGGGGGCAGGTCTGATCACGGGTCACAGAAAATAATTTTTCCAATTCACAGGTCACAAAAAATAATTTTACCAATTCACAATTAAAAAAAAAGTTTAAGAAAGACTGAATAAGGGTAGGGCTTGATTTGGGACTCAATATGAACATCAATATTAATTTATATAATCTATATCGTCATCTGAGGCATCTCCAATGTTTGTCACAATTTTTGTAACAAGAACCCTAAATTCACAAAGGTTGGAAAATAAATTTGGCAAATCAAGAAGATGGCTGTGTGATGATAAAAAATATCATTACAGTTCACAACCAATAAATATTGCCGATCACAAATAATGAAAAAACCCATTAGGGCCCTCACTGATGGCTGTTTTGCATCACAGATACTGAATTTTCCTTTACTAAGAAGTAGGTCAAATGACATTATCTAGGTAAGTAGGTCAAAGGTCATGGTACCACATAAAAGGGTCAATCATTAAGATGGCACATGTGAAATATTAAAGAAAATATTTCCAAAAGTTTTATCCAAAGTTAACATTTTTATTCATGACCACCAACAAGATAAATATTCTAATATAGAATTATGGAAGTTTTTTTCAGTCAAAACTCAAATATTTCAGAAAATTTGGATAAATCCCTGATATTGGCCATCATGGCTGAACATTAATCCTTTTATTTTTCACCCAGAGCATTGGAAAGAAAATATACTGTTTTGGCCGACAATCCAATGGTGGGGTGCTTGTGGTGAAATATTTGGATTATTTTTCATGCCAGATATCAGAAAGACCAACATACTGTATTGGTTGACAGTCCAATGATGGAGTTCTTGTGGTGGAATATTTAGACTATTCTCTGACAGTCCAATGATGGGGTTCTTGTGGTGGAACATTGAAACTATTCTCTGACAGTCCAATCATGGGGTTCTTGTTGTGGAATATTGCTACTATTGGCTGATAGTCCAATAATGGGGTTCTTGTGGTGGAACATTGCTACTATTGGCTGACAGTCCAATGATTGGGTTCTTGTGGTGGAATATTGCGTCTATCGGTTGACAGTTCAATGATGGGGTTCTTGTGGTGTAACATTTGGACTACTCGCTGACAGTCCAATGATGGGGTTCTTGTGTTGTGACTATTGGCTGAAAGTCCAATGATGGGGTTCTTGTGGTAGAACGTTGAGACTATTTATCGTTTGGGACATCATTCATCTGAAATACCAGTTACTTTCATTTTGTATGCTGAGCATTTAGTGAAGGAACAGTCACTACCATTTTAAAAATTTTTGGTAGCACCCAGTGCTGGGAATCGAACCCAGGACCTTCCACTTGTGAGTCGAACATTCTACCACTAGACCATCGCAAGTGATCTTTGGCTATTAGATTTCTAATGTCAATCATTTTAGTGTAGTTTTGATTCTTTGTTTGGTAGAAAATTACAGTAATACAAAAAACGGGAGGGTTCTGATAATAATGCTATTATTTTATCAAACATACACAGTTATAAAGGTACACAAAGATCTTATTAACAAGATACAGATCTGAAAATTGTGGTTTCGTGTTTGTATGATCCTCTCGTCTTCTCAAAGAAAATCCCATTGATTTTTACATGTATGTGTTCTCTTTAATTTGACACCATAATCTCAATTATAATCTTCTGTCTCTGACGTTCAATTCCACATTTTTGGATCATGTTTTTCAATATGTAAAAATATGCAAATCTTTTCACAAGCAGATTTTCTCCTTTTTGAAGTTGTATTAATGAATAATAATAACTTTGTGTGGGAAGGTGTGCTATTTATAGAATACTGTGACCCTTTTTTTCTTAAATTTTCAAACGACCTCTTTACTGACTATGAAGTTAAGTCAAATAAGTGAAAACCACTTCATTGAAAAATATAGTCCCTTACAACTGAAATATTTCTTATTCATCTTCTTTGTACATGATCTGCCAAATGATTTTGGTATAAGGATGCATTAAATGCTTTTTATAGATGTGTTATGGAAGATGTAATTTGGATTTTTTTAAAACACTTTAAAAAAAAATCTTGCATGTATGATTGTGAATACAGCCAAATTTCAGATGTTTCTTAAATAATGGTAAATCTCTGTATTTGATCATATACATTTTGTAGATTATGTACAAAATCAGGAGCCATATGAAATTTCACCATTAGCCATTAAAATACCATTTCATATCAAAATATCATATAATTGCATCTTTTTGTGTTGTATCAGTATCCTTATGATCTCATTAGGTAAACTAGGGCCAATAACTGTCAAAGTAGAGTATTAGTATACGAGTCATTCTGACGTAAATCCTTCACATTTTCTTTTTTTTTTTCTTTTTTGCTGATCAAAAATGTATAATTGGTCCATTGTCTGAATTTATACCCCCATTGTTAAATGGAGAAATATTTTGATGTTACGTGTTGCGAGCAATTCTTGCATTTCATAGCTTTGACAATTAAAGTAAAAATGCTGGAAGACAAATAGTGCTGGCACAATTAGCAGTATCTAACTATTTAAGTACTGATAGATTCACACTTAAAAACCTTCCAATTCGTCATAAAGTAAGCTGTTCAATTGACACTTGATATATAATTAGTAAAAAATCAGTAACAATACATGATTCACTGTATTCTGGCATTTTGTCAAGTAAAAGAGCTGATTGTAAGTAACCAATAGCTAAGCTGTATATCTTGGCTTACATAAACTTATATATATTTATTTAAGTGCAGATGTCCTCAGCTTGTCATTCTGATTATATTGGTTTTTTTTTTTAAGTCTAATCCATGGACAAAAATTTTTTTTTATTACAATCTTTATTTGAAATAAACTAGGTGTACAGAAGGTGGAAATATTTTTTTATCAATAACTTGTAGACTGGTCTCCTATCCAAGACATCTATATGGATTGGGAAGAATTTCATTTTGTCTGTTTAAGTGATGAAAGACTTCAAGTAGTCGTTGCTTTCATTATTAATGGAACTGTTGTATGCAAGTTAGTTTGACCTTCAATGGTTAATTGTTAGCCTTTACTTCTAGACAGATAGACATATTGTGGTTTATATTTTCTGGTCGACGTTAGCGGGTAAATAAATATGTTTTTGTCATGGGCGTCAGTTATTTGTCTTAATTAATTGTTGCTTGTGCCATTCCTTTTCCACTATCGTGATGGCATTACTTGATTATTTTTTCTGTGCGACTATTTTCTGTAAGATAATTACTGTATCCAGTTGAACAGCCTGAAGGAACTATTTTATTATTTTATATTTTCGAAGGCTTTCCTTTTCTGTGTGTACCTCAATATATTATTGCTTTCTGTGAAGCAAGTTTGACATTGATAATGCCGATATTTCATTGTGTAGAACAAATCAAGAATCCTTAGCTGCTTCTTAAAATAGATTTTGATCAGCATCTGATGATCTTCAAGCCTGCGGATATTTACCAAAAATTTAAGATAAAACCTGAGTAACTTCCCCTACTTTAATTGGCAAAAGGGATCTTCATCCCATTTTTGTTATCTAATGACAAAACTTTCACTTTAAAGGTTTATGACATTCCCAAAATATGGCTATCATACTTGTTGTCATGGATTTGTTTTTGGTGGGAAGTTGGGTCAGGCAATTTCCCATTCCCGTCTTTGTATTTGCTGAGAGAGCTCGGTCAGGCAAGTTCTCATTCCCGTCTTTGTACTTGCTGAGAGAACTTGCTCATTCCTGTCTTTGTACTTGCTGAGAGAGCTGGGTCAGGCAAGTTCTCATTCCTGTCTTTGTAATTGCTGAGAGGGCTGGGTCAGGCAAGTTCCCATTCCTGTCTTTGTACTTGCTGAGAGAGCTGGGTCAGGCAAGTTCCCACTCCTGTCTTTGTACTTGCTGAGAGAGCTGGGTCAGGCAAGTTCCCTTTCCTGTCTTTGTACTTGCTGAGAGAGCTGGGTCAGGCAAGTTCTCATTGTCATCCTTGTACATGTACCTGATGGGAAAACTAGATAAGGCAAGTTCTAGTTTTCATCCTTGTACATGTACCTGATGGGAAAACTAGATAAGGCAAGTTCTAGTTTTCATCCTTGTACATGTACCTGATGGGAAAACTAGATAAGGCAAGTTCTAGTTTTCATCCTTATTCATGTACCTGATGGAAAAGCTAGATACAGCAAGTTCTAGTTTTCATCCTTATAGATGTATGATCAAGAATGATAAGGGTTGAAATTTGCTGATTTTTTTATTTCTTTTGTTTTTAATCTTCGACTAAAAAATTGAGTTCACAGGAGAATATTAAATTTTCTTTTAAGAATAGATCTTTGCAAAATAAACTTGACACTGAATTTATTAATCATACTTTATGAAAAATTGTATATAAATATGAAAACAATAATAATACAGTAAAACCTGCTATAGTCCTCTGTATAAGGATTACCTGTTTATAAGAGTCAGATTTTTCAAGTCTCTTGACTGCAGATTTCAACTAAATTGAACCTGTGTATAAGGGTCACCTGTACATAAAGATCAATATTAATATTTTCCCTTGTGTGGCCCCTATATACAGGTTTCACTGTACATATAAGGTATTCCAACAATATCCATATGTGTTGCACACGTGTGCATTTGTTTTGTTATTGCCAATCCTGAGGAATTTCCACAATTCTGTCAAGACTACTACCGCTAATTACTGCTAATTATGCAGATAGCTATCATTGAAAATACAGTTAATTGTTTGAATTTACAACAAAATGTGATTACACGAACAATCAATAAAGAAAAGTTAGTGAAGGGAAATACCAGGGAAAGTATTTCCTGAAATAGTATATTTTAGACTTAATTAATAAGTGAAACATTACCTTATATTCACACATCAATTGATGTTTGCCATCCTGACCCATGTAGATCTACACATGTTTTAATTATATAATGACTGCACTGGTCATTCAAAAGTCAATATCTCACTAATAAATTTCATTTTTATAAATGCTGATAACTGCATTACAAAGTAATAGATATTTAAATACAGTTTTGTGAGTAAGAAAAAGCATACACTATAGGTGTAGTGATTGACATATGTATATCTCTGTGTGTTCCAGAATACTCCATCTGCTTCAGTAAGATGTTATATAATAAGAGCTGTGTCATGTTGTCAATTTTGAATTTACTGGTTGGTTGTAACAGCTGTATCAGTATCATATATCACCTGGTTTCAGTACTTTGATTCATCCCTCATACTTGGTGTGAAAGCTAGATCAGGCAAGTCCTCATTCCCATCCTTCATACTTGGTGTGAAAGCTTGATCAGGCAAGTCCTCATTCCCATCCTTCATACTTGGTGTGAAAGCTAGATCAGGCAAGTCCTCATTCCCATCCTTCATACTTGGTGTGAAAGCTTGATCAGGCAAGTCCTCATTCCCATCCTTCATACTTGGTGTGAAAGCTAGATCAGACAAGTCCTCATTTCCATCCTTCATACTTGGTGTGAAAGCTAGATCAGGCAAGTCCTCATTCCCATCCTTCATACTTGGTGTGAAAGCTAGATCAGGCAAGTCCTCATTCCCATCCTTCATACTTGGTGTGAAAGCTAGATCAGGCAAGTCCTCATTCCCATCCTTCATACTTGGTGTGAAAGCTAGATCAGGCAAGTCCTCATTCCCATCCTTCCCATACTTTGTACTTGGTGTGAAAGCTAGATCAGGCAAGTCCTCATTCCCATCCTTCATACTTGGTGTGAAAGCTAGATCAGGCAAGTCCTCATTCCCATCCTTCATACTTGGTGTGAAAGCTTGATCAGGCAAGTCCTCATTCCCATCCTTCATACTTGGTGTGAAAGCTAGATCAGGCAAGTCCTCATTCCCATCCTTCATACTTGGTGTGAAAGCTAGATCAGGCAAGTCCTCATTCCCATCCTTCATACTTGGTGTGAAAGCTAGATCAGGCAAGTCCTCATTCCCATCCTTCATACTTGGTGTTGCTTGATGGCAAGTCCTCATTCCCAGCTAGATCAGGCAAGCTTGATCAGGCTCATCATTCCCATCCTTGTACTTGGTGTGAAAGCTAGATCAAGCAAGTCCTCATTCCCATCCCTCATACTTGGTGTGAAAGCTAGATCAGGCAAGTCCTCATTCCCATCCTTCATACATGGTGTGAAAGCTAGATCAGGCAAGTCCTCATTCCCATCCTTGTATTTTGTAAGTACACATTAGATCAGGCAAGTTCTCTTTCCCATCCTTGTATTTTGTAAGTACATTAGATCAGGCAAATTCTCTTTCCCATCCTTGTACTTGGTGTGAGAGCTAAGACCAGGCAAGTTCTCATTCCCTACCTTGTATTTTGTAAGTACATTAGATCAGGCAAGTTCTCATTCTCATTCTTGTATTTTGTAAGTACATTAGATCAGGCAAGTTCTCATTCCTATCCTTCATACTTAGTGGGAAAGCTAGATCAGACAAGTTCTCATTTCATCAATGTACTTGATGTGAAAGCTTGATCAGGCAAGTCCTCATTTTCATCCTTGTACTTGTTGTGAAAGCTTAATGAGACAAGTTCTTATTTTCGTCCTTGTACGTGATAGGAAAGCTTGATCAGGCAAGTTCTCATTCCCATACTTGTATTTTGTAAGTACATTAGATCAGGCAAGTTCTCATTCCCTACCTTGTATTTTGTAAGTACATTAGATCAGGCAAGTTCTCATTCCCATCCTTGTATTTTGTAAGTACATTAGATCAGGCAAGTTCTCATTCCCATTCTTGTACATGCACTTCATGGGAAGGCAGGTTCAGACAAGCATGATCAATTTCAAATTTATCTTATCTTTGATGTACATTAACATTAAGTTGTCTGAAACAATTCATAGTAGGAAAAAGGCTTTTGCTACATAAGGTAAAGCGAGCTAAGCATTTTTGCAAAAGCAAAAAGCTATATCATAAAACGCTCATCAGTTGTCTTTTCAATCTCACAAGGCTGTACAACACCTACACTGTAAAATTATATCACACAGTTTATAAAATTGTGGCATCATATATGTAGAACATTAGCATTACCGTTAATAGTCTCCAAAATGCCTGAGACATAGGTTAAAGATGACCTATCACTATCGTCTTAAGCTTGTCGTCATGTGACATTGTCTACTGTGCATTGTTAACTTAAAGGCATTTTCAACTTCTCAAGAACTAAATGGACATTTTCAACCAAATTTGACGGAAAGTATTTCCATATGAAGTTGCATAAAGATTGTCAATGAAAAGGTGCTAGAACTACAAGATCCCACTTAAAAAGACAAAAACTTGTTATGGACCATTAATCAGATGTCTTTCAAATTTCATTGTTAAGTCAACATCTACAAAGTTTGCAAATGAAAACAAAATTTGTCCATAAATGACCCATTCATTAGCTTTTCAATAACATGGGATACAATGTTATTTAAATGGCTTAAGAACTAAAAATGATTGACACTTTAAATACAACAATAAATGAGAATGTTGTTGGGAATTATCTAAGGATCATTTTCAGGTCATTAGGTCAACGGAAAATATCAGTTTTTCATCCAATTTTAAACATTTTCGACTTATCTTTAAGAACCAATGAGCCAATAATTGGCAGGAAGTACCCCCCCCCCCCCGATAGCAAGTCAGTTTAAAATACTTGATGCTTTCTGACCAATGATATCACAAGAATTTAATATAAAAGCATTAAAGCCAATGTATTCCACTCAGAAGTCAGCTGGACCTGGCACTATAAAACTTAATAATCACGTAAGTCAGAAAATTCCACTCAGATCTGTCTAATCTTGAAATCTGATTGGCTAAGCAGGCCAGTTTGGGAATATTCTCAGACTCAAGTAAATTTATAAGTTTTATGATGCCAGGACTTGGAAATTGATTCATGGATACTATTAGTAGGCTATATATATATAATGCAATATCTATTTGATGGACAAAAGAGCACTTGTTTATATATAAGCAGGACTGTCTATATCTCTGATATATGTCTTTTGTCTCGATACAGTTTCTTATGTCACATTATGATATTAAAGATAATTGAATACTGATTTGTAGCTGTATTAACTCCATATCTCTCTGACACTTAAAATGCCTGGAAGAGACATGTAAGTTTTTTAACAAGTGACATGTTTAAATATATTATACTGCCATTGCTGTAGTATAACCTCATTATACATCCTTACTATTGTATACCTGCACACCCTGGTTTTTTTTTTCACCGTTTTATGCCTGAAAACATATTCACTCGGTCTTATATTTGCTCTAAATAACCAGTCTCATGGATGACATATATGTCCATGCTTCAATTATTTAGCTTGGAAATTTCACTTTCATTTTAAATTTGCCTTTTCATCTTAAGGAAAAAATGGTTAAAAATGGTGAAAACAATTGGCGTCGGTCAATAGCACAGGCCAAAATTTGTAGCACTTCACCTAAAGCTTATGTCACATATCTCCATATAGGTGAAAAATTCTTGGCCAGATACATGTATAAAACAAAATTAAAAATCAGTCTGTGTGTATTGAAATGTTTTCAATCAAGTTAGCAGGCGAATTCCTGAATCAAACAGCAAAAACTATCTCCTTAATCATACCTTTGACAGCCAGTTTTTAAATGAAGTTAAATCTGATCTTCATTAGTAGCTAAATGTTACCACAATAAATACATATTAATTTTAAAGGTCTTGTTCACCAGGCGACCTTTACATTCTCATTTGAACTTTACATTACAGTGTATTTTCATTAGAACCATTGCATTATTAAAAACAATAGATCTATGTGTGGGTGTCATCATGCACACATGGTTTTCTCCCTTGACTACAGTCTATCACAAACATTTTGACAGACTAAACAAAAAGGAAATCCTTTGACTACAGACTATCACAAACATTTTGACAGACTAAACAAAAAGGAAATCCTTTGACTACAGACTAAACAAAAAGGAAATCCTTTGACTACAGACTATCACAAACATTTTGACAGACTAAACAAAAAGGAAATCCTTTGACTACAGACTATCACAAACGGTTTGACATACTAAACAAGGAGGAAATCCTTTGACTACAGACTATCACAAACATTTTGACAGACTAAACAAAAAGGAAATCCTTTGACTACAGACTAAACAAAAAGGAAATCCTTTGACTACAGACTATCACAAATGGTTTGACATACTAATCAAGGAGGAAATCCTTTGACTACAGACTATCACAAACATTTTGACAGACTAAACAAAAAGGAAATCCTTTGACTACAGACTATCACAAACATTTTGACAGACTAAACAAGGAGGAAATCCTTTGACTACAGACTATCACAAATATTTTGACAGACTAAACAAAATGGAAATCCTTTAACTACAGACTATCACAAACAGTTTGACAGACTAAACAAAAAGGAAATCCTTTGACTACAGACTATCACAAACATTTTGACAGACTAAACAAAAAGGAAATCCTTTGACTACAGACTATCACAAACATTTTGACAGACTAAACAAAAAGGAAATCCTTTGACTACAGACTATCACAAACATTTTGACAGACTAAACAAAAAGGAAATCCTTTGACTACAGACTATCACAAACATTTTGACAGATTAAACAATGAGGAAATCCTTTGACTACAGACTATCACAAACATTTTGACAGACTAAACAAGGAGGAAATCCTTTGACTACAGACTATCACAAACATTTTGACAGACTAAACAAAAAGGAAATCCTTTGACTACAGACTATCACAAACATTTTGACAGACTAAACAAAAAGGAAATCCTTTGACTACAGACTATCACAAACAGTTTGACATACTAAACAAGGAGGAAATCCTTTGACTACAGACTATCACAAACAGTTTGACAGACTAAACAAGGTGTAAATCCCATGACCACTAGGGGTGCAGTGATACACTTCTCTTTACAACCATACGTATCACGATATTTGGCTTTAGATACGATATGTATCACAAATACATTTTGTTTTACTAGACTGTTCTGAAATCTGAACAAAAATAATAAAAAAAGAAACAAACTCTGCCATTAAAAAAAACTTATCAATCCTGAAAACAAAACAAGAATACACATCTATGCAACACTTATTTATCACTGTACGAAGTGTGTCCAATTCTATTTGAGGAAATGGTCCCATATCAAGCACCATAAAGTTTGTAATTGACCAAGAAATTTTTTTTGAACAAGGGAAAATTATTCGCATTTAAATTCTAAAGGACTTCTGTAAACTTCTTTGTCCCGTACCTTGTCGTCTGGTATCCATTAGAGCGTGTTCTGTGACCTCTTTCTCCTTTTGAGTTCAGGAAGTTATCGAGTTAGGCCTATGCTTAGGCTATGACTACGTGACGTTGTTTTGAGTGAGTGACCATGTTCGATGTGTTGCCCGATTTATTTGTCACTTCAACGTAACAACGGTACAAACAAACAGTGCGATTTTAAAGCAGTAATGCTTTCAATTTACCGACTTAAATGTAGAAGGAGGACCAGGCTTGAGAGTGGCAGCCATTTTTGTTTTGAGTCGAACTCTAAGTTTCGAAACTGATATTAGACAGGTAATCCAGAATACGACAAAATCTGGAATGTATCATTGGTGTATCGTGTACATGAAAAAAAGAACCGTGAACCAAACCATGCCAAATATACCGCAATATACAATCCCACAGTATATTGTTGTACCACTATTGACT
The DNA here is from genome assembly GCA_030159075.1 of Atrina japonica. Taxonomy (NCBI): domain Eukaryota; kingdom Metazoa; phylum Mollusca; class Bivalvia; order Pterioida; family Pinnidae; genus Atrina; species Atrina japonica. The sequence continues at coordinate 891,900 of BROG01000008.1, forward strand.
ACAGAAGAGTAAATCTCTTAACTACAGATTATCACAAAGAGTATGACAGGCTACACATGTATTCAAGGAGGAAATCCCTTGACTATGGAGTATCACAAACAGTATGATAGACTAAACATAGAGTAAATCCCTTGACTACAGAAGAGTAAATCTCTTGACTACAGATTATCACAAGCAGTCTGACAGACTAAACAAGGAGGATATCCCTTGGCTACAGAATATCACAAATAGTACTGACAGACTAAACATACAGTAAATCCCTTGACTACAGAAGGGTAAATCCCTTAACTATAGATTATCACAAAGAGTAGAACAGACTAAACAAGGAGGAAATCCCTTGACTACAGACAATCACAAGGAGTACTACAGGCTGTCACAAACAGTATGGTAGGTTGAACAAGGAGGAAATCCCTTGACTACAGACTGTCACAAACAGTATGGTAGGCTAAACAAGGAAGAAATCCCTTGTCTACAGACTGTCACAAACATTATCGTAGGCTAAACAAGGAGGAAATCCCTTGACTACAGACTGTCACAAGGAGTATGACAGGCTAAACAAGGAAGAAATCCCTTGACTACAGACTGTCACAAACAGTATGGTAGGCTAAACAAGGAGGAAATCCCTTGACTACAGACTGTCACAAACAGTATGGCAGGCTAAACAAGGAGGAAATCCCCTTGACTACAAACTATCACAATCAGTATGTCACACGAACATGTTGTGCATTAAACTAATTAGCACAAGATAAGTTTGGTTTGGTTTCTATTTAGCCCCTTACATAGCTGGTACCATCATATTAAGATTACAAAAATAACTACCTTTGACCAAAAAAAAAAAAAAAAAAAAAACATTTTATTTTTATCTGCTGCGTTTGATTTTCAAGTAATTTAGCTTAACAATCATGTCTGTTGGTTTTAGATAATTAATTTACAATGGATATTAAAACTTGGAGATGTAGTCAACAGAATGATCAAAGCTTACAGGTTTTATGACTGTTGTATAAAGACAATACCAAAATATTTAAAAAGATAAAATAAATTGAAAGAAAGCATATTCAAGCAGATGACGAATTAAACCAAACCAGTATCACGTTTTATATGGTGAAGCAGTATATGTAAAAAAGTTGTTTATTTATAGTTTGGGAGATTTCAATGATAAACAAGGGACAAACCTCATTTCTAATCTTGTCTATAGCCATTTACTTAATCCTGCTATGAAAGAAAACCTGCAAGTTCCATATGTGTCTATGTGAGATTTCGAATACCTCTAAATAGAGGAAAGTAACGGAGACAGAGGGACTTAGTTAAATTTGAGATAATAACTCAGTGGTAGACTGTATAGTTGTGAGTAGGTCACTCTCATTGTGAGTCAAATTGAAATTTCCTTATGTTGCCTCTAAATGGAGGAGAGTAACAGAGACAATGACTCACATTCTCATTTTAGGTGAGATTTCTTTATGGTGCCTCTAAAAAGAGGAGTATATAAGGGACAGAGGGACTTGGTTATATCAGAGTATGTGAGTGTCTAGAGTTGCTCACTCTCTTTGTGAGTTTAATTCAGATTTCCACATGATGCTTCCAAACAGTGTAACAGGAATAGATGGACTTAGTTATATCATAGCTGAGTATGTACCATAGTTGTGAGTAGCTTAGACTCATTTTAAAGTGAGATTTTGTTACATTACATGTGGAGGAAAGAATGTAAACATAAACTGAAGGACTTTGAACAAATAGCTCAGTTGTAGAATATATAGTTGTGAGCAGCTCACAGTCTCATTATGGCTCTAAGTGAGATTTTCTTATGATGTCTATAAAGAAAGGAGTTTATCAAGAACAGGGGAAGTGTTTTTATCAGAGCAGAGTACATAGTTTGGAGTAGCTCAATCTCATTGCCAGTCTAATTGAGATTTTCTTATGATACCTCTAAAGCAAGGAGTGTAACAAAACAGAAAAACTGACTTATACCAAATCAGAGTGTCTTATAGTGGTTATGATAAATAAATATCAGGGAAAGAGGGACTTTTTTTTATCACAGCAGAGTATATATGTGTGAGTAGCTCAATCTCATTGTGAGTCTAAGTGAGATTTTCTTACAATACCTCTAAATATCAGGGAAAGAGGGACTTTTTTATATCAGAGCTGAGTATATATTCGTAAGTATCTAAATCTCATTGTGAGTCTATGTGAGATATGTATGATACATCTGGATAAAGGAGCATTACAGTGACAGTGAGACTTAATTATTACATCAGCGCAGATACCAGAGTGGTAGAGTATCTAACTGCTTACATTGGTAGAATATCTAACTGCTTACACTGGTAGAGTATCTTACTGCTTACACTGGTAGAGTATCTTACTGCTTACATTGGTATAGTATCTTACTGCTTTCAGTGGTGGAGTATCTAACTGCTTACACTGGTATAGTATCTAACTGCTTACACTGGTGGAGTATCTAACTGCTTACATTGGTAGAGTATCTAACTGCTTACAATGATAGAGTATCTTACTGCTTACAGTGGTAGAATATCTAACTGCTTACACTGGTAGAGTATCTTACTGCTTACACTGGTAGAGTATCTTACTGCTTACATTGGTATAGTATCTAACTGCTTACAGTTGGTAGAGTATCTTACTGCTTACATTGGTAGAGTATCTAACTGCTTACAATGATAGAGTATCTTACTGCTTACAGTGGTAGAGTATCTAACGGCTTACAATTACAACTAAAATATTGTCAAACAGCATCGTTTTTCTACGGTGTCAGAATTTTCTTATCTTTCGAATTATTGCACTTACGCAATTAGCCAGTTAATAGCTTTCTCTTTGGTCTATGAGATTTGTGTTCAACACAGAATCAACAGACTCACTTTATGCTTTAAATCAGATTACTGATAAGTGATGGAGACCATTGAAATTTTTGTTGTAAGTATCTAATCAGGTACCGACTGGGGACATCGTAATTATTGTTTATATGTCTGTACTCTAAACCAGTCTTAAAAGTCAAAAAATCTGTGGCACAGTCAGCTGATCAATATTTGCTGGAAATGAACAGGGGACCATTAATTGGATACTAAATAAAAAAACTAACATGTTATAATTTTATCTGCATGTAAACAAACACCAGAGAATCAAAATGATTGCAAAACTGGAAAACACACCAATACAAAGAATTTAATGCGTAGTATGTTGTCTGAATGCTGATCATAACTTTGACTAGATTTAATCAAATGTTTTAAACTGACATGTTTTTAGGAAGGGTGAAATCGAAATTTTGTTCTAAATTTTGCTACATGTATTTCATCAGTGACATCTAAAAGTTGTTCCATGAATATATAGAAGGATTATCTATTTTTGACTTTTCCACACTGTAATGTTAGTAAAACATTTGAATTTGATAAAAAAATCTGTGAAATATACATCACTTTTGAAATGAACCTTTTTCTGTGTTAGTATCTTAGTAGTGTATATATAATATGAACTCTGTGTTATGCAGCTTCATAACAGATTATATAGATATTTTATATGTATAATAAAACCTAGCTGTTATTTGATTAGCTAATGTGCAGCAAACTGAACAACTTTTATTCACTATGTATGCAGACTTCATTCATCTAAAGATTGGCAATGACATCATTTCATTCATCAGATGGTTGGCGATGACGTCACTTGAACTTGAATATGGGCAATCAAATAAAACATTTGTGTAGATAATTTTAAAATATTGTTGAATTCATGTCGTTAATTTTGCTAATATTAACATCTTCTAAAGTATGCTTAGATGTAAATAATAATTCAAAATGTAGGTTAAATGTATAAATTCAAATATAAGCAATATTTACAATATAATTTGTGCACTTATTTCTGTGCAAGTATTTGACGTATTTGGAACAATTTGGTCAACTCAACAGAAAGGAGAATATATATTCTCATCCCCAGTCATCAGAAAATGCTGTTTATATTGCATATGTCTGATCAAATGATGAAACGAATCTGTCAAAAGTTTCCATTCATATTACAACTATGATTCTCTTTATGAATTTTCCATTTTTGTTCGCCAGAGGCTCGCAAAATGAAATATTAAAAAACTTGTATCATGAATGTGATATGAATGGAAACTTTTTACAGATCATATATACATGTATATATATATATATATAAATACACATGTACAATATTCATCCATATATCTCCCTTAGAGGATACCTAATTAATTTCTTTACATAAGCTCTTCATATTTTCTACAGGTATATTGGTTTCATTTTTCTGGGCCATGTCTGTTTCATTTCTTCACCTAAGCTCACCATATTTGGTGCAGTTATTCAATTTAAATAGAGTTACTCCCCTCTGTCAGTTTCATTTTTCTAGACTATATCTGTTTCATTTCTTCACCTAGGATTAAGATATATATTCTAGAATGATGAGTCAATTTATAAGTCTGTCCAAGGTGGGTGACTTTCCTCAAATTGGCCTTGTTATGTTAGTGTTACCCCCTGATCTACATGTATACATTGAAAATGCACAAAACCCTGCACATTGGAATTTTTTCCATGATATATTGCATATATACTCCATGCTTTTCAAAAATGAAAAACAATCTTTATATTGATATATATACCATTTTCTGTGAAACTGTAGTCAGGTGGTTAGGAAATTCATTCTATGTAATTGGCTTTGTGGGAGTTTTTCATATGATGTAACAGCTAAACAGCTGTGTGAGATGAGAAGTAGTTCTTTTTTTCTGCCCAGAAATACTAAATGGAATTAAGGTTTATTTTCTTATTTTTATATAATTTTGAAGGATCTAGTGATATGGAAAATTTTGAATACTTATAGTCAGATTAAGTTTGAGGTTATTAATATTCGATTGTGACTGCTTGGTGCAAGAAGGTTAAATGTGTCAGTACAGAAGAGAATTGAAAATGTTAATGGCCACACCCATAGCTATGCTGTATTTACAACAAATTTGCATTAGAATTTTGATATATTATTAATGGGATACAGAAAGTTTGAGTGTGATTTACAAGAAGGGAGACAGCTAATATTTGTTCATAGCAACTGAAAGTAGCCATTTTATTTGACATTTTTTACCAATCAGCTGGGAACCATGGTGACTGATCATTTGTAACTTATGTTAGTATTTCACACGGCACGATTTCACTTGATGATAGCGTATTTATTTATTGACCTGTTTTTTTTTTTAATTTACAGGCAGTATGGAAACTTTTAGAAGAAGTAAAGAAAAAGAAACCAAAACAAGAACAGATTTGTTCAAACACCCCAGAGGTAATTAGTACATTTACACTGAGAGTTGTTGTAAAACTTCATATAACATGTGACCAACTATCTCATTATCTCAAAGTTCACGGGATGAGATATCCGGATTACAGATTACAAGATCACCAAAATTTTAATTGATATATTATTCTATGTATAGAAATTGGGACTGTACTTTAAATTTTGACATATCAACTAAATAGATTTTGACATAACAAGATTTCACTGTATATAAAAAATCTCGGACACCAAAGTATAAATCAATAGAATGTCCAGGACATAGATACATATCCTGTAAAAATGGACAAACACGGACCTCTGGAAACCAAGAGGTGGGATCAGGTGCCATGGAGGAGTAAGCATCCCCTGTCGACCGGTCACACCCGCCGTGAGTCCACAGTCAAGTCCAATGAAACACGTGAGGAGTGTATCTTCGGCACAATTGGTACAGACGTCTCAACAACCGCCAACGAAAAGGCTACTTAACATTTCACTTAGTAAAACAGAGTAGTCGCAAACAAGACTATTATACCGACCGTAAAATTTGCGGAACGTTGACGTTAAACACGGTTTTCTATATCCCTTTGTCAATAATTTGTTAGTGAGTAGTTTACCTCTGTATATGAAATCTTCATATGTTGTACACGCCTGGCATATCGGATCATTTGTGAAATATAAACTCCATATGCGGGTGACTGAGGGATATTACTACTTAAATGTGGAAAATTTACGATGGGAAAGCCGAAATTGTCGCGTTTATCATATAGCTTAGTTGCTAATTTCCTGTCTATGTCTATACTAAGTAAAATGTCTAAGTATGAAGCGTGTGTGCTTGATTCTGTTGTATCTTTAATTTCTAGTTCGCTGGGATATATCGCATTGACATATATATGAAAATTGTCATTATTAATTGACAAAACGTCGTCGATATATCTAAATGTCAAATTAAAGGACACCGCTAATGTATGATGGCTAATTGACTTAGTGGTGTTGAAATGCAATTTTAGAAGTCATTTTATTGTAGAATATTTATCTTGAAAAAGTATAGGAATATGATTTAAATATTGAAAAGTTTACCTTATATTATATTTCTCTCTATTATTTTATTTTGTCAAAATACCTTTGGTATTGGTATTTCTGTGGGTAAGAATAATGATAGTATTGAATTAGTTCATGTGGGAAGTTTTTGCATGACAAAAAGTAAGGAAGGGAGACAATTCAATACCTTTTTAAGATAACTTAATGAGATGATTTTAACTACCATACATTTACCCAATAAGCACCCAGGTCACCCTGAAAATGGGTGGAAAGGGCTGGGTCTGTATTTGAAACAATTACCAGTCAAATTGGCATAAAATCACCAGTAAGATCTGCAATGAAGGTATGCATGATGTAATTTTTAATTAACAATATGTCTGATAGATTTGCATTTGGTGTTCTGAAAGACATCAAAACAATAAGCCACATTCATGGTGAGCTATCTAAAGCAGTTAAATTTGATAAAGCACAGTGGTGAAATTGTTGTAGTTTAGAAAAGATTCTTGATCATGTATAAAAAGGTGAATAAATCTGAAATAAAGGGAGTGTCACTAATAGGGACATGGGTGCTTATTGGGTAGAATAGGGTATGTAAAGTCAGCAAAATATAAAGGTTCATCATCAACAACTCTCCCAATACTCCAAGATAAAGCGATATATTTGTTGTATAAATATCAATTTTTCATGTGCAGTTGCTGTCTAAAACTAGTACTAATTTGTCTTTTTCAAAAGTTTTCAGAGTTAAAACTTTTATGGGAAAAAGTTGGGGTAACGGAAAATGTAGTGGCAAAGTCGTGTGGCAAAGCATGGTTGCAGCTGGTTGCGGAAGGACATGCAGAGTTTAGCTATGTTATGAATGGCCTGTTAAATCAGGTCCCAACAGCCAGGTAAATCTTGTTACTGCTGCTGCTATTGTTGTTGTTGTTGCTGCTGCTATTGTTGTTGTTGTTGCTGCTGCTATTGTTGTTGTTGCTGCTGCTTTTGTTGCTGTTGCTATTGTTGTTTTTGTTGCTGCTGCTATTTTTGTTGTTGTAACTGCTATTGTTGTTGCTGCTGTTATTGTTGTGACTGCTGTTGTTGCTGTTGCTGCTGCTATTGTTGTTGTGGCTGTTATTGTTGTTGTTACTGCTATTGTTGCTGTTGTTGCTGCTATTGTTGTTGTTGTTGCTGTTGTTGTTACTGCTATTGTTGTTGTTGTTACTGCTATTGTTGTTGTTGTTGTTACTTCTATTGTTGTTGCTGTTGTTTTTGCTATTGTTGTTGTTGTTGCTGCTGCTATTGTTGTTGTTGTTGCTGTTGTTGTTGTTATTGCTATTGTTGTTGTTGTTGCTGCTATTGTTGTTGTCATTATTACTGCTATTGTTGTTGCTGTTGTTGTTGTTACTGCTATTGTTTTTGTAGTGCTGCTGTTGTTGTTGTAGCTGTTGTTACTGCTATTGTTGTTGTTACTGCAATTGTTGTTGTTGTTGTTGTTGTTGTTACTTCTATTGTTGTTGCTGTTGTTGTTGCTACTGCTATTGTTGTTGTTGTTGCTGATGCTATTGTTGTTGTTACTGCTATTGTTGTTGTTGTTGCTGCTATTGTTGTTGTCATTATTACTGCTATTGTTGTTGCTGTTGTTGTTGTTGTTACTGCTATTGTTTTTGTTGTTGTTGCTGTTGTTGTTGTTGTTGCTGCTATTGTTCTTGTTGTTGTTGTTACTCTTATTGTTGTTGTTTCTGCTGCTGCTGTTGTTGTGAAAAGTATATATATTGGCAGTCTTTGAAGTTGGGAAAATGTTTTACATGTACACGTATTGATCTAGAGATTTATGGCTACTGATAGAATGTATAGCGTAAAGGCATAATACTGCCCTGTCACCTAGAAATTTTATATTGATGAAACAATGTTTATAAGCACAAGATTTCATAATCATATCGCTGATCTATGTAGTTTGTTGCATAATAAATAAACCATCAGTATTCTTGTTAGGCCAAATGTCTGACCCAATTTTTAGTTACTTTTTTTTAAAAAAAAAAAAACCCTAATTTTACTGAATTAAAAATACAGTGTATTATACCTCATTAAAACTTACAATTCCCATCAACTCGTATCAGTACTTTCAGTAATTTGATTCAGAAAGTACTGAAGGGATCTTTATGAAATTTTATAAATAGGTTCTCCTTGAGGTCTAGTTGTGCAGTGTACATTTTCAGCCAGGTCGGATCACAAAACGACTGCCAGGCGACCATCTTAAATTTTGACAATTAAAGTTTATTATGTATTTTTTTGTTATGGATAGATACATTCATTGGTGTATGATTATTGGGGGTCCTGCCTCACCCTCTGAAATATATTGGATTGTTATGGGGAGACACATTTAGTGGTGCATATGCAGGTCCTGCACCACCCCCTGGAATCTATATTTTTGCTTATAACTTAAAAACCATTCACAGCCACACCTTTAAACCAAATATATTATAGTTCATTATTGGGAAACATATTCAGTGGTGTATGGGGGGTCATTGGGGTCCTGCCCCACCCCCTGAAATTTATATTTTTCCTTTAACTTAAAAGCATTAATAACCCTACCCTTAAACCATATACATGTATATTATTGATTGTTATGGGGAAACACATTCAGGAGTGTATGTGGGGATACTGCCACACCCCTGAAATATACACAATATATCAAAGCAGGGTCCAGCAAGGCATATTATTACATGTAATTCTAGTTTACTCCATGCAGGTCATGACCAGCATTTTCACTTTTATAGGTTAACAGGTATGGTTTAGCTATCTTGGATTATAGTAGTTTAAATTTGGTATTGTTAAAATCTTGTTAGAAAGCACTTGACAGATATTTAGGTTTAGATTCAAACTCATTGTTTAGCCACAAAATAAGAGAAAAGAACAGTCTGTCATAGATCAAATGAAGAACATTCGATGGTGGGCGCCTAGATCCCTCTGGGATCTCTTGTTTAAAAAGTAAAATTTGATTTTCCATTTTTCTCATTTCATATAAAACAGCAAAAACTGTCCCAAGTTTTTTTATATTGTTGAACAAATTTTACAGATTTTCTGTAATCTTTATAATTTGATATATGAATACAGAAGTATCTTAAATTGTTATATTTTGTGAAAAATACTTGAGAAACCCAGGTTTAGCAATTGTTGCAAATGATTAATTCAACTTACTTTTTGTTTATGTATACCACACTGGACCAGACCTTATTTTCACAAAATATAGAGGAATATCAGAATTTTTATACCTGTGTATAGCTCTTATTTGTGTTTGTACAACAATATAAGTAATAAAAAACAAAATAATGAAGAACCCAATGTGAAACTGAATAACAACATTTAAGGTCATGTCAAAGTTCATATACTTTAACCCATGGAAATTTAATTTATTCGAGAAACAATGAATTGAATAGAATAACTCATTCCAGAATCTTTCTTAAATTTGATTATCAAGTATTTTAAAATTCTTAGTTTCATTGTGGGTGAATAATTAACCTCCAATAATGACAAATTCCTTGAAATTGTACTCTTTTTATTTTTATCTGTATCACATTAAAGTCCTATTAGTGAGTGAAATTTATTATTTTTCCCAATTAATCTACCAGTTTAATCTTATATCTTCTATTTTCTCCTGTTTTGTCATGATATTAAAATCTTATTTCGTTGATTCAGCATTTTCTGAAGAAAATGTGATTACAGTACATTTACTCCAAATTTTTATTAACAATTCTCTCTCACAATCAATATAATTTTAGAATAAACATTACTAGATGTTCTGCAAGCTACAAATGTACATGAAACAAGGAATTTTACTTAGTTCTGTACCTTGACTCTGTTTTTTTTCTATATCACAAGAAGTAGGTAAATGAATAAATATTAGTAATTAGGTCACCTGAGCCAGGGGTTAAAGGTGACCTATTTCGATCATCTTTTGTCTGTCTGTCATCTGTCATGCGCACATTTTCAAATTTTCGACCTAAACTTCTCAAGAACCAGTGGGCCAATTTTAATCAATCTTGGCAGTAAGTATCCCTATGTGAAGCAATATAACAATCCACAATCACGTCCACAATTTATATTTCTAATGATCCACAAATACATACAACACGGACAAGTTTTTCTCTAACACTTGCCCATAAAAGACAATGATTTCCTGTCAGAAGATAACTGTCTGTTTTCCTAGACTGCTCACACATGCTATGAAGTCATAGTACAATTTGTAACATAGAGTTTCTCTTTCCTCTAGAATACAATAAGTAGATCTACATAAATGTATTGAAAATAAACATGGAAGAAAATTAATCAAACAGAAATCTCCACCCTCATGGTAAGAATTTGAAAGTGCAATTCTCGGGAGACCCTTGATTTGGACACACATATTCTTACCACTTGGGTGGAGATTTCCTTATCCACGCAACACACCCATGTGAAATTTATTCTTCCATTCATTCTAAGTGTTTATTGGAGAGAAATTATCCACACAAAAATGTCTACCATTGATAAATGTATTGACCCTTAAACAAGTCCACCTTTATTATCATTATCTTAGATTTACAAATTTCTAGGTGCTTTTTAAGGCAAGGCCTTATTGCTATGACAGGCTCAAAAGTCCAGTTTATTCCGTGTACTCAAATAAGAATCCTCAGCTATATATTATATGCCATTGGATTGGCGGAACACTTTTGAACTTTTTTATCCAAGCGCTTTAGTGCTATAGGAAATAGTTACCTGAAATGCAACCATTAAAAGTACCACTTAGTGTCTAATTTGAATCTTGTTTCATTTGCATACTCTTGTTTACAATTTGTTATGACTTTAAGTTCAAAGTTATATTTGTTGCGTATACTTAGATTTGCGGTAATTTAACTTTGAGTTGAAAGTACATAAACTGAAGAACTATTAATTATCAATTAATAGGAACATTTTATTTATAAAAGAAAATTAAAATTTTATGAGAGCACACATGTTATTGTTTAGACATTTAATCATTCTGTGTGTAACTGTCAACACTTGTTGTGATTTGTTAGTATCTGAGGCATACTGACTAATTATACTGTTAGATATAATTAATACTATGTAGTTGTCTGAGAGAAGAAAGGTCACCTCTGACATCAGTACATGTAAAAAGATATTTGGAAATGTTATTGTATCAGACTTTTAGCTTGATGTATTGTTTTTAACTGTTTCGCTCACTCAGTATCGTCATGAGGGACAATTAACATGACCTTCCGATAAACATAAGTACCCAGTAAATAGTCTCAATTTACAGGAAACAATAATGGATAATAACAGATAATTTTCAAATTTTTTTTTCATTTATGTAATGTAATCACCTGCTTTAGATGAAGGGTACCAAAATTTGACCTATGCTTTGCATCAATGCAGTGAAGATTCTTTGATATACCCAGGACCTCGGTTTTATAGGCATATAAGTTTTCACCATGATGATTTTTAGCTCAGCTGGCCCGAAGGACCAAGTGAGCTATTGCTGTGGCCAAATGTCTGTCATCCATAGTCGTCATCATCCTTCTGTTAACTTTTGCATTCAAATATCTTCTTCTCAAGAACCAGAGGGCCAATTTTTACCACAGCATCCCCAAGTGAAGTTGCATAAAGTTTGTGAATGAAAAGGAGCTAGGACCTGTAAGGGGCCAAAAAGGACCAAAACTTTGTACATCTTTAAAAATCTTCTCATGAACAAATGATCAGATGATTTTCAAATTTTTTTATGCATGATTGTAAAGTCAATATCTACAAAGATTACATACAAAAATTATATCTGTCCGATCTGTTGATCTGTCGATCTGATAATCGAGCCACTAATGGGTGCTTCAGTAACACAAGGTACATTTGTATTACAAATTGTTTAATAACTCAAAACTGATGGACTGTTTGCAGACAAAGATATATGAGAAAGTGTAAGGAATTATCTAATGATCATTATAACAAAATTTCAAGGTCATGGGATCAAAGGTCAAGGTCTCAAACACCTAAGTAAATTGAAAATATAAGTTTTGTTTGTAAAAATTTCAGCATTTTTGACTACTTCTTCAAAACCATTGAATGAATTTGAACCAAACTTGACAGAAAGTAAAACTATGTAAAACTGCATTAAGTTTCCTGATGAAAAAGGGCTAGGACCAAACATGGATGCCATGGCTATATATAGAATAAATGAGTCAGCACATATTTTCGATTTGATACATGTATCTCCAAAATTATTCCAGCTAGAGAAAAAACCTTTACCTTGAAATGAGCGGTTTGCAAAAATCTACCAATAGTTTATTTTGGTGGAAATTGTTTGGTTGCTTCTTTTGTTAATTATTGTCCCTTTGTAATGGATGTTTTTTGGATGTTTTTTGACATTATCTTGAAAAGTATAATAGGTGGAGTAAAAGTGAAAGAAGCAAAAATGTCCAGCATGCAAAGATCTACAAAATGTCAATAGGGCCAAAATTGTTAGGTAGACCCTTATGGGAGTTATTTCCCCTTATAGTGAATTTTTTTTGTTTTAGACAGTTTTTGGCTCACCTGAACGAAAGGTTCAAGTGTGCTTTTCTGATCACCTTTTGTCCATTGTCTCGTTGTCTGTCTGTCCATCTGTCAATTAACTTTTCACAATTTCGACTTCTCCAAAACCCTTGAAGGGATTTTGATGAAACTTATCGAACAAACAAACAAAACAAGAAAAATGAATGAGTGCATACATGCCATACATCCTGGCGGGACACCTGGTGTCCCGGAAAATCAACCTCCTAAAACCTGTACTGCCGGGACACCGATTTTCCCGAAAAATTTGCTTCTGTCCCAGATTCCAACTGTTCCATAGTTTTGTCCACATGAAGTCTCAAAGTCCTCATAAATACTAATTAGAGAACGTCCGATTATCAACTGGTTGACAAGTTTACAGGTAAATAGCCTATGGGCATATTAATTATTGAGGTTGTTAATGATTATATAACGTCTTGTCCACAAATTGGCAGTTAATTGGTGATAAGACTAGGCTAAGTTGTGTATGTCATGTGACAAACCCTTGGATCATCAATGATTAGAAGCATGATACCAGCCGTTAGAAATAGTTATTACAATATCTTATAGTCTCAAAAGATATTTGTAATGTACTTCAACAAAAAAAAAAAAAATTATTACTTTATTTATAATCAAACATACAAGGCATTTAACTCAGGGTCTAAACTGTCAGAAAGCACATGTAATGGCGGACGCACTTCCGGAAGTACATGTAGTAAAAACAGGACCGGACCAGAATGGACTGGTATTTAAATTATGGAAACTTAATTTTTTTTAAATCATAAACAAAGTTGTTATGTATCATTCAACTGGTACATGTATAAACTTGCAAAATGTATGCAATATATGTTAAAAAGGCATGCAGTTGGCTAAGTAATTAAACAAAACAAGGAAAATATTCAGAAGTTCTAAAAATTTTGATGAAAAATCTCCAACTAAAAAATAAAAAATCTCCAGTTGTGGCATAGCAGTTGAACTGATTTCTGTCATGTGTATGTCTTAATAAGTACTTATGTAAAAAGACTGGCTCTAAAGACTCAACAATGATACTATACATGGTCATGGCATAATGTCATGTAATTAAATTTAACATTTCAGGAACATGCTACCAGTTCATGTTCCAAAAAGTGTAAAAGTCACTGCAAAAAAGCTTGCAACATATAAAATAAAAAACTGAAAACAGTTTTGCATTTATTTAACACATGAAAAATGAATTCAAAAGTGTCCCAGAAAGTGTCCCATAATATTTTTGATATTTCAATGATTTGTCCCCAAAAAAGTCATTTGTCTCAGAAAAAAATCTCCGAATGACCTCAGAAAAGTATGGCATTTTGTGAGTGTTATAATTATTTGTAAATTGAGATTCCCATATTTGTAAGATACCAACAAACTTCAGGTCAGTGATGTGGCCCATTTTGGGCTTCTTGTTTCCTATTACCTTGAAAAGTATAATAGATAGAGAGAAAGTGAAAGAAGCAAAAATGTTCAGCCAGTAAAGATCTGCAAAAACGAAGTTATCAGGTGGACCCTTATGGGAGTTATTTGTCCTTTTTATGGATTTTTCATGTTATTGACAGTTTTGTCCTATTTTCTTGAAAAGTATAACAGATAGAGAGAAAGTGAAAGAAGCAAAAATGTTCAGTATGCAAAAATCTACAAAAAAGTCAATAGGGCCAAAATTGTCAGGTGGACCCTTATGGGAGTTATTTGTCCTTTTTATGGATTTCTTGTGCTTCTGACAGTTTTGTCCTATTTTCTTGAAAAGTATCATTGATAGAGAGAAAGTGAAAGAAGCAAAAATGTTCAGCACCCAAAGATCTACAAAAAAGTTTACAGGAATGAAATTGTCAGGTTGACCATTATGGAAGTTATTTCCCCTTTTAAGTGGATTTTTTCATGCTTTGGGCTGTTTTGTCCTATTATCCTGTGAGACATGCAAAGATCTACAAAAAAATTATTGTGCAAAATTTGTTACGGTGATTCTTGTGAAAGTTATTTCCCCTTTTTAATGGATTTTGTATGTTTTCGACTGTTGCTGCACATTATCTTGAAAGATCTATTAAAAAGTCGGTAAGGCAAGTCTACCCTTATGCAATCCTTTTCAATGAATTGTTCATGTTTTTGGTTGCTTTTCAGTATATTGTCTGTAAAATACATTTCACTCAGGTGATTATTAAGACCCAATGAGACTGCTGTTTTGTTTTTCATGTTTATTAGCCATTTAATCATCTTTATACATTTTTTATGTTTTCTACAATGTTGACCAATTTTGCCAGGTGAGCAATTTATGGCCCCTTGTTTTCCCATAACATCTAAATTAGAATATGATATGGTGTGTGTTCAAATACATTATCTAACATTTCAAATGTTGCAAAAGATCTTCTTTTCAAAGTTATTTGTAGAATAAAATTTGATTAGAATTTAGGTCTTCCCGTACCTTAAAAAATCTGGCTGTATTTTTGTATGCAATGTTCTATCAGATAAACTTTTTCGCCAAATCAAATTCGCTTCAAAATTGGGTCAGGAGTATGTTGGTCTATTACAAGCTTGGTTTATCAGTGATCTCGGCCCCAACACTCTCTGCCATTGACAACTCTGCGTATGTTAAAATCTGCCTATATCTTATGTGTTTTATATTTACTTTCAAAATACTGGATGTGATTTTCATTGGAAATGATTAGTGAAATGCTTTTCAACATTATTTTAAATGCCTGGTGCAAATCAGGGGCCTGTTTCACTAAAGGTCTTATATCCTAACTTTTAGTTCTAACTACCATGGCAAAGCATCACTGATTGGTCAGTCCCATGACAATTAGGACTAAAACTTAAGAAGATTTTTTGTATAATGAGCCCCAGAATCCTGCGTATCTTCATTGCTGTCCAGTGAAGTTATGATCAAGTGATCTTTAAGCTATTGCAGCTTTTATATAAATAAAAGTATCAAGTCACAAAAGGAAAATTTTCCAATATTTAATGATACACTAACATGAATGAACTTTTGCCAAAATAAAAACAAAATAAGAATGATAAAGTAGAGACTGCAATGGTACAAGTTCAAAATGGGCCGAGATCACACAATATACCCGGCATGTGGACAATGTCAGAAACAAATGTTTTGAAACAATGGAAAGACCAGCTTTGCCTGATTCAAGTATGAAATGATGATATATGAACATAAATGCAAAGAGTAATATGAATAGATGTGTTTTAACTGTAAATCGCATATGCTTTTTAGACTCTTGTTAACCTAATTTATCAAAAGTTAATTTACAACATCGGAGTCATGATTAGCTGTAAACAAGCAATAATAACAGGTTACATTAGGCCAGATTGTTGCAATTATACACATGCATTTGTTATTCCTACCACCAGATGGTCTCTTTGGGATATATATGAGATAAAATATTACATAAAATGGGCATGTAAAATTTTGCACCAACGACAGCTCATATCGCTTTAAATGAAAAATAAAAGTTAAAATTTAATAAAATTCTGTAAAAGTTCTCTTTGATATATACATTTTGCTAAATGTTAAAATTTCTTAATACTCCAGTGTACATAATTTGATGCTGTTAAAAAACATAAACATTTACTTAATTTGATGTTTTAGAAACTAGATATTTATACAATTTGATGTTGTTTAAGATTTTAAAAATCTACATAATTTGATTTTGTTTAAAACTAGATATTTACAAAATTTTATGTTTTTGAAACTCTAGCTATTTATATTATTTGATGTTGTTTAAAATTCAAAATACTACATAATTTGATTTTGGTTTAAAACTAAATATTTACATAATTTGATGATCTTGAAACTCTAGATATTTATATAATTTGATGTTGCTTAAAATTAAAAAAAAAATACAATTTGATTTTGTTTAAAACTAAATATTTACATAATTTGATGTTGTTTATATGAGAATTAACAGACAGATTTCTATGACCTGGGATAGCCAGTATCTCGTAATCCTGTGGATTTTACTGTTCTACAAGGAAGCAATTACTGTGAAATGTGATTGCTTTATAGACGATCAGAAATATGCTGATTGAATTTCATTTTAGTCTGTATCTTCATCCTCGAAATCTTGATGGATGGTTTGATCGCCTAATCCTTCATTTTTAAAAATAAATTGATTATGCTTCACCATTGCATATCCATCAGTTGAATTAAGCTATTAGCCTTTTCTATAGAAAGATGTTTTTTTCTTAGATGCTCATTTTTTTGCTCATGGTTTTTATTTGGCAAGTTGGTTGTTGCTAATGAAACGATTTCCTTTTCTTGATATGACACAGACATTTGCTAACTCTAGCTTAACTTTGTTTAATTCAGATGTCTTTGATACATAAAGTACATATATTTCCTATTGAACCCTGAATTGTCATATTTGAAATATTTTTTTTGGAAAACAAATATGTTAAGTTTATGTAAATATTATTTTAGCTCACCTGTGCTGATCTTTTGTGATCAATCATTGTCTGATGCTCTGAGTCCAGTATCTATCATCTAGCGTCTGTCGTCCAGGATTAACTTTTCACATACAGTAAAACTTGATGAGTTCAAAACATTGGCACTTCAACTCATGAATGGTAACCAAGAATCATAGAGAATTAGCCTAAAAATTTAAAGAAAACAATGAGACATTGACTCATAACAGTTTTAATTATGAATAATTATAATTAGTGTTCAATAACAAAATTATTTGGGACTTTGTCTGTAGTTCGAAACATGAAGAAATTTGACTCGTTGAAGTTTGACTTGAAGTTCTACTGTATTTGACTTATCCTCAGAAACCCCCCAAGGAATTTTGACAAATATTTTCAGAAAACAAATACTCAATGTCCTCTACCAATTTTTTTTTCGGTCAAATGAGCAGAGGGGTTGGTCCAGGGTGAGGCAAATATGTCCTACATGGTACCCTTCTTTGAAAATCTTCTCCTCCAGAACCACTTTGATCTACATGGATGTATGATTAGATTGTATCTGAGTGATCTACACGGATGTATGATTAGATTGTATCTGAGTGATCTACACGGATGTATGATTAGATTGTATCTGAGTGATCTACACGGATGTATGATTAGATTGTATCTGAGTGATCTACACGGATGTATGATTAGATTGTATCTGAGTGATCTACACGGATGTATGATTAGATTGTATCTGAGTGATCTACACGGATGTATGATTAGATTGTATCTGAGTGATCTACACGGATGGTATGATTAGATTGTATCTGAGTGATCTACACGGATGTATGATTAGATTGTATCTGAGTGATCTACACGGATGTATGATTAGATTGTATCTGAGTGATCTACACGGATGTATGATTAGATTGTATCTGAGTGATCTACACGGATGTATGATTAGATTGTATCTGAGTGATCTACACGGATGTATGATTAGATTGTATCTGAGTGATCTACACGGATGTATGATTAGATTGTATCTGAGTGATCTACACGGATGTATGATTAGATTGTATCTGAGTGATCTACACGGATGTATGATTAGATTGTATCTGAGTGATCTACACGGATGTATGATTAGATTGCATCTGAGTGATCTACACGGATGTATGATTAGATTGCATCTGAGTGATCTACATGGATGTATGATTAGATTGCATCTGAGTGATCTACATGGATGTATGATTAGATTGTATCTGAGTGATCTACATGGATGTATGATTAGATTATATCTGAGTGATCTACATGGATGTATGATTCAAGTTTGTGTTTTAACGAATCTTTACAGGAAGCACTTAAGGTCCTCTAACAAGTTTTTGTTTTCGACTCCTTCATTAGACCCAATGTCCGAAACAAACAAAATATGTTAGATTTTCAAATTTCTTGTGTGTGTTTAATTTAGCATAAATACCAGTATTGTTTTTCTTTTCACATTTGTTGATGGTGCTGAGGTGAGTGATGTAAGCACATTTGGGCCCCTTATTAAAAATATTAATATTTCTCTTTTCCATGATATCAATGTTATAAATATTAGTTAATAAATGGCTGTACAATAGTTATTTGAAAAAGTCTGATTTTGCATAGAAAATAAAAGGGAAGCCTAAAATAACCAATACTGTCAGTTTTGTGCACTCCAAGTTCATGTTGTCGCTTTCAATTTTTTCAATAAGAAGATAGATGACGACTCCATTGTGTCATTAGAGGTAAAACTCTGAATGAACCTTCCATGTTTGGTAATTTTGAAAGTAGATTATCATCACAGAGTGTTCCAAGGACTACTCTGTCATTTCTCATAATATTCTTTGACAGACGATCAGAAATGAATAATGCTTGAGTATTACCTTAAGCAGTTGATTTTTATTTTCCTGATTGGCCGTGATACAGATATTAGCCATTCAAAACATTCTGGATTTACCGATATATGCTTTAGCCATTCAAAAAAGTCTGGAATATATACTGCATATTTACTTTATTGAATGTAGTAATATTAGCCATTCAAGAATGTCTGAAATACAAAATATTTGAATTTTTTGAAAATTGTTTTTTGCCACACTCAATAATTTTCATTTTTTTTTTGGTGGAGGAGAGAACCTGATTACAATGTAAGTACCCTGGAAGAGATCATCTGCCCTCCGCAGTAAACTGGCAAACTTTCTCACAAAAATCAGCCTATGTTCCGGCGGAGCTTGAACTGCACTAACCAGAAGTGAGAATTCAAGCCAACCAAGGTTCAAAGCACGATACTGTCACTCTCGGTCACCCCCCCCCCCCCCCCCCCCCCCCCCCCCCCCCCCCCCTCCCCCCCCCCCCCCCCCCCCCTCCCCCCCCCCCCCCCCCCCCCCCCCAGCCCTCTTAAAATACTGATATATGGTTTAGCTATTCAATTAAGTGTGAAATGTATGCTTTATATTTCTTCTTTAAAGATTGCTTTTTCACTGGTGAAGAGTTATTAAATTTGGGAGATAAAATCAATATTTGATATCTTCCAACATACAAATTAAGTGCTGGAACACATCAAAATTAATGTAGATTTATATCACTACCTGTATTATTTTGCTTCAAGCAATATTAAATCTTGAATAAAAATAAATCTGAAATTGAGGTGGTTATTGCTGTTATAGGACACCAAGATGGTTATTGTCATTACGTGACACTTAGGTAGTTACTATTATTACATGAGACAGAGGTGACTACTGTTACATGACACTGACATGATAACTGTTGTTACATGACACTGAGGTGGTTATTGTTATAACATGACACTGAGGTGGCTACTATTACATGACACTGAGGTGATAACTGTTGTTACATGACACTGAGGTGGTTACTGTTATAACATGACACTGAGGTGGCTACTATTACATGACACTGAGGTGATAACTGTTGTTACATGACACTGAGGTGGTTACTGTTATTACATGACACTGAGGTGGCTACTATTACATGACACTAAGGTGATAACTGTTGTTACATGACACTGAGGTTGTTACTGTTGTTACATGACACTGAGGTGGCTACTATTACATGACACTGAGGTGATAACTGTTGTTACATGACACTGAAGTGGTTACTGTTATAACATGACACTGTGGTGGCTACTATTACATGACACTGAGGTGATAACTGTTGTTACATGACACTGAGGTGGTTACTGTTATAACATGACACTGAGGTGGCTACTATTACATGACACTGAGGTGATAACTGTTGTTACATGACACTGAGGTGGTAACTGTTATTACATGACACTGAGGCGGTTACTGCTATTACATGACACTGAGGTGGTTACTGTTGTTACATGACAACGAGGTTGTTACTGTTGTTACATGACACTGAGGTGGTTACTGCTATTATATGACACTGAGGTGGTTACTGTTGTTACATGACACTGAGGTTGTTACTGTTGTTACATGACACTGAGGTGGTTACTGTTATAACATGACACTGAGGTGGTTACTGCTATTACATGACACTGAGGTGGTTACTGTTGTTACATGACACTGAGTTGGTTACTGTTATTACATGACACTGAGGTAGCTACTGTTACATGACACTGAGTGAATACTGTTATTACATGACACTGAGGTAGCCACTGCTACATGACACTGAGGTGGATACTGTTATTACATGACACTGATGTTGTTACTGTTGTTACATGACACTGAGGTGGTTACTGTTATAACATGACACTGAGGTGGTTACTGCTATTACATGACACTGAGGTGGTTACTGTTGTTACATGACACTGAGGTGGTTACTGTTATTACATGACACTGAGGTAGCTATTGTTACATGACACTGAGGTGAATACTGTTATTACATGACACTGAGGTAGCCACTGCTACATGACACTGAGGTGGATACTATTATTACATGACACTGAGGTTGTTACTGTTGTTACATGACACTGAGGTGGTTACTGTTATAACATGACACTGAGGTGGTTACTGCTATTACATGACACTGAGGTGGTTACTGTTGTTACATGGCACTGAGGTGGTTACTGTTATTACATGACACTGAGGTAGCTACTGTTACATGACACTGAGGTGAATACTGTTATTACATGACACTGAGGTAGCCACTGCTACATGACACTGAGGTGGTTACTGTTATTACATGACACTGAGGTAGCTACTGTTACATGTCAATGAGGTGGTTACTGTTATTTCATGACACTGAAGTGGTTACTGTTATTACATAACACTGACATGGTTACTGTTATACCCGACTCTGAGGTGGTTACTGTTAGTATATGGCAATGGATTGAGATTTTTTTCTCAATTTTATAAAGAGAGTATTTTGTAGTAATTATTATCTGAAGATGATAGGGGCATACAGTTTAACTTTCCTTAGCAGACACCTCTTTACAGTGAGCACTTGCTCATAATGGCCACCCTATACTCCCCAACAGATGCTTTTGTTCTTAATTATAACTCTGTATAGCAACCACTGCCTAATGCGGCCAGCAGTCACTGGTTATGATCAAAATTCATTGGACTACCTGACCGTAATGGCCATGATGGCATCCAAGTACCATCAGGGTATTACTAATTACAAAAAAATACAGAATATATACAGATAATACAGAATAAGTAGCTGAAACACGCTGATATTGGTCAAAGAAAAATAAGCTCAAGGCGATGATTTTATATTGTGCAATGAAAGAAAATGATGACTTTTTTAATAATTTGGATAGTGAAGTACAGGTACAAAATAATTAATCATGATAAACATCACACAGACAATATGTAACATGTTTTAATTTTGTTTCATATGCTCTAATTTTTAGATTAATGATTATAATTTTTTTCAAATTTGATGATTTATCAAGGAACACATAAAACAAATGATTTTGAATGTTTGCATGTGTAACAGTTTACATATACATGTACATGAACTTAAATTTCCGATAGTGTTTTTTGTTTATTTTTGTTTAACGTCCCACTCAAGAATATTTCACTCATATGGAGACGTCACCAAATGCCGGTGAAGGGCTTCAAATTTTTGCCTATGCTCGGCACTTACGGCCATTGAGCAGTGAGGGTTCTTTAACATGCCGACACCTACTGTGACACGGGACCTCCAGTTTTTACTGTCTCATCCGAAAGACAGGAAACCAACCTGTCGCCGACGGGACTCGAACTCACGACCTCACGATCCAGAGTCGAGCGCGCTACCGACTGAGCCAGGTCGGCTCTCCGATAGTGTGTTCATGCTATAAACCAGTATATAAAGCACACTGGTTTATAGCAATAACTTAGGCTGCTTCCCTTGTGTGGTTGTTATACAGGTTCGACTGTAGTTATCAAATTATAATAATGTATCAATGTACTAATCCGTATGCTTCAATAATTTTTGTAATAAAGGTCAAGTTGTATAAAGAAGCCAGTAAAAAACTATATCTGAATTTTGTATGTTGATAAAAATCAGTATTTTTTTTCAAATTTTTGTACAAAATAGAACAGAAAGTAACCAATGATTTTCATGAAAATACTGGACTGAATCAATCGCTTTCTATTAATTGGCTGACTACATAATTAATTACATGGTATGTGTATATTTGATACACAGACATCATGCTTCACAATAACATTTTATTTTGAAGTAATTATACCTGCCCTTTTTGTGAAAAATTATAGACAATCTAAATTTCTTTTATTTTTTAACAAATTAAAGATTTTCCTTTTATGAAACAGAAGTTATTAAGGAAGGTTATCATTGTACCTCTTTGTTATGCACCCTTTCATAGAAGGAGGGGCATATTGTGTCGGTCAGTAGGTCGCTTGGTCAGTCCATACACCAACTGTATCTATTCATCATTTCTGCAGCATATTGAAATGAAATTTGGCATACAGATACATCATGAGAATATCTAGGTCTGGTTTTTAGCTCATCTGAACCAAAGGTTCAAATGAGCTTTTATGATCGCCTGTTGTCAGTCATCCATCTGTCTGTAAACTTTTCACATTTTCAATTTCTTCTCCAAAAGCGCTGAAGCGATTTTGATGAAACTTTATAGGAAGCATGTACTCAAGGTCCTCTACAAAGTTTGTTCATTTCAGCCTGATCAGCAGAGGGGTGGATCCAGGGTGGGCAAAAGAGTTCCCCAGGGGGTACCCCATTAAAAAAAATCTTCTCCTCCAGAACCACTGCATGGATTGAAAAGCTAAATATCTGAGTGATCTACATAGATGTATAATTCAAGATTGTTAATTTCGTATAAATCAGAAAAAATAAATTTTCGACACATTTTCAAGTTACGTCTTTTTAGACTTTGTAATTTTCATTCATTTTTGTATGATTTCTTTAATTTTTGCCCCTTTTATTCATTATGATGCATTCATTTAATGTGTTTTACCTGTGTTTTGCTTAAAGACTTTCCTGAAAGAATTTTGCTGAAATTTTATATTTTGAATTTTTTATGAATTTTTTAAGACTACAAAAATGATTGGGCGGGGGTAATTTTTCACTCTATTGGCTTCTTCCTTAAAACAGCTAAAGGGATTTTGATGAAACTTTCTAGGAAGAAAGAACTCAAGGTCCACTATGAAGTTTGTTCATTTTGGCTAAATTGTCTCAGGGGTGGATCCAGGGTGGGGCAAAAGAGGCTTCAGGGGGTATCTCTCTTTGAAAATCTTCTCCAGAAGTGCTGAACAGATGGAAAAACTAACTGCATCTAAGTGATTAACATGCATGGATTCATGATTCAACTTGCTATTTTTGGAATAAATTGGAAAATTGATCTTTGATATCTTTTCCAGCTTTGTCATTTTCAATTATTTTTAAGTCACCTCCACTCCAATTAATTTTAAATTAATTTGTAACTTGTAATTTGTGACATTTCCAAGTTTGTAAGATACCAACACAGTTAAGGTGAGCGATGTGTCCATTGGATCTCTTGTTTTTTTGGTTACCATCAAACAATTTTTGACAGTTAGGCCCCTTGAACTTTTTCTAATAATTCACAGTTGCCTTTTAATATCTCTTCAGAAGGTGCACATTTTAAAATGAAATCTGGCATACAAATACATCATGAGAATATCTAGGTCAAGTTTTTATTTTATTACCATCAAACAATTTTTGAGAGAGTAATGCCCCTTGAACTTACAAAATTTCTAATAATTCAAAGTTTCTGTTTCTGGGGGAGAGGAGCATAGCTTGTTAAATACAAAAGTTATTAAGGAAAGTTATCATTGTACTTCACTGTTTTATACAAAAAGTATAATGGAAAGCTATCTTTTTACTACCTTGTTTGATACAAAAGTTATTAAAGAAGGTTATTGTACATCCTTGTTTGATACAAAAGTATTAAGAAAGGTTATCATTGTACTTCCAAGTTTAATAGTTCATAGGAGAAATGTCATTGGTTCATTATGAGTCACACACTTTAATAATTTGTCAGATATTTTGAAAAATTCTGATAACCCAAACCTAAAACCATAGAATTTCTTGGTTTTTTTTTGTCAATACAAGTTTATGTATATATAGCATGGCTCCCATAGGACCATTTTGGGCCGTGTCCTTTGATAAATGGTCAAATATCTTGAAAACTTGTTACATCCCCATGTGCAGTTCATGTAATATCTTGTTTCTTGCGTCCAAATCCCTCCAGAAGTGATCCAGTTTCTTTTAAACTATCGAGATCCCACCCCAAAATCATATGCATTTTCTTGCTTTTTGTGTGAAAACAAGTTTAAAGGTACATAGCACAAATCCCTGTGGGTGATTGCCACCCATCCTTTCAGATGTAGTTAAGTCTTATGAAAACATTTGAGATCCCTACCTCAACCATATATTCATGTTAGTTCACTAGAGCCATTTTAAGAGGTTTTCTGATTAGAATCTTTGTGCTGACAGTTTTGCTGGGGTGAGTAGGGCTGTAGCTGTTGGGGTCAAGTGAGAGAGAGAGAGAGAGAGAGAGAGAGAGAGAGAGAGAGAGAGAGAGAGAGAGAGAGAGAGAGAGAGAGAGAGAGAGAGAGAGAGAGAAAGAGAGAGAGAGAGAGAGAAAGAGAGAAAGAGAGAGAGAGAGAGATTATATACAATATTTTAGCTTTGATTCCTCATCTAGGCATAGTGATAGAGAGAGAGAGATTATATACAATATTTTAGCTTTGATTCCTCATCTAGGCAAAGTGATAGAGAGAGAGAGATTATATACAATATTTTAGCTTTGATTCCTCATCTAGGCATAGTGATAGAGAGAGAGAGATTATATACAATATTTTAGCTTTGATTCCTCATCTAGGCAAAGTGATAGAGAGAGAGAGATTATATACAATATTTTAGCTTTGATTCCTCATCTAGGCATAGTGATAGAGAGAGAGAGATTATATACAATATTTTAGCTTTGATTCCTCATCTAGGCAAAGTGATATCAGCTTTTTTAAGTCTGAACTTTTATTGACAACAATACCATGTAATGGGAATCCTATAGCATACTTCAGGAAAATCAGCAAGATTGATTAAATGAAAGAGAATTATTGTAAACTGGATAAGCATGTTTGTTCTACCTAAAGATCAAAAGGATGCTTTATTGTAAATGTCACTTAAAAGGTAATTAAGAGGAAATCCAGCTTATAGAGGAAGAGGCAGTTTTACAAGATACAACATTGATATTTCCATTATTTTTGACTAAGTTAGAAAAAAATTCTGAAAAACCACATACGTTATGAGAGATCTATGTATGTTATGAGAGATCTGTGTATGTATGTATGTGATGAGAGATCTGTGTATATATGTATGTTATGAGAGATCTATGTATGTTATGAGAGATCTGTGTATGTTATGAGAGATCTGTGTATGTTATGAGAGATCTGTGTATGTTATGAGAGATCTATGTATGTTATGAGAGATCTATGTATGTTATGAGAGATCTGTGTATGTTATGAGAGATCTATGTATGTTATGAGAGATCTGTGTATGTTATGAGAGATCTGTTTATGTTATGAAGATCTGTGTATGTTATGAGAGATCTATGTATGTTATGAGAGATCTGTGTATGTTATGAGAGATCTGTGAGATCTGTGTATGTATGTATGTTATGAGAGATCTGTGTATGTTATGAGAGATCTGTGTATGTTATGAGAGATCTGTGTGTGTATGTATGTTATGAGAGATCTGTGTATGTTATGAGAGATCTGTGTATGTTATGAGAGATCTGTGTATGTATGTATGTTATGAGAGATCTATGTATGTTATGAGAGATCTATGTATGTTATGAAGACCTATGTATGTTATGAGAGATCTATGTATGTTATGAGAGATCTGTGTATGTTATGGCAGATCTGTGTATGTATGTATGTTATGAGAGATCTGTGTATGTATGTATGTTATGAGAGATCTATGTATGTTATGAGAGATCTATGTATGTTATGAGAGATCTATGTTTGTTATGAGAGATCTATGTATGTTATGAGACATCTGTGTATGTTATGAGAGATCTATGTTTGTTATGAGAGATCTATGTTTGTTATGAGATATCTATGTATGTTATGAGACATCTGTGTATGTTATGAGAGATCTATGTTTGTTATGAGAGATCTGTGTATGTTATGAGAGATCTGTGTATGTTATGAGAGATCTGTGTATGTTATAAGAGGTCTATGTATGTTATGAGAGATCTATGTATGTTATGAGAGATCTGTGTATGTTATGAGAGATCTGTGTATGTTATGAAGATCTGTGTATGTTATGAGAGATCTATGTATGTTATGAGAGATCTGTGTATGTTATGAGAGATCTGTGTATGTTATGAGAGATCTATGTATGTTATATGATATGATATGTCATCTAGGGATATTCAAGCCCTGCTGGAACTGATTTTTTGAGAAAATTTGACAGTTTCTTTACAGAAAGGTGATGTTCTCTTCCCAGGTACATTGTAACTGGGCTCTTTTTTATCATTAAAAACAGGCTGCCACCATATAACTGAAATTTCATCATTATGTTGTCATCTAAACCAAATGCCAATATGATCTCATCATTATGTTGTCATCTAAACCAAATGCCAATATGATCTCATCATTATGTTGTCATCTAAACCAAAAGCCAATATGATCTTGTCATTATGTTGCCATCTAAACCAAATGCCAATATGATATTATCATTATGTTGCCATCTAAACCAAATGCCAATATGATCTCATCATTATGTTGTCATGTAAACCAAATCCCAATATGATCTCATCATTATGTTGTCATCTAAACCAAAAGTCAATATAATCCCATTATTATGTTGTCATCTAAACCAAATGCCAATATGATCTTTATTTTGTTCTTTTGTTCGTTTTGATATGTCCAACTGTTATTGACCTACTTTTAGGTCATAGGTCAAATAGAAATTTAATTGATTATATATAGTAAAAAATCAAACAGATAAGGAAACTTTTTACACTAGCTTATGTTTTACTTATAATTCATGCATATTTCACTTAATTTTAACACATCTACTCATATTAATGTGTAAATAGATACAGAGACTGTGTATTAACTCCTTGTTCTGCATTTTATAGAAACTTGAGTGGTATAATAGAAACAGTTGCAGACTTGATGGTCCTACAAGTAACAGTTTTAGCTTCACAGAATCAAAGTTACACCTGCCCGTACTCTCTGAGGTAAGTGTATTTAAAATCAGTAGACAACTAATGTCATGTGTTATCATTTATCAAGTTTAGCAACTCTGTCTAACTTGTCAGTTTGACTAGCTGGAACATATTGTACTAGTTCTCTGACAAATTCACCAGTCCAAAAGTGGTACGATGAATTACCAAGTTGGTATAAATTCACTGAATCTGTACCAGAAATACGAAATTGGTAGTTTTTAGCTCACCTCACGAAGTGAAGGTGAGCTTATGCTATACCCCTGGCATCCGTATTGGTGTCAGCACTGATATATCTGTAACTGAAAGTGCTAGAATGTCAAAACTTGTCAGCATGATACATCTAGCTATGAGAATCAGAATGTGGGTTGCAGATGCTGCATATGACCTTTGACCCACATCTGGATGACAATGTTGAAAAGTTTTATGTTTCACTGATCATGTTAAGAAGATTTGATTTCAGCATTATCTCGGAAAGTAGAAAGTCTAGACAGACCAAACTTGCATGGATGATGTGTCATATGATGACTATTAGTTTGCATGTTTCAGAGGTTGCATCTGACCGGATGAGTGACCAGGTAGCAAGAAGGTCTTGACCTAATCCAATTGTTATTGACAGGGTTGCTATTAAATAATTAAGATCAATCAAAACAGAATAACTGTATAAAGATGTTTCATAGACTACGTTTTGGAGTACAAGTGTCACAACCAAGTTCTGATTCAACTTTTAGATCAAGTGGTATCCTAGGCTACTGCAACATTATAGGACTTACATGTCAATGTTTATATCCAAATGGAAACATAATAAAGGGAACATATTTACATGGCTTTTTTTTTTTTTTTTTGAAAACTATGTACAGGAACTGTGATAAAATTTATGTGAATTACAAAAAAAAAATCCCATCTTATTTTGTGCATTATTAACATCCTACATCAGTCAAAACGTCAATTTCCCAAACTCTCAAAACCTTAAACTTTTGAAACCTAGAAGTTTTTTGGTGGTCCCATGACTTGGAGGTATAGAGTGTCAACTTTATTTCATTGCCAATATGAAATAAAATTGATTAAGAAAATTAGATTATCAGTATAGCATTGTATAGAGGCAAAGTTGTAATGTGAGGTGACCTTGGTAATCTTTGATTTCTCTATGTGTGTATGTTACATTTATTCATTTTTTGTTTTTATATTCTCATGAGTCAAAGCAGCTATCGTTATTTTAAGTTGGATTCAGGAAGATATTAGAGCTGGACTAGCTGTAGCTTGACTATTCTGCTGCAAAAGTTACTATCCCCAGACTAGCAGACTAACGCTAATTTCAAACCCTGACATTACATTAAGACAGTAAAAGTCCAAACTCTTGGCAAATTGACCAAATTGACCAGTCACTATTTTATAGTTTAACTCATTCATCCCTAGAGACACATTTGGACTGACCTAAGTCCATTGTTTTTCAGGGGTTGATGAGTTAAGGTATAACTCAGTCACAGGAATTGAACCCAGGGCCTCTTGCTTGGGTGTCGGATGCTCAACTACCAGACCACTGGGAGCAGTGTGTTAGAGACCACAATTACATATTTAGCATGTATACATCGGTAATGATGCACCATTAACCAACAAACAGATAGTGACATTAATCATCTTAATGAGAAAATGTCATGACATAATGCCATTATAACTTACTGAAATATAACATTCAAAATGACACCAACAAACCAAGAAAACTGTCTTTGGACCGCTGATTTCAAATCTTAAAAGCTGTCACATACAGTTCCCAACTAACACAAACGTACATTTGTATGCATGAGTTTTCTTTTTATAGTCATTAAATTTTTCCATTTTCTTTAACAGAAATTTTTTAAAACTTAAAGGTGACCTACATTGTAAATTATAATTCCATGTAACAGTAGTCTGTATTGTTCCCATGTGAAGCTGCATAGAGTTTACGAATCAAAAGGAGCTAGTATCCATAGGGGCTCTGAAAGCACCGAAACTTAATACATCTTTAAAAGTCTTCTAAGGAACCAATGATCAGATGTTTTTCAAATTTAGTATGTGTAAATGTTTAGCCAATATCTACAAAGTTTGCAAATAAAAACAAAATATCTTCATAAATGTGCCACTAGGGGGTGCTTCAAATGACAAATATGGTACAGATCAGTACAAATGGCTTGTTAACTCAAGACTGATTGATTGTTTGTATACAAAGATATACTAAAGAAAGTTGTTAGTTTTTTGAGGATCATTGTGTTAAATCTTTAAGGTCTACATGGTTCTCACAGACATTGAAAAGTGCTTAAATATAGAGTTACTCTTTGAAAAGTGCTTGAATATACAGCCCTCTTTGCAAAAGTATTCACAATTTTTCAAATTGGCGATGTCGTATATGTGCGTCTCGATTGGGAAAACAAGTGATAACTCTAACGAAATTACGAGTTATCAATCATTTGAATCTCTGACAGTTATCTTTAGGAAGTGACGTAATTTTATTTTTTTCTCGTCTGCAACTTTTGTAATCAATGAAAACAAGCAAAATTTTTACCATGGGTCAGTCGGAAATAGGAATAATTGAGTGAAGAAGTTAAAAAACTGATTGTAAATCTCAAAAGGTAGAGTCACAAAAATTTAGAAATTGTCCGACTATTGGGTATTAGTAAATCTACCATTAGATCCATTTTGAAGAAGTTTATTCAGCAGGGAAAATTTGGAAAAATTACCACGAGTCGGTAGACCTCGTAAGCTGTCGCATAGGAATGAAAACTGGGTTCTGAGGGCAGTCAGAAGAAACAGATACGGAATTTTTAATAATATTACATTGGAATTAATTGAAAGTAAATGTCCTACTGAAACAGTTCACAAGTCCTAGAGATTCCTTAGGGGAAATGGCTATTACAGGAGAGTGGTATGGAAACATATGGTAATTAGGGAAGTTAATAGCAAAAAAGTTTAGAGAAATGATGACTGACAGTGGACCAGTATTGGCAGATGGTAATCTTTTCAGATTAAAGTCAAGTTGTTATTGGTGAGAACCACAGAGTTTATGTCTGGAGAAAAGCAAATGAAGAGTATCTACCCAGTGCATGTGCCCTCCTCGTAAACGTACTGTTACAGTTATGGTGTGGGGATGCATCTCCTATGATGGTGTCGGGACCTTATGTCTTGTTGATGGCAAAATAACTGCTCAAAAGTATATTAACATACTTGTGGCCAGTAATAGTGAGGCATTTTGTCAACAAACTGTACCTATTTCAGGACGACAATTCGTCAGTACACAGTGCTAGGATTACATGTCAATACAAACAAAACAACAGCATTTAAGCCATTCCCTTGCCGGCACAATCCGCGGACATCAACATTATTGAAAATATATATCTTAAATAATCTCTGCATAATATTGCTAGAGACTTTACCACCTGAGGTGAACTTTTTACCGCAATGCATAACGTATGGCAAAATATTACCCCTGCCTATGTAAAAACCTGTACTTATCAATTCCCTGTTGCATCCAAGCAGTATTGAGATCCAAAGGCCACCTTACAAAATATAAAAACAAGTAAGTCAGTTTTTGATATTTTTTTATTGTTGTTTTTAGGAAGTCGGGATCATTGTTTTTATGGCCGCCATTTTGAAAAATCTTGAATAGTTTTGCTATGGCGCTGTAGAGTTAGTCCTTGAAAAGTGCTTGAATATAGAGTTAGTCCTTGAAAAGTGCTTGAATATAGAGTTAGTCCTTGAAAAGTGCTTGAATATAGAGTTAGTCCTTGAAAAGTGCTTGAATATAGAGTTAGTCCTTGAAAAGTGCTTGAATATAGAGTTAGTCCTTGAAAAGTGCTTGAATATAGAGTTAGTCCTTGAGAAGTTCTTGGAAACAATACAGTACAAGAAACTCATATGTATATCCTCACATTGTCTATCTATCAAAACTGGTCTGTATAAGGAAATACAGTTACAAAGACGAACATGTCCGTCATGCACATCACAAAATGAGGACAAATTTCACTTTATTTTAGAATATCCAGTTTACCATCATCTGAGAGATAAATTTTTAAAACCATATTATAACTGTAGAATCTCTGTCTTCAAACTTGTACAACTTCTTTGTTCAACAAGTGGAAAAGAAATATGTAACCTCAGAAAGTATTTTAAACATTCTCTTTGTTTCAAAAAAATTATTTGTATGTAAAAACAAACTACCGGTAAACAATATCTCTCCAGTTGTAGCTTTGTTTGTTTGTTTATTGTTGTTTAACGTCCCACTCAAGAATATTTCACTCATATGGAGACGTCACCAAATGCCGGTGAAGGGCTTCAAATTTTGGCCTATGCTCGGCACTTACGGCCATTGAGCAGTGAGGGTTCTTTAACGTGCCGACACCTACTGTTACATGGGACCACGGTTTTTACTGTCTCATCCGACAGACAGGAAACCAACCTGCCGCCGGCTGGACTCGAACTCACGACCTCACGATCAAGAGTCGAGCGCGCTACCGACTGAGCCAGGCCGGCTCTCCAGTTGTAGCACCAACTTTGTATAATACCTTGTTTATCAGTTATACTTAATAATGTAACCAGTAAAACCTGCTTTAGTGACCACCTGTGTATAAAGACCACCTGGTCACAAAGACCATTTTCTGCTGTCCCCCATTGTAGCATTTGTGTACATATCAACTTCTATATAAAGACCACCTCCCTATAAGGACTGGTTTTGTTGTGTCCTTAAGGAGGTTGTTATATACAAGTTCCACCTGTACTTACATGTATATAAAGATCACCTCCCTATAAGGACTGGTTTTGTTGTGTCCTTATGGAGGTTGTTATATACAAGTTCCACTGTACTTACATGTATATAAAGACCACCTCCCTATAAGGACTTTTTGTTGTGTCCTTAAGGAGGTTGTTATATACAAGTTCCACTGTACTTACATGTATATAAAGACCACCTCCCTATAAGGACTGGTTTTGTTGTGTCCCTAAGGAGGTTGTTATATACAAGTTCCACTGTACTTACATGTATATAAAGACCACCTCCCTATAAGGACTGGTTTTGTTGTGTCCCCAAGGAGGTTGTTATATACAAGTTCCACTGTACTTACATGTATATGATGTATATCTATAAGCTGTACTGCTTGTGATTAATGAGCAATACAATACAATCATTTCCTTGAAAATCACTTGAGTTTAATAATTAATTCTTTATATTTTGTGTTGGAGTGCTTGAATTCTATTTGTATGCTCTTGAAAAAATAAAAAAAAATTGGACGTACATTGTCGGATATTCCATTTGAGTAAACTGTTTCCGTAATGCCCGAGTATTGCTGGAACTCTTTAGTATCCAGTGGAAGTCTTAAGTGTTGTTTTGAGGATTGCTTAAACATATCCATAAAAAGTGCTTGAAAAGTGCTCAGAAAACACTATGAATTACTAGAAAAGTGCTGAAAAATTATTTCCATTGACTGTATGAACCACAGTTAAGGCGACAGGCACCTAAGTCAACAGTAGAATATGAGTTTTTCATCAATTTTAACACATTTTTGACACATTTGCTTATGTGACAGCTTGATTTAATAGAATTTTCAGCTCAGACAAAGTGTCGATGGAGCTAATGACATACAGCCAGCATTGTCGGTGGACAATTACAAAAACCTGGACTCTGTATTTGAAAGAAAAAGAAGTAGAAATTAATGGCATTGACCAATTCACATAAGATGGCGGGGCGGAGTAATTTTGATTATCATACGAATGATTCTACTCACTTATTGGTTATGACAAGCTGCACAGGAAAAACATTTTATTCTTCACTGGATACTCACTCTTGTAAAGTTACAAGTTGGAACAATAAAGTCTAATCAGTTTAGTTTCAATGTTATGCTTTATTACCTAAAATTCAATCTCTTCCATGTCAAGAAAGCGTTCACAAGACTCCACCCCACCAGTTTATATGGATTTAACTATATACATGTTCAATCCTTATGATAAGTGCTTTTAAATGACCTTTGACCTAATGACCTACATATTGAGATTTGACCTACTTTTAGTCATAATTTCATTATCTCAGATATAATGCTTCCACTGTGGAGCATTATTGTCTTCTGACAACTTAACGTTACAGTACATTGCAAAATTAAAGTCTGATTCTCACAATCCGACATACGACTGTGTCTTTCATCCATTATATGAGCAAATGTATGAACATTGTACAAAAACTATTGTTCCACTTGGCATTAGAATTAAGGAACATATTGAAGACTGCGACTTATATCTTTACACTATTTCAGACCTAAATATATACACAACACCACCCTGGAAACTAACAAAACCAAATGTTGACTTATCTCTGAACAACAATAAAAAATCTGAATCAAATCCAATAGATTTAAAAGAACAATATTTAGAATTGAAAGAAGTTTATGACAACAACAACTTTTTACCTATATTCACTGATGGATCAAAATCCTCAACCAATGTTTAACTATTATTAACTTTGAAATTCTCAAAACAAACATGCCGCATAATGCCTCTATTTTCACCACTGACGCCACAGCAATTTTACTGGCATCAAATTATATAAAGACAAAAGCAATAAGAAAAAGTGTTATTTACTCAGATTCTTTGTCTTGTTTGAAATCAATTGAAAGTGTGAGCCTTTCTAATAACATAATTTTTTAAATAATAGAGACAGTACATTACTTGACATCTGTAGGTACAGAGATAGTCTTCTGTTGGATTCCTAGCCACATCGGCAGAAAAGGAAATGAAAAAGCTATAAAATTGCTAAATTGGTAATGAGAAATTTACCGTCTGAAAATAAAATTCCATGCACAGATCTTAAACCATCTATTATAGATTACATGACCGCAACATTCCAACAACATTGGGTCTACAAATAAATAAATTACATGAAATAAATACAAAATTTGTAAATAATTCACCAGTCTTCACTACAAATAGAAAAGATGAGGTTACTCTGACCACACTTCGTATTGGTCATAGTAACCTTACACATAAATATTTATTATTTAAAGAAGAACCACCAGAATGCATACTGTGTGGTTCAAGACTAACAATTGAACACATTTTAACTGAATGTACAGATTTTAAACCTACTCTTGAGAAATATTACTCCGAGACAGAGCTAAATAATGTTTTTAATAACGTGGCTGGCGACATCATTTTAGAATATCTTAAAGATATTGGTTTATATTCCAAAATTTGAAATATCTGATTAATATTTTATCAATTCACAAACTTGTTTGTCTTTTACCAAATGTTTTGTATCAAAAGATTTAAAGAGAATAGACTAACTATGTTTTTACTTATATAAATAATTTTACACGAATCGCCACAATATAACTGAAATATCGTTGAAAGTGGCGTTAAACAAAAACAAACAAACAAACAAACAAACTTCATAGCCTCTGTGACCGAGTGGTTAGAACATCACACTTTGAACCATAAAGTCTCTAACTTCTGGTCAGTACAGGTCTGAGCCCTGCTGGAACCTAAGCTGATTTTTGTGAGAAAGTTTGTCAGTTTACTTGCGGAAGGTCGGCAGTCTCTTACCATGTACATTGTAACCAGGTTCTTTCCTCCATCATTAAAATTGTCCACCACCATATAACTAAAACATTGTTGAGTGCCGTGTAAAACACTGTTCAATATCCAAGTCAAAGTGAGTATGACTGTTCTTATGTCACATTGTGATCTAACACCATTTTGTTTTATTTTGCACATAGTAATCTTATAATGTATAACTAGACATATTCGCCCCTGGTTATTATCACCTATTTATGGCAGAAAAGAAATTCAACCCATCTTAAAATTGCCCTAAATCACCATTGTCTCATGGATGGTCCTAAATCACCATTGTCTCATGGATGACACTAAATCACCATTGTCTCATGGATGGCCCTAAATCACCATTGTCTCATGGATGGCACTAAATCACCATTGTCTCATGGATGGCACTAAATCACCATTGTCTCATGGATGGCACTAAATCACCATCGTCTCATGGATGGCATATTATGTCAATGCTTCAGTTATTTAGCTTGAAAATGTTACCTTTATTTAAAACTTGTTCTCTTATGTAATGAGGAAAACAGCAAAAATTAAACGGTCAGCTATACAGTATAATTACAAAATATGACATCATGGTATGTCTTCATACTGTTTGCCTTAGAACGTATCAGTGAATTTTAAATTCATTTCATGATTTTTAACAACAGAGCATTGAGTAAAACAGCTGCCAACAATTCACATTTTAAACTTGGATAGGCATGTGCCAGTTTTGGAATTGTTTTGAGGATCAAAATGATGAAAATACAAACTCCATGATACATAAAATGAAAAGAAAATATGACGATTAAAGTCCATGAAGCCGAAAGCCTATTTATTTTATTTAGTTTAATAGTTGCATCATGTTCAGATGATCCAAAAAATGGCCTACTTCATCAGGCCAATATCTTGTAATTGCTCAGACACATTCTGTACCCATCCCTCTGATGTCAAGTTGTATTAATTGTGAGGTGTCATCAGGACAAATGTGAAATAAACTTAACTCATTTACATATTATCTTTATACAACAGCATCGGACAAAGTCGTTAATCACATGCTTCCTTCCATTTGATACAAGTTTTCATTTTTGTATTTTCAAGCAGCAATCAAACTTCCTGTTTTTCAAGTAAATTTATGTACAGAGATTGAAACCGATTGCCATGAAAGAACATTTGACAATATAAATAATGAAATTCTATAGATATTTGACATTTATTATTGTCATCTTAGCAAACTTATCTATGAAGTACATTTTTTTTTGTAGTTATTGAGATAGAAGGATGCACACTGACAGATGTCTAGATAAACAGCCATAGCTTTGTGTCTCACTAAGATTTCCCTGATACAAAATAACATCACAAGACATCACTGAGGGGCAATAAATTTAGCCCTCGGTATCGACTTTATCTTAATCACTAGGAGTTAATCCAAAGTCTGTTCTGTTATTAATCCCTTGCTTTTAATTTTTTTCTAATACACAGTACACCTCAAGAGTTCCATAGTCTCTTCTGTAAACTCCCTAGCTAAAGACTAAATACTTATACACTTCAAGTTATTCCATAGTCTCTTCTGTAACTCATCCCTAGCTAAAGACTAAATACTTAGACACTTCAAGTTATTCCATAGTCTCATAGTCTCTTCTGTAATACATTCCTGGCTAAGTCTAAATTCTTATACACTTCAAGTTATTCCATAGTCTCTTCTGTAATACATCCCTGGCTAAAGACTAAATACTTATACACTTCAAGTTATTCCATAGTCTCTTCTGTAATACATCCCTAGCTAAAGACTAAATACTTATACACTTCAAGTTATTCCATAGTCTCTTCTGTAATACATCCCTGGCTAAAGTCTAAATACTTATACACTTCAAGTTATTCCATAGTCTCTTCTGTAATACATCCCTGGCTAAAGACTAAATACTTATACACTTCAAGTTATTCCATAGTCTCTTCTGTAACTCATCCCTAGCTAAAGTCTAAATACTTATACACTTCAAGTTATTCCATAGTCTCTTCTGTAACTCATCCCTAGCTAAAGCCTAAATTCTTATGCATGTACTACAAGTTATTCCTTGTAATTCATTCTAAATACTTATACACTTCAAGTTATTCCATAGTCTCTTCTGTAACTCATCCCTAGCTAAAGACTAAATACTTATACACTTCAAGTTATTCCATAGTCTCTTCTGTAATACATCCCTAGCTAAGTCTAAATTCTTATACACTTCAAGTTATTCCATAGTCTCTTCTGTAATACATCCCTAGCTAAGTCTAAATTCTTAGACACTTCAAGTTATTCCATAGTCTCTTCTGTAATACATCCCTAGCTAAAGACTAAATTCTTATACACTTCAAGTTATTCCATAGTCTCTTCTGTAATACATCCCTAGCTAAAGACTAAATACTTAGACACTTCAAGTTATTCCATAGTCTCTTCTGTAATACATCCCTGGCTAAGTCTAAATTCTTATACACTTCAAGTTATTCCATAGTCTCTTCTGTAACTCATCCCTAGCTAAAGACTAAATACTTATACACTTCAAGTTATTCCATAGTCTCTTCTGTAACTCATCCCTAGCTAAAGACTAAATACTTATACACTTCAAGTTATTCCATAGTCTCTTCTGTAACTCATCCCTAGCTAAAGACTAAATACTTATATACTACAAGATATTCCATAGTCTCTTCTGTAACTCATCCCTAGCTAAAGACTAAATACTTATACACTTCAAGTTATTCCATAGTCTCTTCTGTAACTCATCCCTAGCTAAAGACTAAATACTTATACACTTCAAGTTATTCCATAGTCTCTTCTGTAACTCATCCCTAGCTAAAGACTAAATACTTATATACTACAAGATATTCTAAAAGCTATTTTGTAAGTCAGCCCTTGCTATAGTAAAATAACAATAACCAGAAAGTGAGTAGAATGATGCATATGATAACCAAAAGGTCACTCTGCCCCTCCAAGTTATGTGAATCACACAATAATAACAAGTTGTGCTAATGCACTACATGTAATTTCAAAGTCTTTTTTGTAATTTAGCACTTTCTAATGATAATACCACAAGAGTTATTCCAAAGTCTATTTTGTTATCTAGCCCTTGCTCATTGCCTTGATATGCTATCAGTTAATTCAAAGTATTTTCAGTAATTTAGCTCTTGCTAACTGTATTAATACACTACATGTTATTTCAGTATATTTTCAGTAATTTAGCCCTTGCTAACTGTATTACTACACTACATGTTATTTCAATATATTTTCTGTATTGTAGCTCTTGCTAATTGTATTAATACACTTTATGTTATTTCAAAGTCTTTTTTGTAATTTAGCCCTTCCTTTGACATATGCTAACACAGTACTAACGTTCACAAAACTTAGTGCAATAAACATTTCATTTTTGTTTTGATTATGAATAATAATAAAAGAGTAGAATCTTGTTATGTTGAAAAGGGATCACTTGAAATTCCAGTGATGTCTAGGATGGTGGGTCCCTAATCCTCAAGGATACTGTAAATCTGGATATTCCCTTGTGTTGTAAATTACATGTTAATAATTCTTATTGCAAATGATATGCATGGGTTCCCCCCTCCCCCAATATGGATTGTACTACATGAGAGGGTTAATTTACACAAAAAACTCTTCACTGCACATTTGTTTTAAATGACCCACACATGTTCATTCCCACTTTTACAGAAAATAGATATGGTAATTAACATTTTGGATATCTTGAATTCTTCTGGCTATTTCAAGGTAAAAAAGGCCTTCCCATGAATATCTATATAAAGATATTCCACAGTATTATGAAGAAGAAATGAGGAAATCTACCAACACTTTTCTCCTTCCATTGCTACTGTCGGAATACAGAGGACAATAGAAAAATGATCAGTAAGGTAAACTGAACACTTGTCACAAGAGAAATTGAAGATATTATAAAATGATATCCAGCAAAAGAAAAAAAAAGTCATGAAAAAATCAAATAATAAACGCACTATTCACAGCTAAAATTTGAATTTCTAAACAGTGATCAAATTTCTTCTCACTGCTTAGTTTTACCTTTCATGATCATGTCGACAGCACACATGAAGCCAATGATGATTCAGTTAATTGATGTTTAAATGATCATTAAAAATTAAGCAAAGATGTTGCAACATTATATAATTAAATGCTTTTTTGGTAAAAAATTTAGATAAAAGCATGCATGTGTACATTGTAAAATTCTACACTCAATGCAATGCCATGAGACTTGCTTCCTATAGCCGATTACTCCTGTAGCATTGTTTACTCATTAACCCCTAGAGAAACATTTGGACGGGTCTAAGTCATTGATTTACAGAAGAGTCTATTGTTTTCTGGGGGATTGATGAGTTAATCAGTCATCAGTTTAGTTATATTTCAGCAAGTTATGTTTTGTTTCCCTGGTGTCATATAATATTTTGATCCCCAAAAATATATTGAACCACCTATGTGCTTTGACTTTTTTATATTTATGCAGAATCTAATCATTTTGATAAAATTAAGTGATATTTTAACCAAAAAGATGATGGGAAGAGGTGTCAAAGCCCCTCCCTTACACCTAAAAATTTGACTTTGCCCAGGAAATTTGATGTGTTACAAATAAATAGTCAAGTATAAAATCTATATATAATGACCAAAAACAGGATTACAAGTGGTCAAGTATAAAATCTATATATGATGACCAAAAACAGGATTACAAGTGGTCAAGTATAAAATCTATATATGATGACCAAAAACAGGATTACAAGTGGTCAAAGGATTACAAGTGGTCAAGTATAAAATCTATATATATAATGACCAAACACAGGATTACAAGTGGTCAAGTATAAAATCTATATATAATGACCAAAAACAGGATTACAAGTGGTCAAGTATAAAATCTATATATATAATGACCAAACACAGGATTACTATATATAATGACCAAAAACAGGTTACAAGTGGTCATAAAAATCTATATATGAATGACCAAAAACACAGATTACAAGTGGTCAAGTATAAAATCTATATATGATGACCAAAAACAGGATTACAAGTGGTCAAGTATAAAATCTATATATGATGACCAAAAACAGGATTACAAGTGGTCAAGTATAAAATCTATATATGATGACCAAAAACAGGATTACAAGTGGTCAAGTATAAAATCTATATATGATGACCAAAAACAGGATTACAAGTGGTCAAGTATAAAATCTATATATAATGACCAAAAACAGGATTACAAGTGGTCAAGTATATAAAATCTATATATGATGACCAAAAACAGGATTACAAGTGGTCAAGTATAAAATCTATATATGATGACCAAAAACAGGATTACAAGTGGTCAAGTATAAAATCTATATACATGTATATGACCAAAAAGGGGATTACAAGTGGTCAAGTATAAATCTATATATAATGACCAAAAACAGGATTACAAGTGGTCAAGTATAAAATCTATATATGATGACCAAAAACAGGATTACAAGTGGTCAAGTATAAAATCTATTTATAATGACCAAAAACAGGATTTGTTCTCATTTATCATATCATGTTTAAAAGTTTGAATTTTGTGTAAATTATCAAAACTAATGTTCATTTGCAAAAGGGGTTCAAAATATGATTGGGGTTTTCAAAATATTGCAGTGATATTTTGAACTTGGTTTCAAAATAGAATGAATCCAAATATAAAGATACACCTGGTTTCATTTTATTTCTGTTGTTACAGTAACACAGGTAAACTTAGTATGCAACATGATATTGTGTAGGTTGATACTGTTTAGGATGGACAGGTTTCAGATTGTCGCTGTTGTTTGTTATCGGATTAAGTACAGTAATGTTAACTTTTGGAATCAGATATTCTATACAATTTTCAGATTGTTTTACTTTTTTGAGTGATTTTATCTTCTTTTTTTTTACGTCACACACAAAAATTTTTAGCTCGCTAGGGCAGAAGGCAATGCCATACCCCAGTGTTGTCATCATTGTTGTAGACAAAACATTAACTTGGACTCAATTGCACAACACATTGTTAAATCTAAACTACAGTTAGCCCACTGGTTTAACATTGGTTAACGTCACGTTAAATTTAACAACCTATTGTGCAAGTGGGCCCTGGTCTTTATCATTTTAATCGCAAGGGACAGGGCATTGATATTTTACATATGGATTTCTTATGACCAGAGCTTTTATTTGGTACCTTGACTTATGACCTAGTGACCTTGACCTTGGACTTTGTCCTACTTTTAAAAATTTTTAACCCGAGCTTAAGGAATCAACATTTTTTCGGATCCTTTGACCTCAAAACCTGACAGCTGTGCCAAATACAAGGAGTCTAAACTGAGTCATGTGACAGGGTGACAGGTGTGACAGACTTGTTTTTAGCATAAAAAGTATTAGAGCCATAGTAAGACATGGAGTCAAGTTTTACCTATGTGTTTCTATTTTTGGAAAATAAACTACTGATTTGTTTTTGATGGAACCATGTTGTACTACTTTACCATATCAGACCTAGCTGTACACCTATTTGATCAAAAGTTAGTCATCCCTTTTCTGATTTATTCAAATTTTTAGAACTATTTTTAGATAACAAAAGCTGACAAGAACAAGATTTTGAAATAGATTCTCAATGGTTTTTCTGTACAAATGCGTTTATGTATGTACAGAGACCTGCAAAAAGTATTCATCATTTTTATGTCGTTACTACGACATTTTGAAAACACGTCAATGATTTTTGTATTAGAAAGCCTTGTAAAACAAATAAAATGATTTATTTTGAATTAAATTATTTATCAAGTATTTTGTGAGATGCCCTTTCACACTTATTACATTTGTACATGCATTTACTTCCCTGGGAACAATTAATATAGCTCTGAATGAAGTCAGTTGTAACATTAGTCTATATTAAGTGAATTATTTCAAAAAGTTCCTCTTTTGATTTGATGTTGTTTTATCCTAAAAATTTTAAATGACATTAAAGTCTGGTGACTGTGCGGGCCAGCTCAAATCGGTAATTTCATTTCTAACTTTAGAATTTTGCGTTGTTTGTGCATGATGGCTGGGTGTATAATTGTCCTGAAAAATATACCCCAGTAGGAAAATGGCAAACAAAAACTGGTCCTAAATTATCATCCTGGATATTTTGGTATTATTCTGCATTTTGGTATTTTCTTCATCTAGCTAGTGCGCAGGTACCAACACTGTTTCAAGTAATGCTCTTGCACACCATGACTTCAAATTTTAGGTTCAACTTGGGTTGTGCTAAGTTTGTTCTCCAGCCGTCTTCGTCATACATACACATGGTGACTATTATCAAGCCTAATTTTACTTTCATCAGGAAAGATGACTCAATCCCAATGAACTGACCACTTTCTTTTACCCAAGACATGGCTCCAATATTACGAAAGCCTACAAGCCTTTATTGTCAAACAAAAAATAATTTTAAATCTCGTTATTATGTGAAAAAAGGCAGTATAAAGACTTGTGAAAAGCAATATTAAGTGGGGAAAAGGCATTATAACGACTTTTGAAAGGTGTTATGACACAAAAACGCATTAGAATTATTTTTTAAAGCATTATTACGTGAAACAAAGGCATTATAACAACTTTTGAAAGGTATATTGATATGAAAAAAGACATTATAACAACTTTTGAAAGAAAAAAGGTGTTATTACGACTTTTTAAATGCATTAAAAAGGCGTTATAATGACCTTTGAAAGGCATTACCATAAATTGGGAAATATTGACCGTTGTTTAATTTTAGCCTATTTGGCCACCTTATTAAAATAGCCAAAATTAAAATGTCCAAAATGTATTATGTTTGATTGCCGAAAATCTGGATCTTTTTATAATTACATTGATGACTTTATATCTTAGGCATTTCATTCTCGTAATATGGCT
The DNA here is from genome assembly GCA_030159075.1 of Atrina japonica. Lineage (NCBI taxonomy): Eukaryota > Metazoa > Mollusca > Bivalvia > Pterioida > Pinnidae > Atrina > Atrina japonica. Next base: position 935,270 of record BROG01000008.1, read on the forward strand.
AGTATACCCTATACCCGTACTTGGTTTACTATCTACTTAGATAGCAGGATATCTCATTGATACTTGTTCAGAGAAGTCTAGATGATTTATATCCTTTTTACAGTTAAAATCATTGTGAAAAACTGTGAGTCTGACATAAATATTTTCTGTAACCATACTTATAATATCGATCACCCTCTGCGTGAATTTCAAACACCTGGAATGTTTGTCATGACAAGACCGAGATTTGATGCAATTTGAAATTTAAAAATGATATAAATACAAATGGCCAAAATTAAACTGGCCAAAAAATAACTCATCATTTTATGACAAAAGTGGCCAAGTGACCAAAATATCCCAATTTACGTTATTGCGCGAAAAAAGTCATTATAACATGGACATATTTAAAGAGTGTCTTCATTGCAGACGAAAGGCGAACAAGACAGTAGCGTTATATCCACTTTGAAAACAGAAAGAAAAGGGTTATATATTTCAACCAAGCATGAATTTGGACAAGTTGCCTTTCAAAAGTCGTTATAACACCTTTTTCGCATAACAACACCTTTGTTGTAGTGCCTTTTATTGCAAAGTAATGGCTCTTAAAAGTTGTTATATTGCTTTTTTTCCATAATGATGCCTGTCAAAAGTTGTTGTAGTGCCTTTTATTGCATAGTAATGGCTCTTAAAAATTTTTATATATCTTTTGATTTGAATAATGATGCCTGTCAAAAGTCGTTATCATGACTTTTTTGTATAATAATGCTTTTCAAAAGTCATTTTAGTGCATTTCTTTTACTTAACACCTTTTTTTTGCACGTGACAATAGTTTATAACACCTTTTGTGTAATAAGGCAATTTTCATTTTTGTTTTGCTAGACAAAATTGAGCCTTGTAGGCTTGCAAACACTATCTCTTTTGCAATTTAAAGATTTTTAAAATCACAACTTTTTTCTCAGGACATACTTGAAGAAAACATTTCTATGTATTTGAAACTGAAATGTTCTTGTAGACATTTTAACTTGTCTGTTCTTATTGAACTTTGCAGATACCGGTATGTCACTTAAATAGTTTTTTTTGTTTTTTTCACAAGTTGTTCTAAAGAATGACCAGTTTTCTTGCGGAAGGTCGGTGGTCTTTACCCGGGGTAACGGTGGTTTCTCCTCCACCAATAAAAAACTGGACGCCTTCATATGACTGAAAAATTGTTGAGTATGGCGTAAAACAAAAATCAAATCAAATCAAACTAAAGAATGATTGGCACCTTTGACACATGGTTGATTTTCTATAGAATCCTGGTCTAAAAATCTGTTCATGACACTTGAAAATATTTGTTATGGGTTGTTGTAAATTGTTATAAAATATTTGTTATGGGTTGTTGTAAATATTTGTTATGGGTTATTATAAAATATTTGTTATAGGTTGTTATAAAATATTTGTTATAGGTTATTATAAAATATTTGTTATGGGTTGTTATAAAATATTTGTTATGGGTTATTATAAAATATTTGTTATAGGTTGTTATAAAATATTTGTTACGGGTTGTTGTAAAATATTTGTTGTAGTCTGTTGTATAATATATGTTTTGACTTGTTATAAGATATATGTTATAGGTTGTTATAAGATATATGTTATAGGTCGTTGTAAATATTTGCTCTGGGCTGTTTTAAATTCTACTTATCTCACTGATAGATTTTTCATCATTGTATAGATTTATAGTAATCTTCTTAACTACCGTTTCAAGTTCTTGTCCCTTTCGCCCCATATTTTTCATTGGAACTTTCCTAGGTGCAGAGATAAGCAGACCACACCTGTTAATCATCAGTTGTGTCACATGACTTCTACTGTCGGTTGCTAGTGACTACATAAACATTGACAAATGGCTTTCATTTTGGAAATATCAACAACAACTGACAAAAACTTTTGCACATTTGTATGTATATGTGTGGTTTTTTAAAACCTCAACCAAACATTATTCTGGTATCATTATTGTGAATATTTGAACTTGAAATTCAGAAAATAAAACTCCCTTAAAAATATAGGTCATAGGTACTTCATTTATTCTTACGTGAAATACTGTCTTGTTTTGTAAACTTAAACAAAAGCATATTGCAATCTTGATCTCAAGAAGAAATCAGTTTTTGCAAAATCTAATCATTTTGATAAAAGTTTGTGCATAATGCAAGGTGTAAGTCATCTAGCAACAGCTAATGAATATTCATGTTACAACAGCATTGGGATTTAATTAGAGTACAGTTCTCCTCCGTACATCACCACCTCCCATTTAACTCCTAAGCCCACATAACTCAACTATTTCTTGAAGAACACATTTCTTTCCATATAATTCCTCTGTTATAATGCCAAAGCCCGCTTAGTGCCACCCCCACCGATTCTCTGGTACAAATGGTCAGTTATACATGTTTAGTCCCTCTACCATATTGCCTGACCAGATGAATTAAAAGGTGTATGAAAAACTGTTAGCCGACGGTCACTTGTTTATTTCACATTACAACTGTGGAGGGAGATTATGAGTTTTCAAATCTTGCTTTTATGAGATTTGGAAAAATCTGGCCTGTCAAAGATTTATTTTAAACAGAAGCGATGTCAAAGACTTATTTAAAAACAGAAGTGACATTCTACTCTAAAGTCTTCATACAAGTCGACACTGGAAGCTTGTGTGTCATTCCAGGTGATATCACCTAATAATTATGGGGTGGCATGCAATCTTTAATGTTGGGAAAGTTTAGAAAAAATGGTACCGGTACATCCACCAACACGCATATGTGTATGATCAGAAACTCATTTTGAAGATAAATAGTTTGATTATTATGGCAGAGTTAAAGATACAGATGTGAAGTGAGACCTTTTTTATAGTCCCCACACAGCCAATATTCGGCCTCGTTCCCAATATATTAATGTAATTGTGGTGCAGTTAAATCTAGTTTTTCTCAGTTAAAACCTAGTTTTCCTCCAGCTAATGTTGGTTGATAAGAAAAACTAGGTTTAACCATTGTAAATCGGGGACTTTATTTTTGTGAAACAAAAGTTCTAAATTTATTTGCAAGATGTTATTTTCATGATTTTGAATGTCCATTTCTTTGTTTTATCATCATATTTCATTACAATATTGTTCTGATATCAACCATTTTCTAAACTTGTCTTTTTTTTATGTCGGATGTCTAAAATCAAGCCCAAGAACATTGATTTGCGCTTTTCAGCTTCACTTTCAGTATCAGGTTAGAAGATTAAGCAAGAACGTTAGTTTTGTGAGCAACTTCTCGTGAATAAAACCAGATTTATAGTAAGAAAAAACCAGGTTTAAGTCCTCGATAGGATTTTGGCGTGCCGTTCATATATGTTTATAATACATTTTTTAAAAGTACATGCATAGTTAGAGTGCCTTAAAATTTTTAAACAATAACCATTATCTGGTACCTGTACTTTCATTTCTATTTTCATATAATCGACAATTTAATGTAAACTAAAGAGCGCTTAAATTAAATGGCCTGGCAACTTATCTTCAGTCAGTGTAATTTTCTACAATTTTGAGTCATTTTGCAAAATACTTGGATAAGAAGACTTCCCAGACAGCCATCAGCTGGTTCATTTCCTGAAGTAGATTGCATTAAAGGCAATCATCATTTTATTCACTTACATCTATTTTTGGTGTCAATTCTAGTGGTGAAAATTTGGTCAATGTAGAAAATTAGCATATTCAGTAAAACCTGCTTTAACAACCACTTATGCATAAAGACCATTTTTTTTTTGCTGTCCCCAATAGTACCATATACATGTATGTACAAATCAACCTCTATATAAAGAGCACCTCCCTATAAAGACTATCTTGTGTCCCTAGGGAAGTTGTTATATACAGGTTTCACTCAACATGTAACTATATTTCTATACAAATATCAACCGTACTTTGTGTACTTCTATAAGTTACAGGTTGTACTATCCATGTTTGTGTGTATGTGTCTGTAACAAAATGAATTGCTTTGGGGATAATACTACCCCTATTTGATTAGTTTAAAACATGCTGGCTTCTTTAAGTGTAGTATCCATGTTCTCTTAAGTATGGCAGAGTATTAATATCACCCATCTCCTACATAAGACTTATTTCTCCTACGTAAGACTTAGTGTCTCTTAGCTAAGCCTAGTATCTCCTATTTAAGACTTAGTATCTCCTACATAATACTTATTATCTCCTATGTATTCCTACGTAGGACTTAATATCTTGTACATAAGACTTAGTATCTCTTATGTAAGACTTACTATCTCCTACATAAGACTTATTAACTCTTACATAAGACATAAATACTAAGTTTTACGTTGGAGGAGATAATAAGTCTTAAGTAGGAATTAATAAGCTATTGTGATCACTCCCCTTCCATTGTCCGGCATTCGTCTGTCTGTCCGTAAACTTTTCATATTTTCAAATTCTTCTATGAAACCACTGAAGGGATTTTTCTACAATTTTTTAGGTCACCTGAGCCAAAGGCTCAAGGTGACCTATAGCGATCGTCTTTTGTATGTCGTCGTCAGTTGTTTGTTGTTAACTTTTAAACATTTTCGACTTCTTCTCAAGAACCAATGGGCCATTTTCAATTAAACTTGGCAGGAAGTATCCCCATGTGAAGCCACATAAAGTTTGTGAAGGAAAAGGGACTAGGGCCCATAGCAGCCTCAAAAGGGATCAAAAAGTACCAAAACTTGGTACATCTTTTGAAATCTTCTTATGAACCAATGATCAAGTGACTTTCAAATTTTGTTTGCATGATTGTTAAGTCATTGTCTACTAAGTTTGCGAATTAAAATGAAATCCATAAAAAAACATGCCACTAGGGGGCACTTTAGTAAATGGAGGTATTTTGGCTGTTTTTTGACATTATCTCAATAAGTATAATAGATAGAAAGAATCTGATGGAGGCAAAAATGTTCAGCATGCAAAGATCTACAAAAAGTTGTATAGAGCCAAAATTGTCAGGTTGACCCTTATTGGAGTTATGCTCAGGTGACCATCAAGGCCCACTCAGCCTCTTGTTATGAATTTTTTAAGACAACAAAAAGATTTGGGTGCTTTTTTCACATTGCCAGCTTTTGTTTCAAAACCACTGAGGGATTTTTTATGAAACTTTACAGGAACTTTTTTTCTACCCTCCAGAAAAAGGGGCCTGTACCTTTGAAATTGTGAACTTTGTCATGATTTTCCAGAAATTGGGGGGGGGGGGGGGGGGGTCTAAACAGCAATATATATTTATACATATTATAATATATATATATATATATATATGAATATAATTTCTTGAAATATTTCAGTGTTTAATTTATTCAAATACGCAAAGCTGGCTCTGTATCTTGATTGATAAAAAGATTCAACTAAATTTGTTCTCACTTCTTGTTTGTTTTTAAAGCAACCATTTTTTTTTTCTCAGAGGTTAAAATTAGGAATTTTCTGGCTTGAAATTGGGAAAATGTTATTATTTGCTATGGAATGGGGCTTTAAACCAGACCTGCACAAACTCAAAAAAAAAGAAGAAAAAAAAAAAAAGATTATGAATTAAAAGTGGTTGCATTTGTTCTTTAAAGAATATTTCCTTTACTTTAACTTTGTATTTTGTAATTTTTCCGTTAAATTGGAGCAAAACAAATTATAGACCTATAAATGAATGGTTTCAATGTATGCATAAGCCTTTCACAGAATTGTGGAACAAGCTGCAATAGGTCAGTGGCTTTGTTAATTCTCCCCACCAACCATAATAGACTGGCTTAATACTTCAGAAAAGAGCATACCATTGTGATATTGGGAATGACAGTGTTATTACAGGTAGGGCTTGGGTTTCACATATGTGATATACAGTGAAATTTGTATACAATAACCTCTCTAAGGACACAAGAAAATGGTCTTTATAGGGAGGTGGTCTTTATATAGAGGTTGATTTGTACATGATTGGCACTATTGGGGGCAGCAAAAATGGTCTTTCTGACCAGGTGGTCTTTATACACTGGTGGTCACTAAAGCAGGTTTTACTGTAGTGAAATTTATTCTTTTCTTTTATTTATTGTCCAATACACATAGCTTGGGGGGGGAGTAACCATTTGATTATCATACAGTCATACTCACTTACGGTTATGACAGGTGTCAATGAAATGTGTGTTATTACTAACTGGATAAACATATGTATGATAAGTACAAACAATTATTCTTGCAATTGTTATTTCAATTTATAATGGTACCTAAACTTTAAACTCATGCAGGTCAAGAAAGGGTTCACAAGATTTCTCCTGGAGAGGTAATACATGTATGAATCTTACTATATCATGAGAGAAAGAAATTGTGTGTACCTGTAATTGTGTGTACCTGTAATTGTTTAGGAGATTGATGGTTTCTTATTTAGGTTCAGATTTGTTATTAGTTATTTTGGGATCAATTCTGTTGTTATGGTGATGTTTTTCTCTAACCAGACAGTTACATATCATGAAAGACAAAAAGTAAAAAAATGACAGGAAACTGATGGTCCAGACAATTATGTGGTCATTCTCGCTAAGGAGAAAAGTTTCCGTTTTCCTGATTCATTAGGTTCAGGGATAATTATCCACTAATCTGGATTTGATCTAATAATGTCATAAGGCATTGTGATGTACTCTCTGTCTGTAGAAATGTCAATTCATTCATTTTGATCAATAAAAAAAAATACTATTCTATAAGAATGTAACACTCATAGAAGAGAGAGAGAGAGAGAGATCAGACAGAGAGATCAGATAGTGAGAGATCAGAGAGAGAGAGCATAGTTTGTACAGGTTATGAAAAATCGTTAATAATGGTTTATACCTTTAAAGTCCCGAAATTTGCTGAAAGGCCTTGAAAAGTACCTATTTTCTCTGTTTTTTTTTAGAGTCCTTGAATTTTTGTAGAAAAGACTTTTGAATTTATATTTCCCATAATCCTGTCGTCGGATAAATAGTAATTGGTGCAGAAATGAATTTCAATAAACGAATATGAATTCAAAAATAGATTTTGATGAATTGTTGAGTGATCAAATAAATTAGAATGATAAAATGTAATATGACATGTACTTCAAACATTTTGTAAGTAAATTAGAATATTTAGTAAAATCTTTGCTTTTCAGGGGATAGTGGTTGTCCTTCAAAATGTTTTTTTTTCTTGAAAAGTCCTTTAAAAAAGTCCATTAATTATAATTTGTGGGTAAGATTTAAATTCTAGACCCTGTGTTATATGCATGGAAATTTAGTTAAACTGCTAAGTGCTTAAATCATGGTACCGGTATTTTGAATTCTGATGTCAACAAAGGTTAATTATTAGTAGGTTGTCTCTCTTACAATTGTAAATACCGTACTGAACCGAGGGCGCTACAAAAGTCACGAAAATGGAATGTGCGCTTAATGGGAGCAATCAATAGTCAAATTGACATAAAACAGTTAATTTTTATAAGGCACAGTGATAAAGTTGTTGTTGTTGTTACTGAGGACACAAATCAGTATAATTCTGTTGCTAGGGGACTATAAATAAACTGTTACTTAGGGTTTTCAGGTCCACATCTCCTTGTCAAACAGCTAGAAAAGATTCTTGATTGTATGTAAAATGGGGGAGGGGCACTTATAGGGACATGGGTACTTAATGGGTCGAATAAGGTAAGCTTTCATGATGTAACAGGAAAAATGTTATTTGTTGCATAAAGCCAGTAAAACTTACAGTTCTATGGCAACACTCAAGTGAACTTATTTGGCCTGATTGTAAAGCAAATACTGGTCTATGATTTTACCATGTCAGTCTGCCTGTCTTGTCTGTCCGTCTGTATCAATGGTGAACCATTTGGTTTAGCTGTTCCATTTAGAGAATACTGTTAACAGTATCTGTCTGTCTGTATCAATGGTGAACCATTTGGTTTAGCTGTTCCATTTAGAGAATACTGTTAAAAGTATCTATCTGTCTGTATCAATGGTGAACCATTTGGTTTAGCTGTTCAATTTAGAGAATACTGTTAACAGTATCATGTTGTAAATTCACATGACTTTGACCTTTAACACACAATATTAGCTGTCATAGGTGCAAAATTTTACATGCAGATTTTATGCAATATTTTATCTCATAGACATCCCAAACCAGTCACCTGGTGGTTAAAAGTACACGTGGATGCGTATAATTACAATAATCTCGTCAAACAAATGTAGTTCGTTGTATCCATTCCTATGAATCTACCATCATTCTGGCCATGGCTAATTAACTTTCGAAAAAGCTTACCGATTGTCAAGAAAGCACATGGGGAGACATGTGTATCTATCATCCCATGTATGATAATTTGTCAAATTTCTCAGTATGGAAAGAATATTTTAACACTCCAAATAGTTAAAGTTAAGGTATGATAGTTGTTCTTATTTTTAGAGTTGATATATAATAAACTTAGCATATATTCATTCTACATAAACTCTACAGCATAAAAACAGAAGAGCTTTAAATGTAAACATACCTGTCAGGTAGCATCCTAGCTAAATAGACATTTATTTCATTAGATATTCACATTAATTCTCCACATAATGAAATCCAATGTTCTTACTTGAATCCAGTTACATTTTGTTTCTGTTAAGCTTGATGCTTGATATTTGTCTGTGTTATTTCCATGCCAAATTAGTCAATTTAACAAGAATTTTGAGTATGTGGATTCTGGGATATCTCGGGCACTCTCAGTGTCACACATTCGGCCCATAATATACTTGGTCATTGTTAAAATTGGCCTTTATTTTTTGTGTTGTATCAGAGATATGTCTCTGGTTGTATATTTACAATAAGAATACAACATGGGATTGTTATTAGAAATAATTAATGATATATATGTATTGCCGAAAATGATTTTTTCGAGAGACCACATGGGAGGAGTTTTGTAAAGACCCGAGATAGCCAGTGGTGGTACATTTGCATGAAAAAGGTTCTCAAAATGTTTGATTCAGTGTTCACTTGCATATAGGTCGATTACATCAGCGAAATGCTGTCTTGCAAGAACATGATTATTTTGTATCTGAAAAACAAACTTTACGGGTTTAAATCACAATAGATGTATGACATTTTGCAATCGGAGATATTTTGAATAATATTTAGGTGGTTTAGTGTTCATTAGACAATTTCAAAAAATGTTCTGTCACTGCCAGCTCATGTTGCCTTAAATTCAAATTTCAAATGTATTTACAATTCACGTGGGTTTTGAAATACAATGCTTCACAATTCTGCCATACAGGTTTTAACAGTTTCCTATTATCAGTGTTGACGTCTGGTCATTTTCATTATTGTTGTTGTTTGTATATTTTGTTGAATCTCACTATGTAGACCAACCATCTGATTGGCTAAAAATTGTCTTATTATTGAGGTAATCTCAGTAGTTAGGGTCGGTTCTTATCAAATAATCATCTGGAAATTTGTAAGAGACTGAATGTTTGTAGTGTCAAATGTGAGGCGGTCTCCTATTAGCAAGGTGATCTCTTATGCGAGGTGGTTTCCTAAGTGAGGTGGTCCCTTAAGCAAGATGGTCTCCTAAGTGAGGTGGTCTCTTATGTGTGGTGGTCTCCTAAGCGAGGTGGTCTTTAGATGACGTTCCACTGTATATCAGAATTTGAAAGTTTAACAATAACTGTTATTAGCTGTGGTTTTTCTTTTTCAAAAAGTTTTATATCCTTTTTAGCTCACCTGAACCGAAGGCTCAAGTAAGCTATTGTGATCACTCCCCATCCGTCAATAAACTTTTCATATTTTCCACATCTTCTCTGAAACCACTGAAAGGATTTTGATGAAACTTGGCAAGGGAGGATCCAGCAATATGTCTCAAAGGTACCCCTCTAAAAATTTCCTCTAATTTGTAGTTTTGACGAAACTTGGCAGGAAGCAATTTGGCCAAGTTTGTAGATCAGCAAGATTCCAAGGGTGGGGCAGAATATGTCCCAAAAAGTACCCCTCTTTAAAAATCTTCCTCTACAGAACCAGTGCATGAATTCGTATTTTTCATAAAAATTGGAATATTAATTTTTGATGCGTTTTTGAGGTAATTTCAGACTAAGACAAATTTCATTCATATTTGCATGATTTCCTCAATTATCTCCCTTTGCATTCACTTTGATGCATTCATTTAAAGTGTTTTACTTGTAATTAGGTGAAGAAATGTTTTTGTGGAAGAATTTTGCCCAAATTTAATATCTAAAATTTTTAATGAATTTTTTATGTTTTTATTGTTGTTTTATGTCCCACTTAAGAATCTTTCACTCAAATGGAGACATTAATGAATTTTTTAAGACTGTAAAAAAGAGGGAGGAGGGTGCATTTTTCACACTATCAGCTTTTGTTTCAAAACTACTGAAGGAATTTTTATGAAACTTTACAGGAAGCAAGTGCTCAAGGTCCTTTTACCAAGTTTGTAGTTTTCAGCCAGACTGGCCTAGGGGTAGATCCAGGGCAGGGCAGAATAGGTCCCAAAAGGTACCCTCTTTAAAAATCTTCTTCTCCAGAACCACTACATGAATTTAAAAAAAAAAAAAAAACCAGATTGTTTCTGAGTGATCTACATGGATATATGATTCAAGTTTGTATTTTTCATACAAATCGGAATATTAATTTTTGACGCAATTTTGAGGTCTTTTCAGACTTTGTCATTTTTATTAATTTTTGCATGATTTCCTCAATTATCGCCCCTTGCATTCACTTTGTTGCATTCATTCAATGTGTTATACTTGTAATTAGGTGATGAAATTTTTTTGTGCAAGAATTTTGCAAAAATTTAATTTCTAGATTTTTTTTTTAATTTCTTAAAACAGCAATATTTATGTTTCTTGGCCAGATCAGCCTACATGTACATATTCTTCTTTCCATATTTGTAGATGGTTCTCAGGTGAGCGATTGAGTTCCTCTTGGGCCTTTTGTTTACTTCTTAGATTGATATAAAATAGCAAAAAAATGAGATATATACAGGCATAAACAATCTTAAATTCCTATAAAACTTGTGATAATTGCTTGAGAGACCCAGGTTCGACACTTTCTCAATTACAATTGATTAACTCAACCTTATTATTTGTATACGAATACCAAACTGGACATGACCTTTTTTCACAACATGTATAGGAATATAAGAATTTGTATGCCTTTGTATAGATCTTATACATCATACACAAGTAGGGGGGGGGGACATCACACCTGTCAAGTCTACCGATAGCCCTGCATTCATGGTCCGTCCGTCCTGAACAATTCTTGTTGTTCTCAAAAAGGACTGAAGGATCACCTTGAAATTTGACATCAAAGTTCCCCTTGAGGTCTAGTTGTGCATATTACATTTTCAAAGAGATCAGAATCCAACATGGCCAACAGGCGGCCATCATGGATTTTGACCAAAGGAAGTTTGTTGCTGCTACCTCTCAGACAGGATGGAGGTTCCCCTTGAGGTCTAATTGTGCATATCAAATTTTCAGAGAGATCAGAATCCAACATGGCCAACAGGTGACCATCATGGATTTTGACCAAAGGAAGTATGTTGCTGCTACTTCTCAGAAAGAACTGAAGGATCTCCTTGAAATTTGACATAAAGGTTCCCCTTGAGGTCTAGTTGTGCATATTACATTTTCAAAGAGATCAGAATCCAACATGGCCAACAGGTGACCATCATGGATTTTGACCATAGGCAGTTTGTTACCGCTTCTTCTCAGAAAGTACTGAAGGGATCTCTTTGAACTTAGACATAAAGGTTCGTTTTGAGGTCTAGTTGTACATATTACATTTTCAGAGGTCAAAATCCAACATGGACAACAGGCGGCCATATAGGATTTTAACCAAAGGATGTTTGTTACCGCTATTCACAGAAATGACTGATGGGATCACCTTGAAATTTGACATCAAGGTTCCCCTTAAGATCTTGTTGTGCATATTGCATTTTCAGAGAGATTGGAATCCAATATGGCCGATAGGTGGCCATCTTTCATTTTGACCAAAGGAAGATTGTTATTGCTGTTTCTCAAAAAGGACTGAAGGGATCTCATTGAAATTGGACATGAAGGTTCCCCATGAGGTTTACTTGTGCATATGACATTTTCAGAGAGATTGGATTCCAGCATGGCTGACAGGTGGCCATCTTGGATTCTTAAAATGGAAGTATGTATTTCTCAAAATGTACAGAAGGAATTGATTATGGCGGTTCCCCCGAGGACTAGATGTGCATATTACATTTTCAGAGAGATCAAAGTCCAAGATGGACACCTGTCGGTTGTGTTGAATTCCATTCTCTCTTAAAATGTAATATGTTCAGTGTAAGTTTAGTTTCCCTATAATCTTGTGAAAAAAGTATTTCACAGAAATATGGATTAAAGTTCAAATTCAATTGAGACACAAAATAAGAAAAAAAGAAGATAAAAAAACAGTCTGTCATAGATCAGACATTGAACATTCCATGGTGGGTGCCAAGATTCCTCTGTTTATTCATCTACCGCTTGTCTTCCACCGAGAAGCAATCTACCAATTTCTACTGATTTTTCTAATTTTCTACTGATATTTGTATATTTCTACCGCTTCTCATTCATTTTCTTGCGATCGATTGTCATTTTTTTAAGCATTAAATGTTTGTAATCGAAATTTTTAATCTATTACCTGGCGACAAAAAAAAAGCTACTGGCGATATTTCTGGCGCTCCCATTTCATTGAAGTATTCAGAATACTAGGTTACATAAGTCCCTTATATCTACCAAATAGTCATCAAGAACATGTATTAATAACCCTGTTTGTGTAACTATTGGACGTGTGCTGAGGAAATTACACACCGATCTGTAGTGTGGAGGAAATTTAAACTTCCACACCGATCTGTAGTGTCCTATATACACACATCAAACATAATCATCATGAATGTTTTACTAAATATGCACCTTGCGTATCAGTCCTCAATGATATTACTTTAAAATTTTAGCTGAGAAATATCAAAGTGAGATCCTGATGTCTTCTATGACGTCCGCACTACACACACTGCACAGTGTTATTCATTGTTATTGATGCAGCATAATTTTAATACAAATGTTTTATTTCAATTACATGATATTTTAAACACAAACAATAATGTCTTTTTCTATCTCATTGAATTGAATTCAGTAACTTGTCATTAATACAATTATATTACCTAAATAATCTTTTTTTATTATTATTAAAAGCAGATTTGATTTTTCCTATCAAATCTCATTTTAGTTAAGTGAATTATTCAGTCAACATTTGTGGTTTTATCTTATCATTTATTGGAAAAAATACAATAAACAATATTTGGTAATAAATGTTCAAATCCTCATGAAAAAAAATTCCAAAAAGCTAATTGACTTTAAAAATTATCATATTTCTAAATATTTTTAAATATTTAGTAATCAAACTGAGATTATGTATCTTCCAGGTTGTAAGTCTAGTTACTTATTTCTGCATTCCAAATGCAATTGCTATCTCAGAATATTCAGAATTTAGTATCTATTCCTCATAAATTATAAAGTTAACTAGAAAATTAAAAGACATATGTGATATTTATATCATTGATATTGTTTTCAATTACAATTTTTTCTTCATTATTCTGGAACGGGGACACCCCCTCCTGTACCCTCCTCCATTCAGTTATTTAAATGCTCCCTACGTGCCTGGTGTATATGTGAGAACATTGATACATCCATTAATTTCAACCTCTGTACTCACTTTCTACCGAAGACAAATTTCAATGTTGACAAGTATGAAACATATACAGTGAAGCGGCTTTACAACGACATTCATTATGGTGGAATATTCGGTATCTGAGAAGAATTGCTCGAGAACAAACGCGCATGTACATAAAAAGCACTCACTACAATGGAATATTTGGTATCCAACTCCGACATTAGGTGCCTGGAACAAATGTACAAAACTCAATGTAAATAAATTCTTTACAACGGCATAAACCGGCTATTGTTTTCAGTCTTGATTTTCTTCATGGTTGAGATCATAGGTAATAATAATTGTGTCAATAAAACAATTACACCGTCAATTGTTCTATAATCTCCACTGATAGTTGATGGCCTAGGTGTCAACGATTAGCGCTTGAATCATCCTTACCTGTACAGTAGGCAGTAGGCATAATGTTTATAAACAATCAGTAGGTTTTGAACTAAAGCAACAGGAAGAGAAATACAAACTGTGTACAAAATAAACAAAAAAAGATAAATAACTAAATAAATAAATCAATAAAAAAACATTGACAAGTTCCATTGCACTACATGTCTGTGCCAATGTGGTTACAATGGCAGATATTTAAAAATTACTTCAATACTTGCTATAGCCATAGGCATTTAGTAAAAGTTTATTTATGAAATGCAATTTTAAGAGAATTTTATCAGCAATCGGTAAGTTTTTTAACCAATAATGAATCTGACTAGGAATCGGGAGATATCGGGCATTTTGTACATGATCTGTGCATTTCATGACATCACCGATTTACGATATGCGACTGAAAAAAATAATTGTTCATTGATGTTTACAATATTAACTTGCATCAATAGAACTAAAAGGTTGGAAATAGTATGAAATAAAATAATAAGATTTGTTGTTGTAAGTTTATATATTTACATGTACATATATGCATAAATGATACTCAAGGGAGCTAACTATGAAATGCCCACCACATCAAATTTGTTACGGTGACAAATTCGATATAACGTCATTCCTATGTGGGAACAAACACGGTCATTGTTAACAGGGTTCACTGTATTTGGTTAACAGATATAATGCCCCTTTAACGTACGTATAAATTGATTACACCCAAAGCCATAGATCAAGACAAGTTAGCCTTGTCTTTTTTTCTTTTAATTTTTACCACAAAAATGTGTTATATTCCATACCGGTACATAACCTTTTTATTAAAGTTACATAAATATTATCGAAATATCATTGAAATGTGAGTCTTGGGGATATTGTCATAGGATATTTTTATACCGGATAAACATTTAATACTGCATAAGCAGTTTTCTTATCCCAGGAGAAGAAGAACGAAATTATGTTCCAGCAGATTGTTATGTAGGTTTAAGAATCTTACAGACTTTCATCATGATGTAAATGAAGATTTGTAGAGCAAGTGTTTTCCCAACAATCATCTATTTCTTTGTAGAGAATTAGATAGTGGATACAGCAAGTTATTACAAGGAAATAGATTGTACTAGTCTGAAGCAAGATTGCATCACTTTCATCAGGGACAGATTTTCATTATTGGCCTAATAGACTGTTTTGATACAGGGTGATAAGTATATAGCTTCTATATACTGGCCTACTATATGTGTTACAATATCTATAGTGATTTATCAGTTAGGAATAAATGGGTCCTACATATTACAATATCTGTCTTAATCACCAATCAGAAATAAACAGGTCCTATATATTACAATATCTATAATAGTCTGACTACCAATCAGAAATAAACAGTTCAAGTTGTTTTTTATGTTCAGTCTCTGTTCTGACAGTGATACTTATCTATGTACATAGAGGTATGCTGACCTAAAACGAAAACCATCAATTCTGACTTATAAATTGATAAAATGCTGTACAGCTGTTTGCATGTTATTGTCAAAGGCTTGAGATTTGACTCACAAGAAGAGTCACTATCTGTGTTTAAAGGTTTAGATCTGACTCATAGGAAGAGTCACTATCTGTGTTTAAAGGTTTAGATCTGACTCATAGGAAGAGTCACTATCTGTGTTTAAAGTTTTAGATCTGACTCATAGGAAGAGTCACTTTGTGTTTAAAGTTTTAGATCTGACTCATAGAAAGAGTCACTTTGTGTTTAAAGTTTTATATCTTACTCATAGGAAGAGTCACTTTGTGTTTAAAGTTTTAGATCTGACTCATAGGAAGAGTCACTTTGTGTTTAAAGTTTTAGATCTGACTCATAGGAAGAGTCACTTTGTGTTTAAAGTTTTAGATCTGACTCATAGGAAGAGTCACTTTGTGTTTAAAGGTTTAGATCTGACTCATAGGAAGAGTCACTATCTGTGTTTAAAGTTTTAGATCTGACTCATAGGAAGAGTCACTTTGTGTTTAAAGTTTTAGATCTGACCCACAGGATGAATAACTATTTATGTTTAAAGTTTTAAATCTGACTCATTGAAAGAGCCACTATCTATGTTTAAAGTTTTATATCTGACTCACAAGAAGAGTCACTATCTGTGTTTAAAGTTCTGGGTATGACTCACAGGAAGAGTCACTATCTGTGTTTAAACTTTTAGATCTGGCTCACAGGAAAAGTCAGTGTTTAAATTTTTAGACCTGACTCACAGGAAGAGTTTCTCTCTTTGTTTAAACTTTTTAGATCTGACTCACAGTAAGAGTCACTATCTGTGTTTAAAGTTTTAGATCTGACTCATTGGAACAGTCACTGTGTGTTTTAAGTTTTAGATTTGACTCACAGGAAGAGTCACTGTCTGTGTTTTAAGTTTAAGATCTGACTCACAGGAAAAGTCACTTTGTGTTTAAAGTTTTAGATCTGACTCATTGGAAGAGTCACTCTCTGTGTCTAAAGTTTAACCACTTTGGGAATTTGTATATGAACTTGCATATTCTCACTTTTGTTTTCTCTGTAAACATATCAGATAATTTTTTTTCCATCAGATTTCAACAAAATTTTGTATGTTGCTTTATATACATGAAAGCTAAAAATGTTGAATGATCTATACCTATTCTATCAAATATTTTGAAGTTTTTCCCCAACAGATTGTTGATCTTCAAGCGACATATAATTATTCCAAAATTCTTAAGATTTAGACTGACTTAGACAATTGGTTGATATTTGATACTTTTCCACTATATTTTCCATTTGGTGATACAATTATTATGTTAGATTACCCATTTAGTGAATAAAACCCTGCTAACTTAGATAGTGTTTTAAATAGTTTGGTCTCATTTTATGTTATGAAGAAGTTTTCTCACGACAGGTTTTACTATTCAGTTGTTCTGTACTTGTTCATATGTATTAACCCATTTATCCCTAAAGACACATTTTATCTAGTCTAATTAAGTTATTGATTTATAGAAGAGTCCATTTTCAGTTAATATTGAACATTCTAGGTTACTGGTGTCAATGTCATGTCACCACCTGGTGAACTATCATCACAATTCCAAATACACTAACTGAAGGAAATGCTTTAGCTGTTGGCTGTTCCAGGATTATGCAGTCAATGATGTGGAGCTGAGGGAATTGAATTCTAGTTAAACAAAAATGATTCAAAACCATATGAAAATTATTATTTTGTTATATTTACAATGGCCAAGAGTTGTGGCTATTGGCTTTTGGTTATGCGCTGGTTGGCTATTGACTGGTCGGCTGTTGGATGATTGGCTATTGTTAGGTTTGCTGTTGGCTATTGTCTGGTTTGCTATTGACTGGTTTGCTGTTGGCTGGTTTGCTGTTGACTAGTTTGTAGTTGGCTGGTTTGCTGTTGACTGGTTTGCTGTTGCCTGGTTTGCTGATGGCTGGTTTGTTGTTGACTGGTTTGCTGTTGGCTGTTTGGTTATTGGCTTGTTTGCTGTTGACTAGTTTGCTGTTGGCTGGTTTGCTATTGGCTGGTTTGCTGATGACTGGTTTGCTGTTGCCTGGTTTGTAGTTGACTGGTTTGCTGTTGACTGGTTTACTGTTGCCTGGTTTGTAGTTGACTGGTGTGCTGTTGGACAGTTTGCTGTTGACAGGTTTGCTGTTGGCTGACTGGTTATTGGCTGGTTTGCTGTTGCCTAGTTTGTAGTTGACTGGTTTGTAGTTCGCCAGTTTGCTGTTGACTTGTTTGTAGTTGACTGGTTTGCTGTTGACTTGTTTGCTGTTGACTGATTTGCTGTTGACTGGTTTCCTGTTGATTGGTTTGCTGTTGGCTGACTTGTTATTGGGTGGTTTGCTGTTGCCTAGTTTGTAGTTGACTGGTTTGTAGTTTGCTCGTTTGTTGATGGCTGGTTTGTAGTTGGCTGGTTTGCTGTTGGCTGGTTTGTAGTTGGCTGGTTTGCTGTTGACTAGTTTGCTGTTGGCTGGTTTGCTGTTGGCTAGTTGGTTATTGGCTGGTTTACTGTTTACTGGTTGGTTATTGTCTGGTTTGCTGTTGACTGGTTTGCTGTTGGTTGGTTTGTAGTTGACTGATTTGCTGTTGACTGGTTTGCTGTTTACTGGTTGGTTATTGGCTGATTTGCTGTTGGCTACTTGGTTATTAGCTGGTTTGCTGTTGACTGGTTGGCTGTTTGCTGGTTTGTAGATGGCTGGTTTGCTGTTGACTGATTGATTACTGGCTGGTTTGCTGTTGGCTGGTTGGTTATTGGCTGGTTTACTGTTGACTGTGAGCTGGTTTGCTGTTGACTGGTTGGTTATTGGCTTGTTGGCTGTTGACTGGTTGGCTGGTTTGCTGTTGACTGGTTGGCTGTTGGCTGGTTTGTAGTTGCCTGCTTGGCTATTGGCTGGTTGACCATTGGTTGTTCTAGAAAATTGCAGACAATGACTGTAAACATGGGGAATTGAATTTTGATAGTTATACTTCAATGATTTTGCCAACATCTTACATTTATATGCCAATGAGTAAGCATTTTAAAGCTCAGATGAGTGAAGTTCTGATTAAATTACTGGACAGCACTGTAAATTGGGATATTTTGGCCACCCTATTAAAATGGCCAAAATCAAACCATCTAAAATATGTACACAATGTTTCTACTGGTAATTCTAAAAAAATATTCTATTTCATAAATTAACAAGCAAGGAACTTTTAAAATAGCACTGTGTATACTTAAGTATAATTAGAATTGATATTATGCATCAGTTCTATTTATTCTACTGGCATTCCGTAAACACCTGGAACGTTTGACATGATGATCTCATGGTAGGCCAAATTCAGACATGACCATAAATGGCCAAAATTCAATTTAAAAAAATTAACCCTCAATTTTTAGTGACGCCATGCTATAAATGACTATACTTAGCAAATTCAAAATTGTCTGTAACCTGACCACTACATTTCTTCCCTTTCAGCTATTGGGAAGAATTTCACTGTAGTGTTTTTTATACATATCTTATTCACTACATTTCTTCCCTTTCAGCTATTGGGAAGAATCTCACTGTAGTTTTTTTTATATATCTTCATATCACTACATTTCTTCCCTTTCAGCTATTGGGAAGAATCTCACTGTAGTTTTTTTATATATCTTCATATCACTACATTTCTTCCCTTTCAGCTATTGGGAAGAATTTCACTGTAGTGTTTTTTTAGATATATCTTCATATCACTACAATGTACATCTCACTGTAGTTTTTTTATATATCTTCATATCACTACATTTCTTCCCTTTCAGCTATTGGGAAGAATCTCACTGTAGTTTTTTTTTATATATCTTTATATCACTACATTTCTTCCCTTTCAGCTATTGGGAAGAATCTCACTGTTTTTTTTTTTTTAGATATATCTTCATATCACTACATCTCACTGTAGTTTTTTTATATATCTTCATATCACTACATTTCTTCCCTTTCAGCTATTGGGAAGAATTTCACTGTAGTTTTTTTATATGTCTACATAACAGGTCTTTTCTGCCAATTTGGGGAAATGCCATTGGCCACACAATAGGGATATTTTGGGGAAATGCCATTGGCCACACAATTGGGATATTTTGGGGAAATGCCATTGGCCACATAATTGGGATATTTTGGGGAAATGCCATTGGCCACACAATTGGGATATTTTGGGGAAATGCCATTGGCCACACAATTGGGATATTTTGGGGAAATGCCATTGGCCACATAATTGGGATTACTTGGGGAAATGCCATTGACCACATAATTGGGATTACTTGGGGAAATGCCACTGGCCACACAATTGGGATTACTTGGGGAAATGCCATTGGCCACACAATTGGGATATTTTGGGGAAATGCCATTGACCACATAATTGGGATATTTTGGAGAAATGCCATTGGCTACACAATTTGGATATTTTGGGGAAATGCCATTGGCCACATAATTGGGATATTTTGGGGAAATGCCATTGGTCACACAATTTGGATATTTTGGGGAAATGCCATTGGCCACATAATTTGGATATTTTGGGGAAATGCCATTGGTCACACAATTTGGATATTTTGGGGAAATGCCATTGGCCACATAATTGTGATACTTTGGGGAAATGCCATTGGTCACACAATTGGGATATTTTGGGGAAATGCCATTGGCCACATAATTGGGATATTTTGGAGAAATTCCATTGGCCACACAATTTGGATATTTTGGGGAAATGCCATTGGCCACATAATTGGGATATTTTGGGGAAATGCCATTGGTCACACAATTGGGATATTTTGGGGAAATGCCATTGGCCACATAATTGGGATATTTTGGGGAAATTCCATTGGTCACACAATTTGGATATTTTGGGGAAATGCCATTGGCCACATAATTGGGATATTTTGGGGAAATGGCATTGGTCACACAATTGGGATATTTTGGGGAAATGCCATTGGCCACATAATTGGGATATTTTGGAGAAATTCCATTGGCCACACAATTTGGATATTTTGGGGAAATGCCATTGGCCACATAATTGGGATATTTTGGGGAAATGCCATTGGTCACACAATTGGGATATTTTGGGGAAATGCCATTGGCCACATAATTTGGATATTTTGGGGAAATGCCATTGGCCACACAATTGTGATATTTTGGGGAAATGCCATTGGCCACATAATTGTGATATTTTGGGGAAATGCCATTGGCCACATAATTGGGATATTTTGGGGAAATGCCATTGGCCACACAATTTGGAATTTTATTGAGTATTTGTGTCAAATTGGGAAATAGTCAGCACACCTGTAAATCGACATACAGTGGAATCTCTCTTTTCAAAGCATTTCCCCTAGAATAATCTTATTTCTCAGAACAGTCATAGTCTGTACACCAAATTGGGAATTGTTTTCATCAAGTTGGGAAAAAACACACATATTTTGCATTGGGAATGGGACCAAATTTTGCCCCCTTGGAAACTATAGAAAAAGGCCCAAATATTCAAATTATTGTACCTAAATAAATCCATTTATTTCAGACTTTGACAGCTGTATGTTATATTTGTGCAGAAATGTTGAATCTCTTAAAGCATTCTGGATTGCTTAGCTTTTTCTCTTGTACTCAGAATAAATTGGCCCCAAAATGCATTGCATCAGTATGTATTTGTGTTCAGCTGTGAATGACAGCCCTTTTGTGACATAATTGTTGAACCTTGCAAAAGTAGAAATATATATATATATACACACAAAACACTATATATCTTAGGTTGTTGGATTTAAGCAATAGATACAAGTCAAGAAAAGAATATACATGTGTAAAGTTCTAAAATCACTAACAACACAGACAAAATAAAAATCAAATTTTGGGACGACCTGTCCCTTAATCATGACAAAACGATCAAATTATGATGAAAAAAAAACTTACACATACACACTCGCATGGAAACATACACTCACACACAACTGGAGAATTAAAGAAATACTACATAATATCAGTATATCGCGATCAAGTTACAAAATAATTTAAAATTAAAAACAAACAAATGAGAATGGAAAAACTACCAACAAAATGTGGCTGTAACTAGATCTAAGTGAAAATGAACTAGAAACTGAAAAGTTACAAAATTAATTTGATCTTTAAAGTCAAAACGTTAAGTTCAAAAGTCAATCTTACAGAATGAAAACAATTGGGTGGATTTGATTCATCTTAAGTTTAATCCCAAACAATATACAAATTCCAGCATTTGGGTTGATGTGATATAGCATAAGTTTGTACCAAAAAGTTTTAAATTCTAAAAATGAATGAACAACGTTGGATTCAAGTTTACCCCACTTCGAACTCAAATCACATAAAGAAACGGTATCAGACAGAAATAACCAGTTTGGACCAAATGGATTCCAATTCATAAAACGAACAAACTATGGTGGATTCAAGTTTCAATCAGTTTAAACTCGAATCACATCGTGAAAAGGTATCATGCAGAATTCATTTTTGTGAAGTCCATAAGCTTATTAATCAATGCCTTATGGTCTGAAAGACTGAAGTCTGTGCATCCCAATTTTTTTTCCGTTTTCTTTACGCATCGCTCCAATTAGGGTTGTGATCAATTACCACGGTCGTCATGTCCTCCCATTTATGACCCTCAAAATTGAAATGGTCACCCACAGGTTCCTTGAGTTTTTTAGTTTTAATGGTTAACCGGTGGTTATTGATACGTCTGTGGAGGTCTCCAGTTTCA
Organism: Atrina japonica; assembly: GCA_030159075.1. Taxonomy (NCBI): domain Eukaryota; kingdom Metazoa; phylum Mollusca; class Bivalvia; order Pterioida; family Pinnidae; genus Atrina; species Atrina japonica. The sequence continues at coordinate 957,524 of BROG01000008.1, forward strand.
CCAACATATTGTTTCTGACAAATTTTGCCAGTGATGACATAGACGCATTTGTTAGTGTTACATGATGTGCTTTGTAAAATCTTATAACTGTGTCCTGTGGTAGTGCTACTTCAGTTATTGGTATCATTGCTATGTTTGCAAAGCAGGCATCAGTTATCTAGACAAGTTTTGAAGCTGGCCATAGGCAGAGGGTTGTATAAATTGTTTCTAACTACCATGTACTTAAGATTTCTGGGCCATCTAAAGGAAACCAATGGTGGTTCTTTAAGTACATATGCCATTCTATCATTTTTAGGTCTCTTGAGCTAAAAGCTCATGGTGACCTATTGTGATCGCTTTTTGTCCAGTGTGCAACGTGCATCGTTTATAATCTTTTCACATTTTTGACTTCTTCTCAAGAAGCAATGGGCCAATTTTAACCAAACTTGGCATATAGCATCCCCATGTGAAACTGCATAAAGTTTGGGAATGAAAAGGGGCACTTACAATAGGGTGGCCTAAAGAGATTTTTGGAAGCAGATAGAATTGTCCAAGTCTACAGTTGGTAGAGAGAAGTGTATGGTAGACGTTATCACCTATTTCTTGTTTTTCGTACATTTCTGTAAGAGTTATTAGACATATTCAGAATTTCAACTCACCCAATTTTGACATAACAAGATTTCACTGTATATATGAATATATGTTGTATACCCAGTTATGGTCTGTTTGACTTTCATATCTAGTCCTATTACAAATTAATAGAAGGGTCTATTTTGTACGTCAAGGAGTGGTTAGATTTGAGAAGGGTCTATTTTGTTTGTCAAAGAGTGGTCAGGTTTGCAAAGGGTCTATTTTGTATGTCTAGGAATTGTCAGATTTGAGAAGGGTCTATTTTGTATGTCTCGGGGTGGTCAGATTTGATTTTCAAATTGAGTCTTATGAAAGGTGAAGGGGCAACTTTGTGTATCCAGGGATCGTCTGAGTTTTATATCGAGTACATCTGAAGTAGAAGGGTCTATTTTGTATATATAGGGATGATCAGGGTTGATTCCTGTCTCCAGGGTATAGTTTAGCTTCATAAGCTCATCAATCCCTGAAAAACATTTGATTCTTCCTTAAATCAATGATTTAGATCAGTCCAAATATGTCTTTAGGGGGTGAATGGCATATTATCTGCCTTAGTTACTGCACCACTCTCATTTACTAAAATCAGTTTAGAAATATGGTAGATGCCGACTGTTCTTCTACCATGATGTCAGCAGTTCAATACGATACTGGTGATACTGGTATGATATATTACTACATGTATCTACAGCATAGTGATAACTTTCAGATTTGATTTTCACTATTGCTCTAAGATTAGGTGTTTTAAATTGACACCCCTACAATTTATTCATGGACTCATCACAGGTATTGATTTTTTTATTGGTCATTTTAAGAACATTTAGGTAATACAATTTGTAGTTACATATAAACTGTGTTTAATGGTCCTTTGACAACATGCAGATGATACATTTTAAAGTAAATTTGCTGCCACAACAAGACAAAAACTAAAATGACAGCCAAGTTGAAAGAACATGAAACTTATTCCATAACTGCAGACAAGCACAAAATCAACATTTTCCTGGAACATGTAAAATAAAAGAGAATTTTTGTATGATGAATTTTGTTTAAACATGATAGATATATATGCACATAAAAGATCCAATCCATGACTTTTTATGTTTGAAAATTACAAAGCATTTTATTGATAATTGTACAGTTTATGATCCGAAGTGAAATAAATTGTTTTGTTATGGAATTGTTTCCTACAATTTGTGACAATCGCATAACTTACAAATTGAATCAGATAGTGAAGTTTTCTAATGTTTTATAGCGTATACATTCCAATGTCCCAGGGTTGCATACAAGCTTTATAGTATACATAGATTTTTTGCGTTTTAAACAATCAAATGATGTGGACATCACATTTTGAGCAGTAAAATTGCCATATGTACCGATATGTGTCATGTATGGTACTATCAAATTTACAGACAACTTGATTTCGATTTTGGCATTTTTTACAGATGATGTAAAAAAGGAAAATAGCTTTTCTCTCTGGCAAATTGCAAATGGAAGCAATGAAAATGGCACTATATTTGTATTTCTAATCAAACTCAAATACATTTAGATGCCATAAATTTGATTTTGTCTATTTGTATTGAATTTTAGTACATACTGGTATACATGAATTGTATAAATATACATTTGTTTTACCTTTAGCTAATGGAGAACTGTCACAATAATTACGTGATGCATCAGATATATAATTCTATGCTGATAGACTCAGCAACATACAGTTCTCTGTTGTTTGTTTCTTTTTATCTATTTGCTACATGTTTTTATATATTTTGTTTGTTCTAGTGATACAAATAGATCACTAGGTATAGCTAAAGTACTGCAAATTTTAACTCATCCACCCCTGAAATAACATTTGAACCTGTTTATTTCAAAGAATGGTTCGGTCCACTGTCAGAATCCAGGGGTTTGGATGTTTTAGAACAAAGATTTATAATAATTTTACATGCAAGTTGAACTTGCTCACTCCTTAATTATGGCAATAGACTATACTGTTATTGATCTTTGATTCTTGATCAGTGTAAATTTGACCAAAGGGGTGGATGAGTTAAGGTCACCTCAGGGTGACCTATTGCTATCGTCCCTTTTCATGTCATGTGTTATCGGCTTTGCATTGCACTTTTAGACATTTTCAAATTCTCATCAAGAACCAATGGGTAATTCCATCCAAACTTCTAACCTATGCTTTGGAATTTGCCTTTGACGATTTTTTACTATAACAAGCAATCATTCTGTAGGGCTTTGGGCAGAAATATTATATAAGCAGAAATGTTAGAGAGGATTCGATTTTGGCATTATTAATGAGGTTGTTGAGGTCACTAAAATTAAATATCACTAACAATTCATTCCTCATCGTAGGCAAGATTTACATTTTTTATTTAATCATAAAATGACAAAAATTTCTTCTTGCAAAAACTATATACCATATTATAGGACAAAATGCTAAATTTGCATCTCACTAAAATTTCCACTTATACAGTAGCTGTGACCTTATCTATTTGCTTCCTCAAATGAATAAATATATAATTTATCAAATAAACTACAACTCCCATCTGAGAAATAACACTTGTCAAGAAGCGTTTATTAGCATAAATAGAAGGAATAAAACATGGTAACTGTGTGGAATTCAACTGGATCAGAAACGACACAAAACAATAATTAATGAACCTACCAATCTAAAAATAAAAAATTGCTGCCAAACGCTTTCATGACAAAGCTTGTGACAGCCTCAAATGATGTTTCTATTCACCTGACAATACTTATAGGTATCAATGCATCAGATACACAATTATTTCTTTAACACTGGTTCTCTTTGCGAATGGGAAGCATAGCTCACCTGGATTTACCTGGATTCATATGAACACTGATAAGACATATCAACCAAAGGCTCCTCAATATGTATATCCTTGATAAATACATTTCTTATTTATGATCTGGACTAGAACACTATTCTCTGACACTAACCTGTAAGGCAAAAACTAACAATAGAGTTACTATAAACAGTTCTCAGACACTACACTGTAATACAAACACTAACAATAGAGTTACTATAAACAATTCTCTGACACTATACTGTAATACAAACACTAACAATAGAGTTACTATAAACAGTTCTCTGACACTATACTGTAATACAAACACTAACAATAGAGTTACTATAAACAGTTCTCTGACACTATACTGTAATACAAACACTAACAATAGAATTACTATAAACAGTTCTCTGACATCATCCTGTAATACAAACACTAACAATAGAATTACTATAAACAGTTCTCTGACATCATCCTGTAATACAAACACTAACAATAGAGTTACTATAAACAATTCTCTGACACTATACTGCAATACAAACACTAACAATAGAGTTACTATAAACAATTCTCTGACACTATACTGTAATACAAACACTAACAATAGAGTTACTATAAACAGTTCTCTGACATTATCCTGTAATACAAACACTAACAATAGAGTTACTATAAACAGTTCTCTGACATTATCCTGTAATACAAACACTAACAATAGAGTTACTATAAACAGTTCTCACACACTATACTGTAATACAAACACTAACAATAGAGTTACTATAAACAGTTCTCAGACACTATCCTGTAATACAAACACTAACAATAGAGTTACTATAAACAGTTCTCAGACACTAACCTGTAAGGCAAACACTAACAATAGAGTTACTATAAACAGTTCTCAGACACTATACTGTAATACAAACACTAACAATAGAGTTACTATAAACAGTTCTCTGACATTATCCTGTAATACAAACACTAACAATAGAGTTACTATAAACAGTTCTCAGACACTAACCTGTAAGGCAAACACTAACAATAGAGTTACTATAAAACAGTTCTCAGACACTATACTGTAATACAAACACTAACAATAGAATTACTATAAACAGTTCTCAGACACTATACTGTAATACAAACACTAACAATAGAGTTACTATAAACAGTTCTCAGACACTATACTGTAATACAAACACTGACAATAGAGTTACTATAAACAATTCTCAGACACTATACTGTAATACAAACACTAACAATAGAGTTACTATAAACAGTTCTCAGACACTATACTGTAATACAAACACTAACAATAGAGTAACTATAAACAGTTCTCAGACACTATACTGTAATACAAACACTGACAATAGAGTTACTATAAACAGTTCTCAGACATTATCCTGTAATACAAACACTAACAATAGAATTACTATAAACAATTCTCTGACATTATCCTGTAATACAAACACTAACAATAGAGTTACTATAAACAATTCTCTGACACTATACTGTAATACAAACACTAACAATAGAGTTACTATAAACAGTTCTCTGACATTATCCTGTAATACAAACACTAACAATAGAGTTACTATAAACAATTCTCTGACATTATCCTGTAATACAAACACTAACAATAGAGTTACTATAAACAGTTCTCTGACACTATACTGTAATACAAACACTAACAATAGAGTTACTATAAACAGTTTTCAGACACTATACTGTAATACAAACACTAACAATAGAGTTACTATAAACAGTTCTCTGACATTATCCTGTAATACAAACACTAACAACAGAGTTACTATAAACAGTTCTCAGACACTGACCTGTAAGGCAAACACTAACAATAGAGTTACTATAAACAGTTCTCAGACACTATACTGTAATACAAACACTAACAATAGAGTTACTATAAACAATTCTCTGACATTATCCTGTAATACAAACACTAACAATAGAGTTACTATAAACAGTTCTCAGACACTATACTGTAATACAAACACTGACAACAGAGTTACTATAAACAGTTCTCAGACACTATACTGTAATACAAACACTAACAATAGAGTTACTATAAACAGTTCTCAGACACTATACTGTAATACAAACACTAACAATAGAGTTACTATTAACAGTTCTCAGACATTATCCTGTAAGGCAAACACTAACAATAGAGTTACTATTAACAGTTCTCAGACATTATCCTGTAAGGCAAACACTAACAATAGAGTTACTATTAATAGTTCTCAGACATTATCCTGTAAGGCAAACACTAACAATAGAGTTACTATAAACAGTTCTCAGACACTATACTGTAATACAAACACTAACAATAGAGTTACTATAAACAGTTCTCAGACACTAACCTGTAAGGCAAACACTAACAATAGAGTTACTATAAACAGTTCTCAGACACTATACTGTAATACAAACACTAACAATAGAGTTACTATAAACAGTTCTCAGACACTATACTGTAATACAAACACTAACAATAGAGTTACTATAAACAGTTCTCAGACACTATACTGTAATACAAACACTAACAATAGAGTTACTATAAACAGTTCTCAGACATTATCCTGTAATACAAACACTAACAATAGAGTTACTATAAACAGTTCTCAGACACTAACCTGTAAGGCAAACACTAACAATAGAGTTACTATAAACAGTTCTCAGACACTATACTGTAATACAAACACTAACAATAGAGTTACTATAAACAGTTCTCTGACATTATCCTGTAAGGCAAACACTAACAATAGAGTTACTATAAACAGTTCTCAGACACTAACCTGTAAGGCAAACACTAACAATAGAGTTACTATAAACAGTTCTCAGACACTATCCTGTAAGGCAAACACTAACAATAGAATTACTATAAACAGTTCTCTGACACTATACTGTAATACAAACACTAACAATAGAGTTACTATAAACAGTTCTCAGACACTATACTGTAATACAAACACTGACAATAGAGTTACTATAAACAATTCTCAGACACTATACTGTAATACAAACACTAACAATAGAGTTACTATAAACAGTTCTCAGACACTATACTGTAATACAAACACTAACAATAGAGTTACTATAAACAGTTCTCAGACACTATACTGTAATACAAACACTGACAATAGAGTTACTATAAACAGTTCTCAGACATTATCCTGTAATACAAACACTAACAATAGAATTACTATAAACAATTCTCTGACATTATCCTGTAATACAAACACTAACAATAGAGTTACTATAAACAATTCTCTGACACTATACTGTAATACAAACACTAACAATAGAGTTACTATAAACAGTTCTCTGACATTATCCTGTAATACAAACACTAACAATAGAGTTACTATAAACAATTCTCTGACATTATCCTGTAATACAAACACTAACAATAGAGTTACTATAAACAGTTCTCTGACACTATACTGTAATACAAACACTAACAATAGAGTTACTATAAACAGTTCTCAGACACTATACTGTAATACAAACACTAACAATAGAGTTACTATAAACAGTTCTCTGACATTATCCTGTAATACAAACACTAACAATAGAGTTACTATAAACAGTTCTCAGACACTAACCTGTAAGGCAAACACTAACAATAGAGTTACTATAAACAGTTCTCAGACACTATACTGTAATACAAACACTAACAATAGAATTACTATAAACAGTTCTCAGACACTATACTGTAATACAAACACTAACAATAGAGTTACTATAAACAGTTCTCAGACACTATACTGTAATACAAACACTGACAATAGAGTTACTATAAACAATTCTCAGACACTATACTGTAATACAAACACTAACAATAGAGTTACTATAAACAGTTCTCAGACACTATACTGTAATACAAACACTAACAATAGAGTTACTATAAACAGTTCTCAGACACTATACTGTAATACAAACACTGACAATAGAGTTACTATAAACAGTTCTCAGACATTATCCTGTAATACAAACACTAACAATAGAATTACTATAAACAATTCTCTGACATTATCCTGTAATACAAACACTAACAATAGAGTTACTATAAACAATTCTCTGACACTATACTGTAATACAAACACTAACAATAGAGTTACTATAAACAATTCTCTGACATTATCCTGTAATACAAACACTAACAATAGAGTTACTATAAACAGTTCTCTGACACTATACTGTAATACAAACACTAACAATAGAGTTACTATAAACAGTTCTCAGACACTATACTGTAATACAAACACTAACAATAGAGTTACTATAAACAGTTCTCTGACATTATCCTGTAATACAAACACTAACAATAGAGTTACTATAAACAGTTCTCAGACACTAACCTGTAAGGCAAACACTAACAATAGAGTTACTATAAACAGTTCTCAGACACTATACTGTAATACAAACACTAACAATAGAGTTACTATAAACAATTCTCTGACATTATCCTGTAATACAAACACTAACAATAGAGTTACTATAAACAGTTCTCAGACACTATACTGTAATACAAACACTGACAATAGAGTTACTATAAACAGTTCTCAGACACTATACTGTAATACAAACACTAACAATAGAGTTACTATAAACAGTTCTCAGACACTATACTGTAATACAAACACTAACAATAGAGTTACTATTAACAGTTCTCAGACATTATCCTGTAAGGCAAACACTAACAATAGAGTTACTATTAACAGTTCTCAGACATTATCCTGTAAGGCAAACACTAACAATAGAGTTACTATTAATAGTTCTCAGACATTATCCTGTAAGGCAAACACTAACAATAGAGTTACTATAAACAGTTCTCAGACACTATACTGTAATACAAACACTAACAATAGAGTTACTATAAACAGTTCTCAGACACTAACCTGTAAGGCAAACACTAACAATAGAGTTACTATAAACAGTTCTCAGACACTATACTGTAATACAAACACTAACAATAGAGTTACTATAAACAATTCTCTGACACTATACTGTAATACAAACACTAACAATAGAGTTACTATAAACAGTTCTCAGACACTAACCTGTAAGGCAAACACTAACAATAGAGTTACTATTAACAGTTCTCAGACATTATTCTGTAAGGCAAACACTAACAATAGAGTTACTATTAATAGTTCTCAGACATTATCCTGTAAGGCAAACACTAACAATAGAGTTACTATAAACAGTTCTCAGACATTATCCTGTAAGGCAAACACTAACAATAGAGTTACTATTAAAAGTTCTCAGACATTATCCTGTAAGGCAAACACTAACAATAGAGTTACTATAAACAGTTCTCAGACATTATCCTGTAAGGCAAACACTAACAATAGAGTTACTATTAACAGTTCTCAGACATTATCCTGTAAGGCAAACACTAACAATAGAGTTACTATTTACAGTTCTCAGACACTATACTGTAAGACAAACACTAACAATAGAGTTACTATTAATAGTTCTCAGACATTATCCTGTGAGGCAAACACTAACAATAGAGTTACTATTAATAGTTCTCAGACATTATCCTGTAATACAAACACTAACAATAGAGTTACTATTAATAGTTCTCAGACATTATCCTGTAAGGCAAACACTAACAATAGAGTTACTATTAATAGTTCTCAGACATTATCCTGTAAAGCAAACACTAACAATAGAGTTACTATTAATAGTTCTCAGACATTATCCTGTAAGGCAAACACTAACAGTAAAATTATTCCACAAATTATAGCTATGCAGTTAAAGGGGCATCAGCTATGTCTATCCCAAATATTTTTGGATGATTTTTTCAACATTTACAATTTAAGTTGAAGTATTTACTAAATCAGAGAAAATAAACTATCACATTATTTTGGCCACTGATTGAAAGCGTTGGATATCCTGATATCTTTATGTGTAGGTATTCTTATCTAAAGAGACAGAAGTTGATAATGTTATTGATAGTCACTCCAATCAGTACTTCATTTCCTGTGGTCATAATGGCTTTATTGTAGTTGATGGGGCTGTAACTGACCCATAGTTTTGACAGTTTAATTAGAGTTTACTTACAAAGTGTATGCATGTCAAAATCATATGATGTTAAGATAGAAACTCCAGTGCGTTCATTATAAAATTGATGTATTGTAAGATTCTGTGATCGTAGATTCATCTCACATTTCCGCTGGTTTGAGGTTATTCTGTGGGAGTTGAACATCCTGCTCCTTCTCTTACATCAATTTAAGCCATTCCCCAGATGTACTGGTAAGTTAAGTGATTAGAAATAACTTATACTTGTATGATACCTGATCTCCGACCAAAATAAAAGTTTTTCCCTGAACAACCAATGGAATCACTTTGAAATTTTAATTTTGTATCATTATAGGTTACCTTAATTAGCTGCAATATAATCTGATACGTTTTGATAGAAAATACAATGCAAACCGTTAATTTAGTGCATTCTAAAAACCTCACCCCGATACTTTAATCATGACTTTAACCATGACCCCAACACCCAACCCCAAACCTGCAGCTTTTGTGAAGAAAATGTCTGATAAAAAGACGAGTTATTACATGTGTACACAGTTGTACTGGAGTTATCAATCATAATTTATTTAGTATGTTTTATTTATTGTTTAAAAGGAGACAATGTATTCATAAGATCTTGTTCATGTTTACATGCAGTGAGAAATTATCTGATATTGTTATCTTCCCAGAATAGATACCATACCAGTACCGAATATATGGTACTTAAAACCTTTTGCTACCTCATGATTTCACAATTTTGAATTTTCCAAATTTCAGGCTTTTTAAAATCAGGTTTTAGTAGTATGTTTGTCTTTTGTAATTAAGAGATTATCTGTTAGTGTTACAAGTACTTGGAAAATACTTTTAAAATTTAGGACAAAAGTGAGTTTTATTCAAACAACAATTACTGAAACAGAACTTTTAAGACCTTTCTAATAAATATAGTAAAATCTATATAACCTGGTTGGGGAAAAGAAAATGACATTACAAACTTAAGAGAAATACAGTATGCTGTCTGAGAATAGGTCCTTCCACAGTCATTGTTAAAGCTTTGAGGTTGAGTTTTAAGAAATGGCTAAATTCACTGCTTGCCTCATATTTTCTATCTAAACTTTTCAGATTATATTACGCCAAATTAACCCTTTCACCCCTGTATATCTGAGTGATATGCTCTTTTCTGTTGTATAAGACCAGTCTATTGTGGTCTGTAGGGTTGAAAGGGTTAAGGTAACCTATAATGATACAAAATTTCAAAGTGATTTGATCAGCAGAACTGAATATATTTGTGAAAACCTCAATTTTAGTCAGAGATCAGGTAGCTTACCTTACCTGTATTACTTGTGAACCCTTTCTTGACCTGGACAAAATTAGATTTTAGGTAAAGCATCAGAATTACTCTGGCAAAAGTTTGTAATAAAATGTTTTCCCTTGAATCCTGTCTTAACCAAAAAGTGAGTAGAGTTGACTGCATGATAATCAAAAGGTTAATACTCTATCTCACCTAGTTATGTCATTCAGACAATAACCAGGGTGCCGTTAAAGCCTTCTTAAGTCTATGTGCCATCCTACGTCTATGATCTATCGTAGATAAATCTTTGGTTTTATAGCCGTTTCACAAAGCCGTTGTTTCACAAATCCGTTGTAAGTTAAGATGATGGTAAATAAAATGTAAATCCTGGTGCCTGGTTTCAAGATTTTGGATGCAATTTAAGACCCAGAAATTCCCGAATTCGGTCATTTTAATCAGAATCATTATTACACTAATATGGAAAATAGTACTAACTTTTTAAAGACAAAAATATTAGGCTATTGCCAGATTTATTCAATGATTTATTTCTTTTTATTAACTCTAAATTTCAATAATGGTACTGTACAATCTAGACCACACCAAGGATATGAAGACAATTTGTGTAAAATCTGGTCCATACCAAAGATATGAAGGCAATTTGTGTACAATCTGGACCATACCAAGGATATGAAGATAATTTTTGTACAATCTGGACCATACCAAGGATATGAAGATAAATTTGTGAAGACCATATCAAAGATTGAAGTACAATACAATCTGGACCATACCAAAGATATGAAGACAATTTTTGTATACAATCTGGACCATACCAAGGATATGAAGACAATTTGTGTACAATCTGGACCATACCAAGGATATGAAGGCAATTTGTGTACAATCTGGACCATACCAAGGATATGAAGATAATTTTTGTATAATCTGGACCACACCAAGAATATGAAGACAATTTGTGTACAATCTGGACCACACCAAGGATATGAAGACAATTTGTGTACAATCTGGACCATACCAAGGATATGAAGATAATTTTTGTATAATCTGGACCATACCAAGAATATGAAGACAATTTGTGTACAATCTGGACCATACCAAGGATATGAAGACAATTTCTGTACAATCTGGACCACACCAAGGATATGAAGACAATTTGTGTACAATTTGGACCATACCAAGGTTATGAAGACAATTTGTGTACAATCTGGACCATACCAAGGATATGAAGACAATTTGTGTACAATCTGGACCATACCAAGGTTATGAAGACAATTTGTGTACAATCTGGACCATACCAAGGTTATGAAGATAATTTGTGTACAATCTGGACCATACCAAAGATATGAAGACAATTTGTGTACAATCTGAACCATACCAAGGATATGAAGACAATTTGTGTACAATCTGGTCCACACCAAGGATATGAAGACAATTTGTGTACAATCTGGACCATACCAAGGATATGAAGACAATTTGTGTACAATTTGGACATTACCAAGGATATGAAGACAATTTGTGTACAATCTGGACCATACCAAGAATATGAAGACAATTTGTGTACAAGCTGGACCATACCAAGGTTATGAAGACAATTTGTGTACAATCTGGACCATACCAAGGTTATGAAGATAAGTACAATATGACCATACCAAAGATATGAAGACAATTTGTGTACAATCTGAACCATACCAAGGATATGAAGACAATGTGTGTACAATCTGGTCCACACCAAGGATATGAAGACAATTTGTGTACAATCTGGACCATACCAAGGATATGAAGACAATTTGTGTACAATTTGGACATTACCAAGGATATGAAGACAATTTGTGTACAATCTGGACCATACCACGGATATGCATGACGACAATTTTTGTATATAAAAAGCAATTTTTCTTTATTCACACTATAACTAGATCTCATTGGAATAGTTCACACATGTGTAAAAATAAGGTTGCATTCATTCACAAATAGTTTTAATGAACACACACATCAAAAATATTTTTAAGATATTCATCTACCTACAAAAAATAGAACTATTGGTGGATTATTTAATTTTGTTTTTGCAAAATTGAATAGATGAAGTCATTTATTTTCAATCCCACTAACAATGCTCTTGTTATGAAAAGATTATATTGTTGATACAAACAATATGAATATTTTTGCAGACCAGAGCAAGGAAAGAACATTTTTTAATTCTGCTACTATTGATAAAAAATTTAAGGTTTTGTGCTTATTTTGTCAACTTTAAGGGCTGCACTCTCGCTGTTCAACCTACTAAATCCCTCCTTGGTCAATGTACACAATAAAAATTGATGTTGGATTTATTGTCAGGAATAATTTTGTTAGGGGATCAGGTTTTACGCATGGAACCTCGTAGACATCTATACGTGAAAATATGCCTGGAAATCAAAAGAAGGTTGATTCAGCAAATAAGTAACTTAAAATCAGGTCAGAATTGTGACCTTGTAGCCTCCAGACAGTTATGACCTCTTTATCCTTAAAACATTTCATTGATAGATTAATAATTTAACCTGAAATCGAAGAATCAAAGGGGGTTCGGGGTATGCTCTCGAAATAAATTTTGGAATTATCTATGAGGTATTCTCTAGTTTCCAGACCAGTGTTGTAGCATAGACTTTCCTCAGCACAAAATATTTAATATATCAGATATTTTATCCCAAATGTCCAATTTAATTGATAGACTTACTATATACTAAACTAAATTATTTCGGTAAACGGAAATCTTACAAAAGCAATGCATTAGGGGTTCAAGAAAACGGGATTTTGGAGTCTGCTCCTCAATTTTGGAAATTTTAAAACTTGAAATCCAAGAGGGGTGTTTCTAGATTTCGGTCACACATCCAAGTATGTCTCATTGGGGTCCAATAAATTAATCAGTTTGCACACTCAAAGAGGCAATTATATAGCTCCCAGACATTAAAATGGAACCCATCTTTATCTCCAATGCATTTAATGGAATTGATTCCAACAAATATTAAACAGTTGCATGATCAATATATGACGATGGGTTTTGTCTGCATCCGTCAGTCCGTGGGTCCGAAACTTTGTTAAAGGTTTTGGTTAAAGTTTTTCATTGGTTCACCATTCATTTAATAATAGTATTAGGATGCTGATTCTTTGCATATCGGTTCTTAAGGGGTCAAACATTAATGTTAGAGAGTAAAACAGGACAAATATTTTAATTATTTTCTTCTTTTTTGACATGTTTTGGACATGATAGTGACTTGAAATTTCAGACACGGTTTCACATTATGATGGACATTTATATATGTAATGGGGTTTCTGTCGTTTGAATTTAGGCATTATTGACCATCCAACCCATTAGTGTTACACAAAACCTACAGATTTCCTTTGCCATCACCAATGAAGCCAAGGATTGTGTTAACACATATAGGGGGACAGTAGGGGACATGTATTGATTCATCAATACTCTCAGAATGCTTGTTTTGTATTGAAATCATCTTTACACTAAGAACAGAAATTAAATGTGCCCTTATTTACAAGTATATGTTTAAAAGATCATGGTTTTTTCTTTTGGCACAAAAAAATCGATTTGATTTTTACTAAGTAGAAAGACGCACCATCAAATATTAACACTGAGATATTGCCGTTATTTATTTATACGCAGTTTCAGCACTTTGATTGTATAATGAGCAGCAAGATTTCTAATTATGCTCCAATTAAAACATCAACAAAACGCTAATTGATGTGAGACCAAGAAATGAGATTTACAAAACGGCAGTACATTCTGATTGATACAAGTTAGTCAATTATAAAAGAGATGTTGACTGGGGGTAAGGAGAAATCTGTTTTCTGCTTGAAGTGCCATCTGACAGACACAGAATCAATCTAAAACTTAATCATAATTAATCTTAGAATGATAATTAGTTCAGGTTTGAAATATGCCACTGTCTGTGATTATAAATGATTGAAAACGTCTGCCCTTGCTTTCATTCAGATTTTGGCAATATGTTTGGTTCTAATGACATTTTGACTGATACACAAAACAAATAATATATCATAATCAGTTAATGATTTACCACTGACTGATCACTGATATTTTGTACTCTCTAGTGAAGGTAACAGATTTTTCTGAACTATCCATATTAGCTCGGCATCAGTCACCATGTGGCTCAGTTATTCATAGAACTTTCCCCAGACCAGACCTTAGACAAGTGTCTCAGTTATTTAGAGAACCCTTCCCAAGCCAGACCTAAGACAAATGGCTCAGTTATTTAGAGCACCCTTGCCAGAATGGGTCTGAGACAAGTGACTCTGTCATCTAGAGTATCTTCCCTAGGTCAGCCCAAAGACAGGTGGTTTGGATATTTTAAGCACCTTCCCAAGGCAATATGTTAGACAAGTGGCTCAATTATATAGAGCACCTTTCCCAGGCAATATGTTAGACAAGTGGCTCAGTTATTAAGAGCACCTTTCCAAGGCCAGACATAAGACTAGTGGCTCAATTATTTAGAGCACCTTTCCCAGGCAATATGTTAGACAAGTGGCTCAGTTATTTAGAGCACCTTTCCCAGGTAATATGTTAGACAAGTGGCCCAGTTAATTAGAGCACCTTTCCAAGGCCAGACTTAAGACAAGTGGCTCGGTTATTTAGAGCACCTTCCCAAGGCAATATGTTAGACAAGTGGCTCAGTTATTTAGATCACCTTCCCCAGGCAATATGTTAGACAAGTGGCTCAGTTATTTAGAGCAACTTTCCAAGGCCAGACATAAGACAAGTGGCTCAATTATTTAGAGCACCATCCCCAGGCAATATGTTAGACAAGTGGCTCAGTCATTTAAGAGAACCTTTCCCAGGCAATATGTTAGACAAGTGGCTCAGTTATTTAGAGCACCTTTCCAAGGCCAGACATAAGACAAGTGGCTCAGTTATTTAGAGCACCTTCCCCAGGTAATATGTTAGACAAGTGGCTCAGTTATTTAGAGCACCTTTCCCAGACAATATGTTAGACAAGTGGCTCAGTTATTTAGAGCACCTTTCCAAGGCCAGATATAAGACAAGTGGCTCAATTATTTAGAGCACCTTACCCAGGCAATATGTTAGACGAGTGGCTCAGTTATTTAGAGCACCTTTCCCGGGCCAGACATAAGACTAGTGGCTCAGTTATTTGGAGTACCTTACCCATGCCAAACCTAAGACAAGTGGCTCAGTTATTTGGAAACCTACCCCAAGTGCTTTGCGTTTTAAATTTTTAAATTCATGGCAAAAATTTGCCCTAACCAGTAGGTATAAGTCAGACAATTGCAAATAGCCAATTGCTAATTAGGCATTACCATTCTAACCCAATTATTTTGAAAACCCTGTTTATTTGATAGGAAAATGAAATCCAGTTTGATTTCAGGGGTTCCACTGTATATAAATACATCATAAAGTCTCATTTCAACTAAACAATTGGCTTTGCAGGTTACAAACTTTTCGTTATTTATCAGATTAAGATTTAAGTGTCTTGGTTTTTGCTACAGTAAAGTTGTAATTTGTAACACACACTCCTTGTTTCAGCTACCCATGCAGCAGTAAATTACATTCTTGGCAGGAAACTGTATATAACAAAATTTCAATCTCATTTTTATGTGTTGTAACATGGTCCAGGTTTATCTTAATAAATAATTAAAACAACAAATGTAGAATCTAGATGTGTCTTTAGCGATGAATGAGTTAAAGGGGGAGAAATATCAACTAAAAGTAATCAAGAAATAGCAAATGAATATGAATGATTGTAGCTTAATAATGATACTAAAGACAGATTACATTTCCATTGATATTGACATCGTTTTGTAACATTATCAAACACGTCTTCAATATTACAGTTTTTGTCCGCATACAAATCTTCAACTCTGAGATCATTAACCCTATATGAAATCACAATTATAGGTTACTGTAGGTACTTTATCACACTTAGATTTATGTCGGATGTATGTCAAGGCTTCTGTTGTTCCAAGGCTGTAATTGCTGATATAAAGTCAATGGGAACATAGCTTCATAGAGAATCCCACTTGTCCCATTGTCGGGGATGAGTCCATTAGCTGTCGGACAAGGAAATGTTACTTTTCACTTATCCAACAGGACACATGAAATTGTTGAATACCAAAATTAATACATTGAAAATCAAAATCACTAAAGAATATTTCAGATGTTACACTCAGTTGATGATTGTTGACTACTGGAAAAACATTCTCCATACTGAGTCTAAATATCTCCACTTTCAAGTAATACAAATGTATTAACTAGCAATCTGACAGAGCTCCAGATTAGGGGAGTAAGAGGGTATTTACCCTGTAAAAATTTGAAAATCAGCCTTGGAGTTTAGAACAGAGGGCGAGTTTACTCATTGGAAATTGAAGTTGCAAATAGTTATAGTGACAATTTATATATAATTATGTAAAACACCTTTTAAATATTTAAAAATACCCTTTAAGAATTCTGATTAACACTTTAAATTTCATTTCTGGGAGTGAAATACCTTTTAGCTGAAAATCTTATCTGGAGCTCTGATTGCAGATATTGATTTTTCAAGGAAGTTTAAAATGTATGTATACATGTTAGTTAACTGTAAAACATCACATGAAAATTTACTGTACAGCATAAAACCACGTGTTTTTATCTATCAAGTGCATTGTGTTTTATTTTGTGTCTTTAGCTAACCTGAGCCAAAGGCTAATTGAATTATTGTTATGGTGCATCATCCAAATGTCATCATAAACTTTCATCAAATTCGACTTTTCCCAAAAGCAGCTTGTTGGATTTTGAAAAAAAAACTTAATAGGGATGATTTATTCATGTTTTTCTATAAGTGTTGTTGTTTTTGGACAAGGGTGGATTTAGGGCTGGACAAATCGGCCTCAGCATAAGCGCCTCATTTGAGAGATTTCTTCTTTAGAAAGACTGCATAAGAGGTCAAACAGAATGCATCAGTATCTTGAAAGGATGTTGTTATTTATATGATATAAATATGTAAATTTAAGAAAATGAAAATATTATATATACAATAGAACTTTGGTGAGTCGAACTTCAATGAGTTGAGTTTCTTGATATTTCGAACTATTGCGAAAGTTCCGCATCATTTTGTTATCTAATGCTACTTTTATACATTTTATGATATGAACTTTTAGGAGTCAAATTTATGGTCCATTTCTATAAAAATAATGAACATTCCTATATATAATTTGGAGTCAAAATTTACATGTGTACGTAATCGATCCACGATAATTCTTCACCTACTCATAACACTCAATATTTTAATTTCACTAAATTTAAGTTTAATTTGGCACTAATTATGAATCTTAATGGCCGTATATGACTTAGATTGTCATATACACCCTATAGAACCTCTGAAACTAAAAATGTTAAGTTCTCAGTTATCATCCATAAGTCGACCTTTTCTAGGTGGTCCCTTGAACTTCGACTGATCGACTGTAATTGAAATCATTTTTCTAGATTTTTTAGGTCTACTGAGCCAAACAATCAGTGTGACATGTTGCTATCAACTTTTGTCTCTTGTTGTGCATTCTTAGCATTCTATATTTTGGACTTCATCTCATGAACTAATGGGCCAATTTCAACCAAACTTGGCAGGAACTAGCCCCATGCCATGTGAAGATGCATAAATTTTGCAAATGAAAAGGGGCTAGGATTCACAGTGGTTCCAAAAAGGACCAATCAAAACTTGGTATTATATCTTAAAAATCTCATGAATCAGTTATCAAATGACTTTCAAATGTTGTATGCATGATTGTTAAGTAAT
The DNA here is from genome assembly GCA_030159075.1 of Atrina japonica. Taxonomy (NCBI): domain Eukaryota; kingdom Metazoa; phylum Mollusca; class Bivalvia; order Pterioida; family Pinnidae; genus Atrina; species Atrina japonica. The sequence continues at coordinate 976,054 of BROG01000008.1, forward strand.
ATCTTCGAAGTTTCAAGTAAATATAACAAAATCTGTAGATAAAAGAGCCACAAAAGATGCCTAAAAATGTAGGTTACAGTTTTACTAGGTCACCTGAGCAAAGCAAAGGGGTGAAAACCATGAAAAATAGGATATTTAAAAAAAAAACTTCTTTACCCAGGTATCTTACTGAAACAAATGCTTTATATGGTTGTAATGTTCTAGAGTTGCTCTACCAAAATTGCAAAATTCATGGCCTCTGTATCCAGCATTCAGCCTCCAGGGGTGAAGCAATTTTTGGGTGTGGTCAAAATCCTGAAAAAGCAATAAAGTACCAATTTGCTAGAAGACCATAACTTTTATGTAGGCATATGCATTTATAAATTGTAGGAACTGAAGCAAGAATTGAGTTTCTAAATTTTCAAAGTCATTAGGTCAAGGTCACAGGCACCTAAGTGTAAACAGATAATATAAATTTTTTGTTTTTTGTTGTTGTTTTTTTCTGTTTTTTGGAAAATTTTCGACATTTATTACTTCATCTGAGTTCAAAACCAATAGGCCAATTCGAACAAAACTTGACATGAAATATAACCATGTAAAGCCGCGGTTTTGCTGATGAAAAGGGGCTACGACCAAACATGACTGTCATGGCTATTAAAATATAAAATAAATGAGTCAGCAGATATTTTTTATTTAATAGATGTATCTCCAAAAATTATTAAAGCTTGTAAAAATCTACAAATATTTTAATTTGGTGTAAATTGTCAGGTTGACCCTTATGGGAGTTATTTCCCCTATTTAGTGGATTTTTTTATGTTTTTGCAAAAATGTTTGCAAATGAAAAGGTTCTAGGGCATAATGGGGGTCCAAAAAGGGTCTAATTATTGTACATCTATATAAAAAAAAAATCCCTTCAGGAGCCAATGATCAACCTTTTCTGGCTGTATCATTGTTTTACTCAGGTGACCATTAAGGCCCCTTGGGCCTCTTGATTTATTTCTCTATATCAGTGAAAGCATTTCAGACAGTATCAAAAACAAGATGCAGCACATGAAATGCATGTACAGTTTGCCCAATGTAGAACAGATGAACCGATGGAGAGAACAAAAAATATGCACTTTATGCTATGCCTACATGTATGGAATATCTCCACACACCACAGCAACGGACAATTACAGAGGCCAAACACACAGCAATCAACAAACTCGCACCTATCATATCACATTGATCACACCTAGACTCCACAATAACAGGTACAAATGAAATCACAATTGTTTTTACACCTTTAGTAATCATTATTCTTGCACCAAACATATTTCCCCAAATGGCTCCCAACCTAATTTTTCTAATACTGACTATGATATGATAGACTACAGACATACCACTGAGTCAATAAATAAATAAATCAACATATTGGGAAGCAGGTACAAGAGAAATTAGAAACAGACCAGAATCTTGATTTACCCATCTACCACTGAAAGACAATAGATTCTCCTGTAAATTAAATACTTAGACCAATCCAAATGTGTCTTATGGGTAGATGGGTTAATAAATTTATCTGGAAATACAAATTCTTGTCTTATCTAAATTTCTTTCAAATAAAAATTATTGTGCTCTTGTAGATGCTGTTGCTGACTCCTTATTTACGTGAATGTCTTCAAAATTTTCAAATTAATAGTTCACATCGGGGAATCAAATGGTCATTGGAAATCAGTTAATTTTACATATTGCTGGTAGTAAGAATATTTCATTCAGAAAAAATTTAAGTATACTTTATATGTTGAGAAATATCCTACATGTAGGATGAGACTCGGATGATACAGAGGTTGCCTGCCCCCCCCCAACCCACCAACCTCCCCCCCCGACCCGCCCCCCCCCCCCACCCCCCCCCTCCCCCCCCCCCCCGACCCCCCCCCCCCCACTCCCCCCCCCGCCCACCCCCCGCCCTATCCCACCCCACCCCCCCTCCCCCCACCCCCAGAACCCCACACCAACCCCCCCCCCCCCACACCCCCGCGCCCCCCCCCGACAACCCGCCCCCCCCCCCCCCACCACAGCCCCCACACCCCCCCCCCCACCCCACGCCACACCCCCCCCCCCTCCAACCTCCCCACCTCCCCCAACCCCCCAGGCCCCACCTCCCCCCCCCCTCCACCCGTCGGCACCCACCCCCACCCTCCACGCCCCACTCCCCCCCCACTCCATCATACCCCGCCCCTCCCCCACCCCCCCCCCCACCCGCCCCCTCCCCCCCCCACCCCCCCCCCCAACCCCCCCCCCCTCCTCCCATCCCCCCCGGACCACCACCCCCCCCCTCAGCCCTTACCCCCCCGACCGCCCCCCCCCCCCCGCCGCCCCCCTCCCCCCTCCACCCCCCCGGCCCCTCCCCAACCCACCCCCCCCTCCCCCCCTCACTCCGTCCCCTCACCCCCCCTCCGCCTCTCCACCCCCCGCCCCGTGCCCCCCCCCCCCTCCCCCCCCACCCCCCCCCGCAACCCCCACCACCCCGTACCCCCCTACCCCCCCACCTCCCCCCCACCTGCCCCCCCTCCCCTCACCCCCACCGCCCCCCCCCCTCCCCCACCCCCCCCCCCCACCCCGGTCCCCTCCCCCTGCCCGTCGACCACCCCCCCCCCCCCCCACCCCCGCCCCACCTCCCCCCCATCACCTACCCCCCCCCCCAATCCCCACTCCCGACCCCCCCCCACCCTCCGCCCACACACCCCCTCCCCCCCCCCCACTCCCCCACCCCCCCCGCCCCCCACCCACCCCGCCCCCCCCCCCCCCCCGCCACTCACCACTCCACGCCCCAACTCCCCCACCCTCCGCCCCCCCGCCCCCCACCCCCCCCACCCTACCCCACCCACGCCCTTTCGCCCAACCCCAAACCCCACCCCCAACGCGCCGCCCCCCACCCCCCCCCCCCCTCGGCGTCACACGCCGCCCCCCCCCCCCCCTTACCACTAAGACCTCGCCCCCCACCCCCCCTCCAGAAGCCCCATCCATCCTGCCACCCTCCCTTCCTCTCCCCCAACCCCACCCCCCCACCCCACCCCCTACCCCCCACCCCACGGGCCTGTCCCCGCCATCCCCCCACCCCCCACACAACCCGCCCCCACCCTCCCCCACCCCGACCCGCCCCCGCCCCATACCCCCCACCACCAACCGCCTCCCCCACCCCCCCCCTCCCAAGTCCCCCCCCCTCTCCCCGCGTCATCTCACTCCCACCCCACCCGACTCCCAGCGTCCCCCACCCACCCCCCCCAGCCTTGCCCCCCTACCGCCCCTCCACGCCTCCAAAACCCACCCCCCACTCACCTCAACCCCCTCCCCCCCCCGCCTCTACTCCCACCCCTCCGAGCTTCCCCCCGTCCCTCAACCCTCCTCCCCCCCACAGGACAACCCCCAAAACACTACCCACGCCGCCACCCCCCACCGCCCCGCTTGAGACCCCTCCCCCAATCCCACCCCCCTCCCCCCCCCCCCCCGCCCCCCCCCCCACCCCTCCACCCCCCGCCCCCCCCCCCCCCCCCGCCCCCCCACCCCCCCCCCCACGACTCCAGCCCCACTCCCCCCTCCCACCTCCATACCTCCCCCGCTAGCGCCCCTGCCCCACCCCCCCCCCCCCCTCGCCACCCCGCCCAACCCCGCCTCCCTCCACCCCCTCCCCCCGCGCCCATAACCCACCCCCCCCCCCCCCCCCCCCGCCCCCCCCCCCCCGCCCCCACCAACCCCACCCTAAACCGCCCTCAACTACCTGCGCCGCGCTATCCTCCCCCACCCCGCCCAACCCCCCCCTGCCCCCCCCCCCCCCCCCCCCCACCCCACCCTACCCCCCCCCTCTCTACCCCCCCCCAACCCCCCCCCCTCCCCCCATGACCCTCCCAACCCCCTCTCTCCCCCCCCCCCCACCCCCACACCCCCCGCACCGCTGCACCCCCCCCCCCCCACCTTATCCCCCCACCTCACCCCCCCCCAACCCCCCCCCTCCCCGTCACCCCCCAATACCCGCCCCTTTCTAAAATTATTGTGCTCAACTCGCCCCCCCCCCCCCCCCCCCCCCCCCCACACCCACCACCCCCACCCAACCCTCCCCCTTCCTCCCGCCCCCCTCTCCCGTAGATGTCCCCCACCCCCCCCCCTCCCTGCCCCCCAACCCCCCCCTCTACCTACCCCCCCCACCCCACATCCCCCCCCCCCACCCCCCTCCCCTCCCCACCCCCCCCCCCCCACCGCCCCCACCCCCCCACCGCCCCCCCCCCCCTCCCACCTCCCCCCCACACCCCCCAGGGTGGGGGTGGGCGGGGGGGGCTGACTACGGCGGACGGATCCTTCCCTGATTACGTGAATGTCCCCCCCCCCGCCCCCCCCCCCCCACCCCCCCCTTCACTCCCACCCGCCAATTTCAAACCCCCCCCCTCCCCCCCCCCCTCCCCTAAACCCATAGTTCACTGCACCCCGCCCCCCAACCCCCCGCCTCCCCACCCCCCTCACCGCCCACCGGGCTCACCCCCCACCCGCCCCCCCAATAAGCCACCCCCAATGGTCCCCACCCCTCACCACGCGTCTGAAATCAGTTAATTTCGTTCCCTACACTTCATATTGCGTGCGGTACCCCCCTCCTCCACCCCTCCCACCCCCCCCCCCCACCCGCCGCCCCCATAAATATTTCACCCCCCCCCCCCGCTGTACCCTTCGCCAGGAAAAATTTAAGTATACTTTATCACCCCCCCCCCCCTTTCACCTTCCCCCCCGCCCCCCCCCCCACAACCCCACTTTCCCCCCCCCGCCCTCCACCCCACCCCCCCCCTCCCCGCCCCCACACCAAATATCCTACATGTAGGATGAGACTCGGATGATACAGAGGTTGCCTGTATTTTAATATTCATTACCTCTGCATGAAAACAATATCAGTACCATTTGTTTGTGTCAAATATTTTTTAGTCCCAGCCACTTACCAAATAAATGATTTTGACATGGGCCAGAAAAAAAGTAAGGACTTTGAAATAGCATAGATCATATCTAAATTTAAAAAAGGTAAAAATGACCACAGAAGCTATGAGAGGACATATAACAACATCAAAATCGAATACATTTGACCTGGATTATTCAAAGAACTAAGAGATTGTATAATGTGTTCTGTGTCCAAAAGATGCATCATTTTCTATTTCAAAACCAATACAGAATACTGACATACCACTCTTACCCATTGTTAAAATTCAAATGCATTTTCCTTGTCCACTTCCACACTAGCAACAAATGAATACATAGTTTATTTTATTTGTGTATTGACTGGTTGGATTGAAGCTTCACCAATCAAAACTTAAGAAGGTGATGATATAGCTTATTTACTTTTAAATGGAATTTTTGGAGACATTTATGCAGTTTGACATTAGTTCCAGACAGTGGTAAGGAAAATGTCAATAAAAGTTGTCCAAGAAATGGTAAACAAATTAAAAATCCACCATGTTACAGCTATTTTTTTTCCTATGGGAAATTCTCATGTTCAACAGTTTCAAAGACATCATTCTCTAGATAGGATTTCAGCAGAATATGTCGGTGACTATGCAGATCTCCTACCAACACTTGCAGCAATACATTTCAACGTGTGTGAAACATCACTCTCACAACTTGTTTTTTTTTCCTATGGGAAATTCTCATGTCCAAAAAATTTGAATAAATAGGATTTAGCTGAATAAGTCAATGGCCAGGTAGATATCACCGGGGGGGGGGATGCAGCAGTGATAATGTAAAGTTGATTTGTAGTAGTTGATGTGACTGTGCACATCACAGTAAGTCCCTCTTTACCGAGTTGTGTCTGTCTGTAACTGTATACACTGGACTCAAGTCAAGACTGTATGTACATGTGGTCTTACTCTTTGCAATAAAACTCCCACAGACATAGCTGCACGATATAACAATTTATTTATTACAACAATGAATTTCACATTAGCTGGATCTTGTTAGTATGCAAGTCTGGCTCCAACTGACTAACAAAAGTTGTACAAAAGTATATAAAACATATAGATGAATTATGGTGTCTTTTACATGAAGAATATGATTTACATTAAACAATCACTTTTAATCTGAAGAATTAACATATAAGGAATGTAAGATTTCTCAAAATGAAAGTAGACAATAGGTCAATTAGTATAAGCCCTAGATAAAGACATAGGTATCTCTATTGTTCAGTGTAAGTGACACCTGTTCTAACAGTAAAGTAAATGAATGTACATTAAGCTTTAGGTAATCAGATAGGAAATAAGATACATGTATGTAATTGTGGAAGTATTTTCCTATTTCAAAATTCAGCATAATAATTTTTATCTAACTCTTTAAATTTATGCAGGTCTGACTTATAATTCTTATAAAATATCTATAAATGTGTTCATATTACAATTTGCTTTGTGATATAGATCTCCCATCAAAACTCACAGCAATGAGGTTTATGTGAATAAAGCATCACTTTCAATGAGATAAAATTTCGCCCATTGACACAGTTCTAAAACCACATAGAAAACGTGTTGGGAAAGAATTTCACAAAGTTGTATTGCAAATGCAACATCAAGACTTAATTTACTGCCAGAACCAATTCATTGACTTTGTAAAAACAAAAAGAAACAAATTGACAAACAAACAAATGCCTCAGATGTTATATTTCAGGAAGAGGATCCAGTGTATATCAGAAACCATCACAGGAACTCTTAATTGCAATCAAAATGGACATAGCATTTCGGGATAATCAAACAAAACTCTTCTGTAACATTTATAGTAAAGAATCAATTTAAGATGTTTTCTTACATAAAATAAATGCTAACCATTTGAACCTATCAAAACTAGACTGGCCAATACCAATACTGGAAAACTTTAGAGACAGACTGATTAGAAAGACCCTCTATGATGTCGCTCCCTGTGATTCAGAGTCGGTGTTTGACCCTCAGAGTGTACCAACAAGTAGTTCAGGAACAACTGGTGAAAAAGTTCCGGCAAAAATTTGTTCATCAGATGAGCAAGATATCCCTCAAACGGAATGTTACAATCTCTGAAAACGGAAATGGAACAATATAATTATTGTAGTACAAACAGACAATTATATAATAACTTATAAAAAGGAAGTTACTAGCATAGAATCATAAACCAAAAAAGCAATATATCCGAGTCCAGAGATCAGGTATCTCAAACAGATCAAATAAATTCTACAACAAATGACAAACAGATAGGATCTAGTACAAACATCAAGAGACACAAACATTTAACAAATGACAAAGACTTTGAAATGGACAGAACAACAGCTACAGTATAAAAGCCAGCAAACAAAACTGAAATACAATCAAGAATATTATCTCTTAGATGTTAGAAATGATTGACGATTAATGATTTGAAAGTTTATTTTCAGACAGATCCCACATGTTGATTAACTCCCCATCTGAATTATTACAAGTTCCCACATCATGTGTTGCATTCAGTAATTATCTCATCAACCCCTGAAAAACAATGGACTCTTCTGTAAATCAATAACTTGGACCAGTCCAAATGTGTCTCCAGGAATAATTGAATTATTTGTCAAGTTTTACTAGTTTATAAAAATCAATCAAACTCTTTTCTTATACCAACTATTGGCTGAGCAGGTCAAGTTGATAATATTCTCAGACCCAAGTGCATCCATATTGACAATAAATGCACTCTGGCAAGCATTCATTTGTTATATTTACATATCATAGTTTTCAAATTGAAAAACAAAGTAATGGAATTGAATACCCCGCCTTATATATGAATTCGTAATCAGTTATTATGATGGAAAAGCTAAGTCAGAGTAATAAAGTATACAGTCTTTCTGAATGAAATATCTAGGTGTGATGTCACTAAATGAATGAAGTCATATCATTGTTTGATGTCATTTGAGGAACTTCATTTATAGCTGATATAAATGCTGTATAGATTAACACTGAGTCTATGGGAGACTGCTGCAGAAAATATGTATTGATAGAGGTTGCAATTCTATTTCTATTTGCAAGTCATTACTCCAGCTTTAAGTATTGATGGAGATTTCCATTGCTAATGTTCAAACATAGGTCCCAATTTATGGTAGCTTTGGTACAAAACTGACTGCAATTATATAAATCAATGGTGCAAGTTACTATTTTTTGCACCTCAGCTTTAAGTATTGATTTTTCCTCATTATTGAGGTGGTCTCAGCTGGACGTAACACAAACCATGTCAAGCACAAGCCTTTGAAGGTCCTGTGATAATAAGGAACAAGAATGAGAAATATGAATAATCAGCTACAAAATAATTTAAGTGTCTAAAACTCTATAAGTGAAACATCAAAGGAGGTCTTGTAATTCATCTCCAATGATTGGATTTAGGTTTGTAGATGTAGGACATTTTTGTTGTTGTTATTGTTGAAGATTAATAAAAAGTTCTAGAAACCCCATAATGCAATGGTTCAGTGAGCGTACACTACTGGCTGCAACGGTAATGCAACTGTTGGCTGTCATCAAATCAATTGACGATTAAGCAGAAATGAACATCTTTCTATTACTTTCCAGCTTTAAATGTTATAACACAAATGTTTCAATGAGGAGTGGTAAGTCTGTTAGTACAAAAACGTTATATTAGAGATTACATTTGCAGTATTATGATAGAATTTACATGATAATCACAAATCTTTTGATTGTATATCGGTTGCTGGTGAATTCATCTAAATATTATTCTTTAATCTTGCAGTATTTGGTACATGAATACTATCACATTACAGTTGCTACAATTTTTAAGGTCATCTTGCTATTTTGGAAAATAGATCTAGATATGAACACCAAAATTTCTTTGATCAGTGGATCAGGTCAATCTGCTGTGAATGTTTGTTTTCCATTGGAAATGTGTATTTTTATAGAAAAGACATATTTTGAAATCATCCAACAACCAAGTAAATTAAAGAGTGTTGTTGTTTAGTGAACATGTCTACTTTCTTTTGATCGTTCTTTACTGTGACTAATATTTACAAGTGAATCATGTGAAAGCTAGTACTTGAATACCTATGGATGTTATGTAAGCCTACAAGGCTCAATATTTTGTCCTGCAAAAGAAAAATTAAAATGGTTTTATTACACAAAAAAGGCATTATAACAACTTTTGAAAGGCAATATTACGCACAAAAAATTGCATTATTGCAACCTTTTGAAAGGCATAAATATGCGAATAAAGGCGTTATGCAAAAAAAAAAAGGCATTATAACAACTTTTGAAAGGCTTTTTTCACATTATAACACATTTCAAAAGTCATGATAATGTCCTTTTCTTTTAAAAGTTGTTATAATGCCTTTTTATCTCACCTGAACCAAAGGTACAAGTGAACTTTTCTGATCGCCTTCTGTCTGTTGGTTGTCTGATAATTTTTCACATTTAAGACTTGTACAAAATGGCTGAAGAGATTTTGATAAAACTTAAGTACTCAAGGTCCCCTACCAAGTTTGTGCATTCCGGCCCAATCGGCCCAGGGGTAATTCCAGGTCGGGTAGAGTAATTTTCTCTAAATTTCAAAATATTGTCGCGAAATTTTCAGTTTTTATTTTGTAATTTTGCGTTATTATCTCCAAATTTCAAAATATTATTGCCATACATGTGTATTTCAAAATATCTCCAAATTTCAAAAAATCATCTGAAAATTTTGAATTGTCATCTTGAAATTTCAAGATGTTATCTCCAAATTTTAATTTAAATTACTATTTCGAAATCTTTTAGTTATTATTCAAAAATTTGAGAGGTTATTCATGAATAATTATGTTAATCTGCCACTGTACATAATCTGTTATCATTGTTTGATCTTTACCATATTGGTATAACATATTGGTATGAATATTCAGATAGAGAAATCTTTAGAAGTTCTATACAAAAGGGCCTAACTGGCATTCGAACATGTGCCTGCATGTGTGTGTTTCTTTGTGTGTAACATTTTTGTAATTTTGATAATAACAAACACATACCATTTAATTATTTTAATGGTCACCAAATTTCTCCCACCCCTTGTTCAATGATGTTTGACACAAAGGATATGCTATCATTTAATTTCTTGCTATCAAAGAATAATTTTAAGACATGTAAACATAAGTTACTTTCTACACATGATTTATAGAATTTCTTTATATTTTCTTAAAAAAATATCTCCAAATTTCAAAAAATCATCGGAATAATTTAATAATTTATTTCACATTTGCTATGTATGGTTGTTAAGTCAATATCTGCAAACTTTGCAAAAAAAAAAAAAATAAAAATCTGTTAGAAAACAAGCATTTAATACCTTATTAGTTAACAAAAAATATAAGTTTTTCATCACTTTTTAGACATTATTTGGTCATCTCATCCAAAGCCTGGGGATGACCTGTTGCTATTGTCCATCGTCTGTTGTTATTATTCATCCGTTGTTAACTTTTAGACATTATCAACTTCTTCTCGAGAACCAGTGGGCCAATTTTAGTCAAACTTAACAAGGAGTATCCCCATGTGAAATCAATAAAGTTTGAGAATGAAAAGAGCAGGGATCAATAGAGGCCCAAAAGGGGGGCAATCAGGACAAAATCTACTGTAAAATGTATTTTTTTTTTTTTTTTTTTGTTTAATGTTACACTCAAGAATCTTTCACTCATATGGAGACATCACCAATTGCCGATGAAGGGCTTCAAATTTTGGCCTATGCTCGGCACTTACAGCAATTGAGCAGTGAGGGTTCTTTAACGTGCCGTCACCTACTGCGACACGGGACCTCGAGTTTTACTGTCTCATCTGAAGGACAGGAAACCAATCTGCCTTCGGCTGGACTCGAACTCACAACCTCATGATCAAGAGTTGAGCACACTACCGACTGAGCCAATAGTAAGATGTAAATGAACAAACCTTGAAAAGTGCTTGAATATAGACTTAGTCTTTGAAAAGTGCTTAATTACCAAGATGTCCTTGAAAAGTGCTTTAATGACAAATGCTTGATTCATTTCATCAGTTATCAGAATTTCTAATAGACAATATATTTGTAATGTTCGGAGACGTGGTCTTTTAACAAACTGTCGGCATTCCTATGTGAAACAATTGTGCTCCTTTATTGGCCAACCTGTTCCTTTATTCATACGAAGCAGACTTCATTCAGAATCAAAAGAAGAAAAAGTTAGCGGTGTCCTTTAATTTGACATTTAGATATATATATCGACGACATTTTGTCAATTAGTAATGACAATTTTCATATATATGTCAATGCGATTAATTCTAGTGAACCAGAAATTAAAGATACAACAGAATCAAGCACACACGCTTCATTATTAGACATTTTACTTAATATAAACTTAGACGGGAAATTAGCAACTAAGCTATACAACAAATGCAACGATTTCGACTTTCCCATCGTAAATTTTCCACATTTAAGTAGTAATATCCCTCAGTCACCCGCATATGGAGTTTATATTTCACAAATGATCCGATATGCCAGAGCGTGTACAACATATGAAGATTTCATATAAAGAAGTAAATTACTCACTGACAAATTATTGACGCAGGGATTTCGAAAACTGTGTTTAATGTCAAGGTTCTGCAAATTTTACGGTCGGAATAATAGTCTTATTTGCGACTACTCTGTTTCACTAAGTGAAATGTTGAGTTGCCTTTTCGTTGGCGGTTGTTGAGACGTCTGTACCAATTGTGACGAGGATACACTCCTCACGTGTTTCATTAGACTTGACTGTGGACTCATGGCGGGTGTGACCGGTCGACAGGGGATGCTTTACTCCTCCATGGCACCTGATCCCACCTCTTGGTTTCCAGAGGTCCGTGTTTGTCCATTTTTACCGGATTTGTATCTATGTCCTGGACATTACTTTGGTATCTGAAATTTTTTATATGTTTTGAGTACCGCTAGATCTCTTTATGTTAGGTGTAACTTTATGTTAGGTGTAACTCTAAGAAATATTTTGAGAACTGACAGTGAAATGAAAGTTCTTGAAAAGTGCCTGAAAAATACTCTAAAAAGTCCTGGAAAGGTGTTTGAAAAATCTTTTCATTGGCTGTATTAACCATCAAATTGCATGGCAAGGGGAGGGGACGGGGACATCATTTTTGTCCATTCCTCTGAAAGTTGATGTTCAAATTGCCCTAAATGTTATTGAATAGAAATAGTTGTATTTGTGAAAAGAAATAGATCTACAATAAATATAAAAATGTCTTTAATAAAAAACAAAAAAAGCACAAAAAATGAAAAAAGAATTTCTTTGCTTATGATTATTTGATGTCAGGTAATTGAAAATTAAAACCTTAGAATGAATTGTCACTTGATGTGTTTTTACATTATTAACTTACTACTAATGCGTTTTTATCACTTTCAGAACTCCTCCTCATCCTTTTATTACCATGGTAACAAACAGACCAGAATCCTGGATGCATTTACAGAGCCAAGTGAAGAAATTCTGCTTTCATACCAACTTAAGGTAACCAACTCTTTTGAGATTTTTATTTTTAAGGTTTAATTATCATGACAAATTTTAATCTCTTTTGAAAGGAAAAAGAAAAATACTGCAAACCATTACCTCGTTATTTCCGCTGTTTTGCTGTATAAACATATTCACTTCACCTTAAATTTGCCCTAACTCACCAGCCTCATGGGTGACATGTAGGGCCATGCCTCAGTTATCTAGCTAGACAATTATACTTTCATCTGAAATTCGCCCACTCATCTAAGGGCGAAAATGATGGAAATTAGTTGGGAATGAACATTGCCAGGTATATCGTATTTATTGCTGATAATACAGACACAACTCTGTTGCTGGTATAACTGGCAATATGTCATTGCCGATACAATTGTATTTTGGGGGGTTTTGTTTAGATTAGCCAAGAAAATATTGCATTGAATTCATTGTCATTTGACTTCAGTTGGAAATTTTAACTGCAAATTGTGGAAAAATTCATTTTTTATATATATATATATATATATATATATATATATATATATATATATATATATATATATATATATATATATATATATATATATATATATATATATTGGCATTGTGAATTGGATCTTACTCCCCTACCATAGGAGGAAAAAATCCTGGTGTGCTTGGCAAATTATGTGTATTTAACACAGTCCCAGCACAAATATGTATGTTGTATGTGATATTGTATGTGTTTTGAGATTATATACATTTTTTTATGTACATTTTTACACACATGTGAATTTAGATAAATTCATTCCGGTATTAGAAGAGTTCATGCCTGTTTTAACTAAAACAATTGTTATACATTTTGTAATTTCAGTGCATTGCTGTAGCTCAGACATACTTTTGTTCAGAAAACTAGCTAGCCTATTACCCCTGCTATGATTAAATTTAGACTATGTGTGTTTAGTCTATCACAATCTCTTACACAGAGTTATCTTTCCTTGTACTCTTGATCAATTTCTGCCAACGTCTAAAAGGCAGTCCCAGCACATGTGGTCATGTAATAAAACCCAAACTACCTAGTGTAAGGATATTTTTTTGCAAAAAATATAGTCCATAGTATTTTTACATCAATTGATATTAAATTTTATATCAAAACTAAAAATCTCATGCAAGAAAGCAAATAGATTCTAAAGATCAAAATCTAGAGTATAATCATATTTTGCCAGTATTGAGACGGTTTCAGAGATTGTTTGGGAGTGCAAGAACCGACAACTCTATGTAATAAATTGAATTCATCATTTTAGAAGTGTACATATAGATTTAACTGTATACATGTACATGGAAATTTTTGCTCCCATTCAATTTTTGCAATTTTAGCCCTTAGATGAGAGGGCAAATTTAAAATGAAAGTGAAATTTTCAATCTGTACAATTGAAGCAGATTTAAGATGTGAATATGTTTTTCTGGGCGGAAATAACCAGTAGTGAATATTTCCAGGTACCATCTACAGTATTTGTTTTTATTCATTTATTCATTTATATTTCAGTGTTAGAGAAAATGCTATGAAAATGGTGGAACCTTTCATGCAATTTGTACTGGCAGAACCTCAATGCAGTCCTCAATATCTGCCCATGAGAATTGCACTCCAGGATGTCCTGTTACATGTTGTCATGGCAACTAAAGATGAAAATATGGTCAAGGATATATATCAGGCAATAGCTAAAGTTTTGACAGTTTCCCAGGTAATTATATCTCACCAGTATTCTGTAATATTAAAATCATATCAATTGAACCTGTCTTAAGATACTAGTTTCATGAAATGGAACCAAAGTAAATTTGAATTGAATTTCGAATGGTGTTTTCCGCCACACTCAACAATTTTTATGTTATTTATTGGGGGCCAGTTTTAAATGATGCATCAGAGAACCCTGTTACATTGTACACAAGATGAGACCACCAATCTTCCACAAGTAAACTGGCAAACTTCCTTATACAAAAATCAGCTGAAGGTCCAACTGGACTGGAACCTGTGTTGACCAGAAGTAAGAGAGTGGTTCAAAGTGCAATGTTCTAATCACTCGGCCATGGAGACCCTCACCAAATTTCAAAACAGTAGAAATCTCATCATACTCAATAACCTTTGGCCTCTTATTACCTTAAATTTACACATGCTTTTGTGGGTCTATTATCTGAGTTTTAAGTACACCTAATGACATATACAGAAACATGATTAACTTTTCATCTAACTTCAATCACTTAACAATCCATGTGATACCCTGAGTACTTTCAAATTTCAGATTGACATTATCCATCTTACAATAAGCTTACATTATTCTTATCAACATTTGACCTTCTGTGGGTGTAAAAATTTTTAAAAAAAATTGTTGTAACAAAGAATTTGTGCAAAAACATGGTAATGTGTCCATAATGTTATTTCCCACATGACTACACTCCATGAAATCTCGTCTGCAGTAATGTCTTCTACATAACTGCACTCCAAAATGTTGGAAAGTTTCATCTGCGTGTGAGTATGTCAACAATATGTCAGACAATGTGGATCCTTATTATATAAGAAAAAAATTGTTCCTTGGTGCGCACAACATAAATTTTTACATTTAATCAGGTGATCAGTGATGTGAATAAGATTTTTTACAATTTGTCAGAACCAGACAATTCTCTGATGAATCTGTCTGTGTTCAAGTTTTTACAACGTGTGATTTCTAATAACTCTGTCTCTTGCATGTCTTGTTCCAAATAGAAATAAAAAGCAAATATCCACCTAGTGGACAATAAAAGGAGTAGAACATGCATTTTAATTTAGGTAAAACAAAAAAACAGAAAACATTTACCATATTCTATCCAATATGTGTCCCACCCCTATAGTTAAGATTTACTCACCTTACACATGGTCTAGAATCTTTTCTGTATGTTGACAAGAATATGTGGACCAAAATATATAAGTTACAGTTTAACTCTAGCCCCCAGAAAAAGAAGAATGTTGATGGGTGTTCTTGCTAATAGCTTCAACATTATCGTCATTCCATATAATAAAATTAATTGTTTTACCGGTGTGTAAATCTGACTGTTATATGATTGCATTAAGTGCCCACCCCCTTTTTTCATTTGTTTAGCATACTGGGCTCTTATTGGGTCAAATATGGTAATCATAACATGACAGCTACATGTATATAGGTGGTCAATTTGGCCTCAGTTTTTGTTGTTGTGGCATTGAGCATCAGCTCAACATTTTTATAGCAATTGTGCTAATTCTGACCTCTCATCACTGTACTAAACTTTCAAAACGCTGGTCAGTGCAGGTTTAAGCCCTACTAGAACCTAAACTGACCTTTATGAGAAAGTTTGCCAGTTTACTTGTGGAAAGCCAGTAGTCTCTTCCCAGGTACATTGTATTCAGGGTCTCTCCTCCACCAATGAAAACTTGCAGACACCATATAACTGACAAATAGTTGAGTGTGGCATAAGACACTATTCAAAATTCAAATTCAGATTTGCAACAGATTACATGTACATGTGTAGCATAGTGAAACTGATGCTTTCTTCAAGGAGATTCAGTATGCATGTACGTGTGTAGCATACTGAAACTAACACTTTCTTCAAGGAGATTCAGTATGCATGTACGTGTGTAGCATACTGAAACTGACGCTTTCTTCAAGGAGATTCAGTATGCATGTACATTTGTAGCATACTGAAACTGACGCTTTCTTCAAGGAGATTCAGTATGCATGTACGTGTGTAGCACACTGAAACTGACGCTTTCTTCAAGGAGATTCAGTATACGCTTTCTTCAAGGAGATTCAGTATGCATGTACATGCGTAGCACACTGAAACTAACGCTTTCTTCAAGGAGATTCAGTATACATTTACATGTGTAGCACACTGAAACTAACGCTTTCTTCAAGGAGATTCAGTATACATGTACATGTGTAGCACACTGAAACTGACG
Organism: Atrina japonica; assembly: GCA_030159075.1. NCBI lineage: Eukaryota > Metazoa > Mollusca > Bivalvia > Pterioida > Pinnidae > Atrina > Atrina japonica. The sequence continues at coordinate 992,415 of BROG01000008.1, forward strand.
CTTTCTTCAAGGAGATTCAGTATACATGTACATGTGTAGCATACTGAAACTAACGCTTTCTTCAAGGAGATTCAGTATGCATGTACATGTGTAGCACACTGAAACTGACGCTTTCTTCAAGGAGATTCAGTATACGCTTTCTTCAAGGAGATTCAGTATGCATGTACATGCGTAGCACACTGAAACTAATGCTTTCTTCAAGGAGATTCAGTATACATTTACATGTGTAGCATACTGAAACTAACGCTTTCTTCAAGGAGATTCAGTATACATGTACATGTGTAGCATACTGAAACTGACACTTTCTTCAAGGAGATTCAGTATATGCTTTCTTCAAGGAGATTCAGTATGCGTGTACATGCGAGCACACTGAAACTAATGCTTTCTTCAAGGAGATTCAGTATACATGTACATGTGTAGCACACTGAAACTAACGCTTTCTTCAAGGAGATTCAGTATACATGTACATGTGTAGCATACTGAAACTAACACTTTCTTCAAGGAGATTCAGTATACATGTACATGTGTAGCACACTGAAACTGACGCTTTCTTCAAGGAGATTCAGTATACGCTTTCTTCAAGGAGATTCAGTATACGCTTTCTTCAAGGAGATTCAGTATGCATGTACATGTGTAGCACACTGAAACTGATGCTTTCTTCAAGGAGATTCAGTATACGCTTTCTTCAAGGAGATTCAGTATGCATGTACATGTGTAGCACACTGAAACTGACGCTTTCTTCAAGGAGATTCAGTATACGCTTTCTTCAAGGAGATTCAGTATGCATGTACATGTGTAGCACACTGAAACTGACGCTTTCTTCAAGGAGATTCAGTATACATGTACCTGTGTAGCACACTGAAACTAACGCTTTCTTCAAGGAGATTCAGTGTGAATTATTTCTATTTTGAATTATATTAAAGCAATAAGCTTTCACAATGATGATTTTTGTCCCATGACATATAGTCGAGAATATGATAAAATGTGTGCTCAAATACATTATCAAACACATAAAACATTGTAAAACGTTGTAAGTTTTCCCGTACGGTAAATAATTCAGCTGTATTTTTGTATGCAATGACCTTTCAGATAAACTCTTTCGCCTTATCAAATGTGCTTCATAAGTCAGTCAGGAGAATCTCGGTCCTTTGCACGCTTGGTCTATCAGCAATCTTTGACACAATGGGCTGATGTGTTTTATATTTACTTTTAAAATACAGTTTTATTGGAAAATACATTTATTATGTAAAATATGTGTTTTTCAACACTATTTTAAATACCTGAAAAATCGGATGAATATATGAATAAAAATATCAGTTGTTCATTAACAGAAAATTTTCCAATCTTTAATGGTTCCCTGAATGCTGACATTACCTAAATAAAAACAATATAACTGTGAAAACTATGGGAAATACATAATGAAGCCGAGAATGTGATGGAATGAGTTTAAATTGGTTTCGAGATCACCCAATAAACTGGCACGTGGACAATTTCAGAAATGAATGTTTTGAAACGATGGAAAAGACCAACTTTGCCTGATTTAGATATGAAACGATGATGTACAAAAATAAATGCAAAGGGTAATAAGAATAGAATATATATTACCAAACAGCACGTGTTTATTGGACACTCGGTACTCTTAAAAAAAAATTACCAAAAGTTAGTTTGGAATATTCAAAGTAACGGCAGACAAACAATAACTGATATTACTGGTTATGTTTGGCAAGATTGTTGCAATTATACACATGCATTTGTTATTCTAACCACCTGATGGTCTCTTTGGGATATATATGTGATGAAATATTACATAAAATGGGCATGTAAATTTTTTCACCTACGACAGCTCATATCACTTTAATGGTGCTAGCAAAAAAAATAATTAAAGTCATCTAATCTATATATACGCTACGATGCATCTGTGTAAATAAGCATTTACATTAGGAACTACTTTCTAAACTTGCATGAATACTTATAGTACATACTCAAATATAAATCTATTTTATTTACTGTAAAAATATTCAGAATGCTGTTGATTGTCATAAGTAGGTCATCAGAGTATAAAAAAATCATCTCATAATGGAGAATTACAGTGGAACCACTGTCTTGAAAGTCTATCTGTTTTCAGAGACCACACTCTGAAAACAACATGGTTTAAATTATTATTTGAATAAAACCTCTTTCAAGAGATCACCTGTCTTGAATGACCACATTTCAGAAGCAGATGGGATGGTCTCTCAAGAGTTCTGCTGTATTGACATTTACCTTTAATCCACTGTACATGAATAAGCCCTCTTGATATACAGTCTACCTATGTGTTAAATCTACTTCAGCCAGGAGCATATATTTGTATCAACTTATGAAATTAGATCTAATTAAGACAATAGAATCTAGTCGCACATATTAAAAGTCAAGCTATTTGAACTCGAAGTGACTTTATACACAAGAAAAGTGTTGGAGCACGTATATTTGTATTTGGTTTTTTTTTTTTGTAATAAAGACTGCTAATTGTAATTACATACTTCAATGTGATTTCCTTACATACTACTAATTGTTGTCATATATATGATATAAGGGAACATTTCAAAGTTTTTACTGAAGTTGTTAACAGTATTTTGTACTGGCACTTAAGATACATCACGAAATTATAGTGTGTCAAATTTGTAAAGGGGATTGTATCAAAATACTGACACAATATCCAATGTTGTTCATCTATTTTAAATCTCTTCCTTTAAAAGAGTTTTTTCACAAGAACCAGTGAAAGATTCCAACCAAATTTGGCATAAAAATTGCAATCAAAAAGGGGCTACCGGTAGTACAAATAGGGACTCCAAAACTAGGCCAAAAAGGGCTTAAACTTGGTTCAACTTTAAAAGTCTTATACACATGAACCAATGATCAGACTTCTCTCAATTTGGCTTACATTATTGTTTAGTCAATATCTACAAAGTTTGCAAAGGTTTGCAACAGTTCAAAAACAAGCCAGGAATGTTCTTCAAATGAATAAAGTATATGATTTTATGCGAGTGGTTCACTTACTCAAAACTGATTGACATTTTGTTTACAAAGATACATAAAAAAGTTGTCAAAAATTGTCTGATTATCACGGTGACAAAATTTCAAGGTCCTGGGGTTAAAAGGTCAAGTTCAAAGGCACCTAAGTAATGACAATCATGAAATGATGGTATATCATGAAGTATTCAACAATACAATTTACTGTTCAAAACAGAATATGGATGCCAGTGATCATAGATATTTTTGTACTTACATGGAAATCAAAACAAAAAATGGTATCTAATTGCTTTCTGATCATCTTCAGAAATGTTTATGAGATGTGCTGAGAGAGTGATTGGTACCAGCTATAAAATTTACCAGGACAACTCATACCCAATGAAATTGTACCAAGACAATTCTTACACAAGCCTATACAGGGTACAATTTGACCAGACATTTTGTAACCAAAATCCATAGGGTATGATTTGTCTCTGATTGGGTACAAATTGACATGGGTACAAGTCATCCAATGATACTATAAATTAACATAGATGGACAATTTCACATACAAACTTCTCTCTCCTTGTATAGGCCCATAGGCTTTGAAATTCAGGCCTTTGAATTTTATTTTAAAATGAGAGGACAAATCTAAAATGAAAATTTTAAAAATATGATTTTTAGCTCACCTGAGCCAAAGGCTCATGCTATCAGCTTTACCTACTACGGATACCGATTTCAAGCTACCACATTTATATTGGATACCTAAACTTCATAAAACCCCATATAAGCAAAGATACATAGCAGGATCCAGCAAATGTTCTTCCAAACCTTTATCTTTACTCCTTACCATGATATTGACAGCCGTTAAGGAGAAACTTCAACAATACTGTACAGTTGCTTATTCCAGAAGTGGTGTAAATCAGATGTGGATACTTAAAAATTCTAAACAGCTTTTAGAAAATTTGAAGGCACACAATTTTTCTTGAATTCACAGTATCAAAACTTATGACTTCTCTACTCTTTACACAACTATTCCACATAAAAAATTAAAAAGAAAGACTTTTCAGCATCATAGACAACTGTTTTTTCACTAAAGGTGGTACCCGAAAATTTAAATATCTAGTGATTGGCTATCAGGATACTTATTTCGTCAAACACCACTCAGATTCTACACATAAATACACTGAAGTTGATATAAAAAACATGCTGGAATTTCTAATAGACAATATATTTGTAATGTTCGGAGACGTGGTCTTTCAACAAACTTTCTGCATTCCTGAAGGGAACCAATTGTGCTCCTTTATTTGCCGACCTGTTCCTTTATTCATACGAAGCAGACTTCATTCAGAAACTGCTGAATCAAAAGAAGAAAAAGTTAGTGATATCCTTTAATTTGACATTTAGATATATCGACGACGTTTTGTCAATTAATAATGACAATTTTCATACATATGTCAATGCGATATATATCCCAGAAAACTAGAAATTAAAGATACAACAGAATCAAGCACATATGCTTCATACTTAGACATTTTACTTAATATAAACACAGACGGGAAATTAGCTACTAAGCTATATGACAAACATGACAATTTCGGTTTTCCCATCGTAAATTTTCCATATTTAAGTTGTAATATCCCTCAGTCACCCGCATATGGAGTTTATATTTCATAAATGATCCAATATGCCAGGGCGTGTACAGCATATGAAGATTTCATATACAGAGGTAAATTACTCACTGACAAATTATTGACACAGGGATATCGAAAACCACGTTTAATGTCAACGTTTCACAAATTTTACGGTCGGTATAATAGGCTTGTTTGCGACTACTCTGTTTCACTAAGTGAAATATTGAGTTGCCTTTTCGTTGGCGGTTGTTGAGACGTCTGTACCAATTGTGATGAGGATACATTCCTCACGTGTTTCATTGGACTTGACTGTGGACTCACAGCGGGTGTGATCGGTTGACAGGGGATGTTTACTCCTTCATGGCACCTGATCCCACCTCTTGGTTTCCAGAGGTCCGTGTTTGTCCATTTTTACCGGATTTATATCTATGTCCTGGACATTCTATTGATTTATACTTTGGTATCTGAAATTTTTTACATTTCAAAACAACTAAAGGAATTTTGGCAAAACTTTACAGGAAGCAAGTACTCAAAGTTCTCTACCAAATTTGTAGTTTTCAGCTAGATCGGCCAGGGGTGTGGAAAAGTAAGTCCCATAAGGCAACCCTCTTTAAAAAATTTCTCCAGAACTGCTTCATGAATTGGAAAACAAATTGTTTCTGGGTGATCTACATGGATGTATGATTTAAGTTTGAATTTTTCATAGAAATTTGAATATTAAATTTTGACACATTCTTTTTAAGTCTTTTCAGACTTTGTCATTTTCATTCATTTTTGCATGATTTCCTCATCTAATTTGTTTTACTTGTAATTTGGTTAAGAAACATTTTTGTCCAAGAATTTTCTCGAAATTTAATTTTCAGAATTTTTTATACATTTTTTAAGACTGCAAACAAGAGGGGTATGTGTGCATTTTTCACACTGTCAGCTTTTGTTTCAAAAGTATTAAAGGGATTTTCACAAAACTTTACAGGAAGCAAGTACTCAAGGTTCTCTACCAAGTTTGTAGGTTTTAGCCAGATCGGCCAAAGGGTGGATCCAGGGTAGGGCAAAGTAAGTCACATAAGATACCCTCTTTAAAAATCTTCTCCAGAACTGCTACATGAATGAAAAAAAAACAGATTGTATTTTTTTTTTTGTTATCTACATGAATGAATGATTCAAGTTTGTGTTTTTCATAGAAATCAGAATAATAATTCGTGATATGTCTTTGAAGTCTTTTCAGACTTTGTCATTTTCATTCATTTTTATATAATTTCCTCAGTTATCTCCCTTCACTATGATGCATTAATTTCATATGCTTTTCTTGTATATAGGTGAAGAAATGTTTTTGTTCAAGAATTTTGCTGAAATGTTATTTTCAGATATTTTAATTAATTTCTTAAAACTGCAATATTTATATTTCTTGGTTAGATCAGCCTACATGTACATATTTTTCTTGGTCTTCTTTTAACATTTGTAGATGGTTCTCAAGTGAGCGATTGAGGCCCTATTTGGCTTCGTCTTAAATAAAATATGATTGTGATTGTCAAAGAGCGGTTATTTACTTGATGTCTTTGATATTTTAGATGAAGGATAAGGAGAGCTTGGCAATTACAACATTATTTGTTTGCAAGTCAATCAATTGTCTAATCCACAAGAAAAGTTTCCTGGAATTGGAATTCCAAAAACTAACATCCTTTGCCCTCTCGTTGTATGGGGAATGCTTGCGACAGAACCAGGAAACGGATACAGTTATGGAGACTTTGACAGAAGTGGCACAGTCATATCCGGAGGTGATTTATAAATGTTATCTCACAGAGTCAAGTCACATGATAAAAATGATATCAAATAGAAAATGTTATCCCACAGAATCAAGTTACTTGTTTAAAATAATATCACACAGAAAAATGTTATCCTAAAGAATCTAGTCACATGATAAAATAATATCACACAGAAAAATGTTATCCCACAGAATCAATTGCATATTAAAAATAGTATCACACAGAAAAATGTTATCCTAAAGAATCTAGTCACATGATAAAAATAATATCAGACAGGAAAATTTTATCCCACAGAATTAAGTCACATGATAAAAATAATATCACATAGAAAATGTTATCCCAGAGAATCAAGTTACATGTTTATAATAATATCACACAGAAAAATGTTATCCTAAAGAATCTAGTCACATGATAAAAATAATATCACACAGAAAAATGTTATCCCACAGAATCAAGTCACATGATAAAAATAATATCACACATAAAATGTTATCCTTAAGAATCTAGTCACATGTTTAAAATAATATCACACAGAAAAATGTTATCCTAAAGAATCTATTCACATGATAAAAATAATATCACACAGGAAAATGTTATCCCACAGAATCAAGTTACATGATTAAAACAATATCACACAGAAAAATGTTATCCTAAAGAATCTAGTCACATGATAAAAAATATCACACAGGAAAATGTTATCTCACAGAATCAAGATACATGATAAAAATAATATCACACAGAAAAATGTTATCCTAAGAATCAAGTCACCTGATAAAAATAATATCACACAGAAAAATGTTATCTCACAGAATCAAATTACATGATAAAAATAATTTCACACAGAAAAATTTTATCCCACAGAATCAAGTCACATGATAAAAATAATTTCACACAGAAAAATGTTATCTCACAGAATCAAGTTACATGATAAAAATAATTTCACACAGAAAAATGTTATCTCACAGAATCAAGTCACATGATAAAGATAATATCACACAGAAAAATGTTATCCTAAGAATCAAGTCATATGATATAAGCTAATTCAAAATGGTAAATTCATATATTTTTAAAAATAAAAGTCTGGGTGTATTTAAAATGGGGTGAAATCGTTTGCAAGTGCATTAGGGTGAAAATAACACTGGAGTGGGGATAACCCTGTATACAGTAATTTCTATACTTCTTTCTCTATAAAGGCAAATCCATTTTTTTTTTTTTTTTTAAATTTTATTACAGTTAAGTTGCATACATAAGTATTAAAATATACTGTAGAGATGATTTAAAGATGACGTGATATGTCCATAAAGTCTTACCTAATTACAATTATATAAAAAAGAAGTTTGTATTCTACTTATATCACCTTTTAAATCTCATAATAAATTTTATTCGAAATAAATGTCATGAACCTAATTAACCCAAAAAACACATTTGGACTAGTCTATAATCGTTGATTTACAGAAAAGTCCATTGCTTTTAAGGGGTTGTTGATTTAATATTTTGTTTAACTTGTTTTACTACAGTATATCAAATACTATGGAACATATTTTTTGCAAAAAATTCAGATAAAGAGAGATAACTCTGACTTTAAAAAAAGCAAAAAAATATTTCACAACCCATATTCAAAATCTGTTTTTTTATTTTTTTTTTTTTTTTATTTATTTGAATGTTGTTTTACACTTAACTAAACTTGTCAATCATGTAGTGGAAGCCACTTTGGAATGGCGGATGACAGAAGCAACTAAAAATGTACCTGGTAAGAGACCACTGACCTGCTGCCAGGAAACTTCCAAACTTTCTAACAATATCAGCTTAGATTCTAGCAGGAATTGAACCTGCACTAACAAGATGTGAGAGATGTTATGGTTTAAAGTGTGATGCTCTAACCACTTGGCCTCAGAGCCAGTCAGTTATTGTATAATATTCAAACTTTTAGACCAAAATAAAATTTTGACTTAAGGAGGTAATGTGAATGACATTTGACCCGACACTACCATACTTGAAATAGTAATGTATGTATAAGTGTTCTATTACAAACATCAAGTCTGTAATCTGATTTTGTTTTCTTTTTGATCAGGTAATTGCATCGGAGGTCAATATTATCACAATATCTGCCTTGCTCATGGAGACAGAGTGTTCAGAGAGTATAAGTCTACTTCAACTTGGTAAGTACAGGTATATTTCCTGTCCAACCTTAATATTACAGGTATATTTTATCTGTTTATCTGTTTTATTTCCTTGACCTTATTACAGGTATATTTTATTTTTTTACCTTGATATTACAGGAACTCTTTACCTGTCGTACCTTAATATTACAGGTACCTTAATATTTTATTTTATCTTTTTACCTTGATATTACATATTTTACCTGTCAACCTTAATATTATGGATACCTGTCGTACCTTAATATTACAGGTATACTTTACATGTTCTACCTTAATATTACAGGTATATTTTATCTGTTTTACCTTGATATTAAAGGTATATTTTACCTGTCATACCTTAATATTATGGATATATTGATATTACATCTAAATATTGCAGATATATTCTATATTCCATTTTGATATTACAGGTATATTTTACCTGTTGTACCTTAATATTACAGGTATATTTTAAATTGTTGTACCTTAATGTTACATGTATAATTTAAATTGTTGTACCTTAATGTTACATGTATAATTTACCTGTTGTACCTTAATATTACAGGTATATTTTGTATGACATCTAGATATTGTTGATTAATTTTATATTCATCTTAATAATACAGGTATATTTTACATGTAATCTAAATATCACAGGTATATTTTACATGTAATCTAAATATTACAGGTATATTTTACATGTAATCTAAATATTACAGGTATATTTTACATGTAATCCAAGTATTACAGGTATATTTTACCATGACGCTTAAATATTTCAAGTATGGTATATTTTTTCCACCATTTTAAATATAACAAGTATATTTACCAGCACACTTAAATATTACAGGTATGTTTTGCCACCCACCTGAATTTTACAGGTATGATTTACTACATCTTAATATTAATATACATGTATATTTATATTTTGTAGCTAGTACACTTTTGAAAGGAGAGAAAGTCCAAGTTTGTTCAGTATCCATAGCAATGATGATTTTACCCATCCTGCAAATTCTTGCTGTACCTGCATCGCATGTCGTCAGCAAAGCACAGAAGAAAGTCAACACAGTGGCAGCAGATGTTCTAAATCAGATAGAATCTAAAGATTACTTCCAGGAAACACAGTCATCAAAGATGGATGACTGCATCGTAAGTTTATTATCTGTTCAAGAAGTTTAAAGTAGTAAAAACAAGTTGTTAAAAGTTCTTTAGTCTTTCATCTTCATATTCGCTTACACATGTCAACATTTCCATCATGGAGGATAAACCCTTACACAATTTATTCATAACGGCGAATCATATACCATTTACAGAATTCTTGTTTTTAGTGAAGTATCCAATGATGAAAGTGGAAATACAATGAAATTACAGATAATTAGATATTTGACTTAGATAGGTAGATGATATGTCGGAACGATCAAAGTCAACTTTGTCTAATCCGACCAATAGAAATATTTCATCTCTATATTATAATTCCAAAAGTAGGAACATCCTTTATCCCTTTCGTTGTCATGGGAATGCTTGTCACAGAACCAGGAAACTGTATACAGTTATCTGAGATTTTTGACAGAAGTGGCACAGTATATCCGCAGGTGATTTATAAATGTTATCTCACAGAGTCAAGTCACATGAAAAAATAATATCAAATAGCTAAACAGGATTCCCACAGATTTAAGTGTACATGTTTAAAATAATATCACACAGAAAAATGTTATCCTAAAGAATCTAGTCACATGATAAAATAATATCACACAGAAAAATGTTATCCCACAGAATCAAGTCACATGATGAAAATAATATCACACAGAAAAATGTTATCCCACAGAATCAATTGCAGGTATATTTTAATAGTTATCACACAGAACAAATGTTGTCCAATATGTATCTAGTGACATGATACTCATAATAATCAGACAGGTAAATTTTATCCCACAGAATCACAGGACAAATGATGTAAAAAATAATATACATAGAAAATGTTATCCCAGAGAATCAAGTTACATGTATATTATAATAATATCTTACACAGAAAAATGTTATCCTAAATGAAACTAGTCACATGATAAAAATAATAATCATTACAGGTATAAAAATGTTATCTTACACAGATCAATGTCACATGATAAATAATATCACACACTAAAATTTAATCCTTAAGTATATTTAGTCACATACACAAAATAATATCACACATGAAAAATGTATCCTAAAGAATAATTCACATGATAAAAATAATATCACACAGAAAAATGTTATCCCACAGAAAAAAGTTACAATTGTATATAAGATGATATATCACACACAGTTTTAATAAAATGGTATCCTCATTGTTATCTAGTCACATGATAAAAAAATATCACACAGGAAAATGTATATCTCACTCAGAATCAAGATACATGATAAAAATAATATCTTACACAGAAAAATGTGTATCTAAGAATCAAGTCACCTGATATAAAATAATATCACAATAAAAATGTTATTTTATTGAATCAAAATTACATGATAAAAATAATGTACACAATGTAAAAATGTTATACCACATGTTCAAGTTACATGATAAAGATATTGTTACTCACACAGAAAAATGTTATACTAAGAATCAATATAGATGATATACAGCTAATTCAAAATGGTACAGATATATATCATTGTAAAAATTAAAAGTCTGGTTGTATTTAAAATGGTATATACATGTTTGATAGTGCACTTAGGTTTAAAATAACACTGGAGTGGGGATATTGTTATCTATACAGTACATTGATATACAATATCTCTATAAATGATATACATACTCATTTTTTTTTTTTTTTTAATTTTATGTTATCTTAACAGGATAAATAATGTACAAAAATATACTGTAGAGATGATTTAAATGTTGAATGATATGTCCATAAAGTTTTATTGTTAATTACACATTTATACAAAAAAAAGTACAGTTTGTATTCTATGATATACACACTCATTTTAATATCTCAGGTAAATTTTATTCGAAAATTAAATATCATGAACTAATTATGTACAAAAAAACACATACAGACTAATCTATAATCGTTGTTTTACAGAAAGGTCTATTGTTATTTAAGGGGTTGTTGATTTAAAATTTTGCTTAATTGTTACACACTACAGTATATCACAGGTACTATTGGATTGTTATTTTACACAAAAATTCAGATGTAAAGAGAGATAGACTCTGACTTTAAAAAATGCATATTCGCTTACACATTTCATTGTTATCCATCATGGAGGACAAAACCCTTACAACATGCATATTCATGAACGGCGACTCATATACCATTTACAGGAATATTTTATTTTATAGTACAAGTACAAATGATGTACAAGTGGAAATACAATGAAATTACAGATAATTAGATATTTGACTTAGATAGGTAGATGATATGTCAATCAATCGGAACGATCAAAGTCACAACTTTGGAGAAAATAAATATTGACCAATAGATAGTATATATCATCTCTATATTATATCTTGTAAAGTAGGAGTTCATATCTATCTGTTTCTTGTATTTCATGTTTATGTGATTCAAGTCAAACTGTATATTATTGTCTGTGTTATTTGGGATAGTTTGGGTATTAATTTCTGTATATATTCATATTTTATTATCCAGAACATAATTATTTTTTTTCTGTGCTAAACAGGATAATTTATTTAAGTGTTATCTTACACAGGACAAATGATGTACAAAATGTATATAGATGATATACACACTCATGTTTAATATTACAGGTATATTTTATTGTTATCTTACACAGGACAAATGATGTACAATATGTATATAGATGATATACATACTCATGTTTAATATTACAGGTATATTTTATTGTTATCTTACACAGGACAAATGATGTACAATATGTATATAGATGATATACACACTCATGTTTAATATTACAGGTATATTTTATTGTTATCTTACACAGGACAAATGATGTACAAAATGTATATACAGATAATCTACACATTTATGTTTAATATTACAGGTATATTTTATTGTTATCTTAAACAGGACAAAAGATGTACAAATTGTATATAGATGATATACACACTCATGTTTAATATTACAGGTATATTTCATTGTTATCTTACACAGGACAAATGATGTACAATATGTATATAGATGATATACACACTCATGTTTAATATTACAGATATATTTCATTGTTATCTTACACAGGACAAATGATGTACAAAATGCATATAGATGATATACACACTCATGTTTAATATTACAGGTATATTTTATTGTTATCTTACACAGGACACAAATGATGTACAAAATGTATATAGATGATATACACACTCATGTTTAATATTACAGGTATATTTTATTGTTAACTTAAACAGGACAAAGATGTACAAAATGTATATAGATGATATACATACTCATGTTTAATATTACAGATATATTTCATTGTTATCTTACACAGGACAAATGATGTACAATATGTATATACATGTTGATGATATACACACTCATGTTTAATATTACAGGTATATTTTATTGTTAACTTACACAGGACAAATGATGTACAAAATGTATATACAGATGATCTACATATTCATGTTTAATATTACAGGTATATTTTATTGTTATCTTACACAGGACAAATGATGTACAAAATGTATATACAGATAATCTACACATTTATGTTTAATATTACAGGTATATTTTATTGTTATCTTACTCAGGACAAAAGATGTACAAAATGTATATAGATGATATACACACTCATGTTTAATATTACAGATATATTTTATTGTTATCTTACACAGGACAAATGATGTACAAAATGTATATAGATGATATACATACTCATGTTTAATATTACAGGTATATTTTATTGTTATCTTACACAGGACAAATGATGTACAAAATGTATATAGATGATATACATACTCATGTTTAATATTACAGGTATATTTTATTGTTATCTTACACAGGACAAATGATGTACAATATGTATATACATGTTGATCTATACACACTCATGTTTAAATATTACAGGTATATTTTATTGTTATCTTAAACAGGACAAATGATGTACAAAATGTATATACAGATAATATACACACTTATGTTTAATATTACAGGTATATTTCATTGTTATCTTACACAGGACAAATGATGTACAATATGTATATAGATGATATACACACTCATGTTTAATATTACAGATATATTTCATTGTTATCTTACACAGGACAAATGATGTACAACATGCATATAGATGATATACACACTCATGTTTAATATTACAGGTATATTTTATTGTTATCTTACACAGGACAAATGATGTACAAAATGTATATAGATGATATACACACTCATGTTTAATATTACAGGTATATTTTATTGTTAACTTAAACAGGACAAATGATGTACAAAATGTATATAGATGATATACATACTCATGTTTAATATTACAGATATATTTCATTGTTATCTTACACAGGACAAATGATGTACAATATGTATATACATGTTGATGATATACACACTCATGTTTAATATTACAGGTATATTTTATTGTTATCTTACACAGGACAAATGATGTACAAAATGTATATACAGATAATCTACACATTTATGTTTAATATTACAGGTATATTTTATTGTTATCTTACACAGGACAAATGATGTACAAAATGTATATACAGATAATCTACACATTTATGTTTAATATTACAGGTATATTTTATTGTTATCTTACTCAGGACAAAAGATGTACAAAATGTATATAGATGATATACACACTCATGTTTAATATTACAGGTATATTTTATTGTTATCTTAAACAGGACAAAAGATGTACAATATGTATATAGATGATATACACACTCATGTTTGATATTACAGGAATATTTTATTGTTATCTTAAACAGGACAAAAGATGTACAATATGTATATAGATGATATACACACTCATGTTTAATATTACAGGTATATTTTATTGTTATGTCACACAGGACAAATGATGTACAATATGTATATAGATGATGTACACACTCATGTTTAATATTACAGATATATTTTATTGTTACCTTACACAGGACAAATGATGTACAATATGTATATAGATGATATACACACTCATGTTTAATATTACAGATATATTTCATTGTTATCTTAAACAGGACAAAAGATGTACAAAATGTATATACAGATAATCTACACATTTATGTTTAATATTACAGGTATATTCAAGTATCATGTTTTCTTGGTCTATGCCAGTCAGTCATACATGTGTACATGCTTCATTCTTATTCCATGGTGTCCAAGACAGTTATTCTTGTTTTTTTTCCAGGATAGGGACACTGAAGCATCACTAACTACACAGAGTTATTCTCACCAGAGCTATGCCAGATTGTGTCGTAGTTTCTCCGGAAACTCACCCAAGGCTTATCTGTGGCTGGAGAAAATTGAAAAAATCCTGAAATATATAGAAATTGTTCCCATTGGACTGACCAATCTTGTATCTGCCTTGTTCATTTTGTCAGCAGACTCCCATCTGTCTTCACAAGCTCTGAAGGTGCTTCTTAAAATTGCAGAGGTGGACAAAGTACAGGTGTGTTCAGAGTTCTATAATTCTTTTTTAATGCAGGGGTCGAAATTAGCTGGAAATAATTGCAAAAATTGAGTTAAATTTAAAAACTTAGGAGTGCAAATGTTGGTGCAAGAACAAATAGGTGAATGAGTTTACAACTTATGTCCGATTCTGTCCCCATTATTTTCTGATTGTTTATCATTTTATTTCTTGCTTATTTGTCGATAACATTTTTATTTCATCAAAATAACATTTAAAACAGCTTTGGTTGCATAACAATTTATTGAAAGTTTGATGTAGCTTATGGATTTTCATTTTAGCATGTGGATATTAAATCCACAAGCTAAAATAAGCATGTTGCAAAAACGGATAATTTTGATCCCTGAAATGTTGTGAATCGTTGTGATTCATTTACTGATACAGTATTTTGATGAATTTTTGGGGGGTAAAATATTGTTTTTGTACAATTACACTAGTAAAGATGTAAGTTGCATTGTGTCTTAAAATAACACCTGTCTATCTTATCTGTAGATACCAAGTGTAGCTCAGGTAAGCGTATATTTCACAAAATTCTATACCTTATGATAATTTTACTTCCAGTCCACACTTTTTTTGCCACTTCTCTTGTATCAACTTGGTAAAGAGAAGCAACCTTCCCACAGACTGGACATTATGAAAGCTATACCAGCCATGGCTCAACACAAGGTATGTTATTTCCTGAACAGGTCTTGTAAATATTATATATCACATGTTAAAAGTCACCCAGACATCTGTACATGCTAAACAAACTACTCAGACTTATGTACATGTAATACAAGTCACTCTGACTTATGTACATGTAATACAAGTCACTCAGACTTATGTACATGTAATACAAGTCACTCAGACTTATGTACATGTTATACAAGTCACTCAGACTTATGTACATGTTATATAAGTCACTCGGACTTATGTACATGTTATACAAGTCACTCAGACTTATGTACATGTTATATAAGTCACTCAGACTTATGTACATGTTATGCAAGTCACTCAGACTTATGTACATGTTATACAAGTCACTCAGACTTATGTACATGTTATATAAGTCTCTCAGACTCGTGTATATGTTATACAAGTCACTCAGACTTAAGTACATGTTATATAAGTCACTCAGACTTATGTACATGTTATACAAGTCACTCAGACTTGTGTACATGTTATAAAAGTCACTCAGACTTATGTACATGTTATACAAGTCACTCAGACTTAAGTACATGTTATACAAGTCACTCAGACTTATGTACATGTTATACAAGTCACTCAGACTTGTGTACATGTTACACAAGTCACTCAGACTTAAGTACATGTTATATAAGTCACGCAGACTCACGTACATGTTATACATTTATATAATTATCATATAATCTGTGTGTTATACAGTTACACAAAAGATTACATAAATATCTTATTTGTAACACATATAATAAAGCCTATCAGCTAACATGCAGCAGACTGAACTATTTTTATTCACTTCGTACGCAAACTTCATTCATCTGAAGGTTTATGATGACGTCACTTGATGTTAGTATATGGGGACGATAGAATAAAACATGTAGATAATTTAAAAATTTTGTTGTATTCAAGGTGGCAATTTGGTAATTTCAACATCTAATAAAGTATGCTTAGATGTAAATAATAATTTAAAATGTAGGCTAAATGTATATATTCAAATATAAGCAATTTTACCTATTGCCAAGTATTTTACCTATTTGGAACAATTTGGTCAGCTCAAGAGAAAGGAGAATATAGATTCTCATCCTGAGTCCTCAGAGTTTATATTACACATGTTGATCATATGATGGGTTTCACACAAGCACTGAAAAAATAGAATTTGATTAAAACATGTGCAGATTTCAAATACACTGATTTCAAATTACATACATGCATATGTATTGTATCTTTTCTCATTTTACAAACAAAATGAAAGGTTTCATGTGAAAAAAATTAAGTTGTCTGCCAACATAAGATTTTATGTTATAAAACAATGTTGTCTGCCAACTTAAGATTTCATGTGAAAAATCAGTGTTGTCTGCCAACTTATGATTTCTTGTGATAAAACAATGTTGTCTGCCAACTTCAGACTTTAAGACATGGTGTAATTTATGGACTACAGTTATATTCAGTTTACTGTATTTCAGATTTGTGTTGCCCCCATTCTGAAGACTATACAGATGTTTGGAAGTTCCCCAAAGCTCCAGGCTCTCTCAATCCAGTTACTGACGGATCTCTGGCAGTTCCAGGATAGATGTTTTCCATATCTCCTGAAGGCTATATCGGAAGGTCCCACTGATAAGAAAAGTGTGTCATCTGGTCCTGATGAAGTTATGTTAGCTAGAGCTAAAGCTATCAGAGATGTTTGTAAGATCAGGTACTCCTATCAAACTTCTTAATCATTCAGAATGGAGGTCTCTTTTAATTTAAGTTCAAAACTGTTTTACATCTTTATTTGGGCTGTAGTCATTTTAGTGATTTGTTGAAAATAATTTCTGTTTAAATTCTGTACCCCAGTGGTAAGCCAAATTTATCATTTCTTATCAAACAGCCCATATGAATTTTGAAACACAATTATCTCAAAATTGTTATAAATGTTTACTTTGAGTCATCACAAAGCACATATGTAAATGTTGATGTGTGTAAGTGTTAACTGTACCACTGACTGTGTATCAGTCTTGATGGTGTACCAATGTTGACTGTGTACCAATCTTGACTATACCAATGTTGACTGTGTAACAATCTTGACTATACCAATGTTGACTGTGTACCAGTCTTGATGGTATACCAGTGTTGACTGTGTACCAATCTTGACTGTATACCAGTCTTGATGCTATACTTATGTACCAATCTTGACTATATACCAGTGTTGACTGTGTACCAGTCTTGATGGTGTACCAATCTTGACTATATACCAGTGTTGACTGTGTACCAGTCTTGATGGTGTACCAATCTTGACTATACCAATGTTGACTGTGTACCAGTCTTGACGGTATACCAATGTTTACTGTGTACCAGTCTTGATGGTGTACCAATGTTGACTGTGTATCAGTCTTGACGGTATACCAGTGTTGACTATACCAATGTTGACTGTGTACCAGTCTTGACATTATACCAATGTTGACTGTGTACCAGTCTTGACATTATACCAATGTTGACTGTGTACCAGTCTTGTCATTATACCAATGTTGACTGTGTACCAGCTTTGACATTATACCAATGATGACTGTGAACCAGTCTTGACATTATACCAATGTTGACTGTGTACCAGTGTTGACTGTGCACCAGTGACATATACAAATGTTGACTGTGTACTGTGCACCAATAGTTTGACAGTATATATACCAATGTGATGTGTTTAATGTTAAAATAATCATTTTTACCATCTGTGTAAGTAGTACATTGACATTAACTCATTAATCCCAGAAAAACAATGGACTCTTCTGTAAATCAATGACTTAGACCAGACCAAATGTGTCTGAAGGGATGAATGAGTTCAGATGTCATCTGATGTATTATAATGGATATATTTTATGATAGAGCCAGTCAACATGGAGCTGACCTCCTGGGATCTCTCTCCGACATTTTGGACAGTTGCACAGAAGACAAAAATGCACCAATAGCAGCCTTGGTCTTAGAGGGACTATACTTCCTGTGTGAGGCAGAGGTAAACGATCACGTTGAAGTCATAACCATAAACATTTCAATATCTCTCAAAAATATTCTTCTGCATCCAATCATCATATACATGTACATGATTTTAGATAAAACTGTTAAAGTGTTAATATCTAATCAAGCACAAATAAATGTCTAACAAGTGAGTGATGTCATAATTTGAACATAAAAATTATTCCATGATTATTTATTTTTTGTCAGTTTTTCCCTAGTTTTTACTGTATATCTGGACATTTTCACATCTGGTTATTTTCCCCCTCTAAGGGCAAAAATTGTGAAAATTGAACGAGAGCAAAAATTTCCAAGTATACAATATTTTCTAGTTTTTAATTGTGGTTTCCTTTCAAAAGATCCATGAAATCAGTAACAGCTGATTAGATTTTTAGTTCAACCTACTTGTACAATTGAACTTTATATGTTTGTATTTTACAGGTGATTGATATCAAGTCAGCTTGGTGTGTCCTTGGTGAAAAGCTGAGTCAGGATACCAGGTAACTACAGGGGTTGATTGATAGGTATTGTGCCTCGTATGTAAGGATATGTCTTTCAGGAGATTAATGCACTATTTTTCAACATAATTTCCTTCAGTGTCTATACCCTTTAGCCAGCGATGTCTAAAACTTTATAAGACATACCTTTCTTGACTGTCCAGAAAGTCATTCTCAACTTCATGTTTGACATCGTCATCTGTCTGGACATGGGTACCGGAAATGACCTTTTTCTATTTTGGGAATAGAGGGAAATCTAATGGAGTTGATCAGGTGAATAAGAGGGAATGTTAAATCAATTGAAAACTTGAATCATTCATGGCAGCCATAGCAATGACAGATATGTGAGCAGGGGCAAACAGGGGTGAAACAAGACATCTTTATTGAGCCTTCAGTGGCACTTGATCTCAATTTTTTCTCTTAACTGCCTTAACTGCCTTAGTGACCATTGTATGAGTTGCAACAGTGACAAGGCTTTCTGGGATGGCGGTCATCCTGAAGTCTTGCCATTCTAAAATATATTGCTGAAAGTGTCATAAATATAAACGAATACAAAATTGACAGACATGAAAAACCTGCAACAAAGTTGTTTTTCTGGGAGCATACATTAGTACCACTGATACTCTTGTATTTTCAGATCATCTGTAAAGGAGAGGATATGTTCTCTGTTCTCACTTGTTCCAGATTTGGAGGTCAAAACTGAAGAGTATGAGGTAGTACAACATTTAGTACTTGTGTTAAAACAAAATGTTGAATTAGCATGCCAGGTGATTTCTATTGTTTCTTTTTTTTGTTTTTGTTTTGTTTTTGTTTTTTTTGTTCATTGACAACAGAGATGATAATTAGCCTTCCTTGATACTGTATAACTGGAAAATTGGTTATTTTTGCCCTTTCTTGACAGAAAACATATTGACCAAGTCATAGTTGATCCGTTAATCTAGTGTTTCTTGTATTTGTTCTAATTGACAAAACACATACATTCTTAATTGGTTAGATGTTAATTTGGCATGATTGAGATTGTCTAGAGCATAGCAAGTCTTATCTTGATCTTTATAGAAATGTCAAAAAACATCTAATGCTCTTCCACAGCATAAGGTTGGTTATTCGAATTTATGCTCCTGCCATGTCTATTCTGTACAGATATATTCTTCAGGACAATTGCTTTTTCAGCCTGTGATTGGTTGATTTTAAAAAATGTAATGTACAAAATTATGATTTTCTTTCTACACAGAAATATTTACAGTACGTTGTCAGCAGTCTATGGTTTTTTGTCCAGAAGGAAACTGGCTCTGTGTGTGGTGCAGCACTGGAAGCCCTAGCTCACTTTGATGTACAAAACTTTAACATTTCACATATACCCAATCAGGTAAGATATTACATCCTGTGTAACCTATAAGTAGGTCAAATTTTTTTATTTTTTTTTTTTTGTGGTCGCCAAGCTCAGACTTACAGATTTTCTTTAAGTACTCCTGTTTCCTCCCCCAGTAAACACCCCCTCTCACCAGCTTTAGTGCCATCAAGAGACACTCAAATAAGTAAACGTTGTAAAACCTGGTTTGTTAATTTTTGTTAAATATATATAAATAAAGTTTATTTTTATTTCATTTCAATTTATTTTTATACAATTTACAGAAAAATGCCAAAAATTGAACTTCTTACAGAATTGTGTGCCAAAACTGGATTTTCCCCAGATATAAAAGATATGCCCAGACTTATATGTATATCACATTTATTTCTGTAAGTCCGTGTATATATACACCATGAGATGTGTGGGGTCCTCTTTTTTACCCAAATTCCTGCTACATGTATATCCCACACATTGTTCAAATTTGGTCATATAGATCAACCTTTCCAGCAGAGTAGCTAGCTATTCCTCTACACTCATTCTCTTTTTCTCACAAACATAGAGTGACTCAATCTTTTTTAAACAAGCTCAGATTAAATTGATATTAGATTCCAGAGAAATTACTATTTTGTTATGAATGTTTTCAGCTGATAGAAGACTTCATTGAGCAGGCAGATAAAGTGGCTAAACAACAAGATGATCCTAGTATAACTGTGGACCAAGTACTGACATATATCCCTGGTGTCTGCTTCACAAGACTTCTTAGACATCTGAATCCCAGTGTACTCAAAAGTAAGCTTTGTTCTAACACTGATCACATTAGAAATTGAGATATGTTATCATTGGAACATAAATATATCACTACATTTGTACGTAGATAGAAACAATGAAAGATAGAAAATACACGGGCATAAACATTTTGAAATTCCTATATACATGTAGTGTGTGAAAATTGATTGAGAAACCCAGTTTGGCAATTATTCACTTACAATTGATGAATTTAACCCGACTATTTGTATATGTCAATACCACACTGGATCTGACCTTATTTTAACAAAATATATAGGAATATACGATTGTGTATACCTGTGTAGAGCTCTTATTTGTAAGTGTACATTATTACATTTTGGTAGTAAATATGAGGATCTGTCAATTAAATAAATTTGTTATTTTTAATTGTTATTTTCACTCAGCCAATCAAAATATGCCTCTTTAACACTGTAGTAGTCATTGTGTTTCTCTGCAGCGTATCTGGTTTCAAAATATGATTTGGGGGTCTGTTGCATTTTCTTTGAGTTAATTGGACAGTTTTGAGAGTGGGATGTCTGTAACAGCAATACTTTAAATCTTATGTAAACTTATGACACTTTAAAATTTTGATATTTTTTCATTCTACCCTATATATTATGTTGTCTGTTTCAAACTATTCTTTTTTCTAGGTTATGAAATTTTCCTGACAGAAATGATTGGTAAAGAGGTGATAAATCTACCACGAGGTATTCACTTTATGTCGCTACGGAGACAAGGGGCAGTAGCCAATCAAGGGAAAGCTGTTGGCTCAATCCCACAACTGATTTTACAACAATATGAAAAGACAAAACAGCCAGGCTTGCGACCAGGACTAGCAGGTTGAGTTTACAAGTGATATATTTCAATAATTATACCTGAATAGCACCTTATTAGTACTCCTCTACAAGTATGGTATATATAACAAAAAACTAAGAATTCAGTGTTACCGGTATATCTGATCGGTTGAGATGACGGAATTTCATTTTAGATTACATCCTGTTATTGTCCAACATAACTTGGTGGGGCGTGGTAACCTTTTGATTATCGTACGGTTGATTCTACTCACTTTTCTGTTGAGATAGGCTTCAAAGTAAAAGTGTTTGATCACCAACTCGATTAGTGCTAGTATGAAAACAAACCACAGGAACAAATACTCTCCCAGTGTATTTCTAATCAATTACCTGAAATTGAAATTCGTCAAGGTTAAGAAAGGTTTTACAAGACCCTGCCCCACCATGTTTTATGGATTTTATTTAACAGATCCAAACACATTTTTATACATGGTCAGTAGAGCAAATATGTTGCAGTTTTTACAAAGTTGATTTATGCATGAAAATTAGTAAAAAGATACAACAGAACTTGTCTTTAGAAAATGATTGTCATGAAAGACTACCTGTCTTTTGAGGTCACTTTTTGAAAACCACTTGATTAAATAATCATTTAAATAAAACCTCTTTTGAGGGACCACGTCATGTAAGACCATATTTCATTGGTTTATGCTGTGGTTCTGCTGTAATAACAATATTTATGTGATGTTAGAAAGTTACCATCACATTTATAGTTGTTAACCTCATGACTTAATTTTATTTTGTGATTCAGCTGGGATTTTGTTCAGTTTTGATCCCCCAATAGAGGTCAGCAGAGATGGAAGGCCTCGCAGACATTACATCATCACCCATAGCAAAAACTACCAACAGATGTTTAGTACACTTCTGAATGAGGTAAATATCTTTCTTTCTATAATTCTTAAACTCACTTTTATTATCTCTCTCTGTCTCTCTCTCTGTCTCTCTCTCTCTCTCTCTCTCTCTCTCTCTCTCTCTCTCTCTCTCTCTCTCTCTCTCTCTCTCTCTCTCATTCACAAAGAAAATTCAAAAACAAGAGTATGAGACTTTCTCATAAAAATTTTGTCAAGGGGAGATAATTCTTTATCTACATTATTTTACTGTTTTCAGGTACCTGTTCAGCCATCAGAATGGCACAGATGTATGTTAATGCCACAAGCTTGGACATCATTCATGGACAGACTATTTAATGCTATGCTTGAGGTATACCTTTTCCTTTAACAGTCTTCAGTTATTTCACTACAGGGCTCAAATACAAATCTGTCCTATTGTCTGGGATAACTTTCTTTGCAGTAAGACAAGTAAATGTTACTTCTCACTTATCTGACAGGACAAGTGAAATTGTTTAAGACAAAAAATAATTAAATGAAAATTACTTGTTTAACACAAAACAGTTGTAACACTCAATTTTGGGACACATAGATTTCAGAACTACTTGTCCCGCAGATTGTTGACCTTGTCACTAATTAATTATATTTGATAGAAGCTAATGTAAATTTCAAATACAAACAAACATGGTATAAAGTCAAACTTCAGTGGAGAATAGTTACAGTAGTCATAGTAAGAGAGCACCGTTCCTCTCAGTGACCAAATTCACGGAAACCATAATACAAAATGTTGATATATTTATGTGATAGATGTTCCATATAACCCCTCACCAAAAGAATATGCATTTTACATTTAGCTACAGTGAAATTTCACCTGTGGACCACCTTGCTTAGGACACCAGCTTGTATTTGAGAATTTCTTAATGAATATTAAAGAAGTCCAGACTCTCACCTAAGTGCACACTTTAAGTCAGTACAACTAGTTTGTCTTAACTCATCAACCCCTGAAAAATAATGGACCCCTCTGTAAAACAATGCTTTAGACCAGTTCAAATGTGTCTTTAGGGGTGATTGACTTAATCATGGTAATAGCATGGTTCATTGTATTTTGTAGAAGTGAACTGTTGAGTCATATAATTCTGAATTGACCACTGTACTGGTGCACTTACAGAATTTAATTTGTTTGTACGATTTTTTTTAAAAAAAAAAATCTAACTTACAGGGACGCAGAGCTGAAATAGAACTACAGCTCAAAAGAGACCATATTGGAGAAGATGACGCTAAAGAGAAGATGGACGTAGCTTGGCTCTGGTATGTTGTTTGATTATGATACAGAGATTAGCGAAGTTGTTTTTGTTGCAAGTTTATTTTGCCTGAAAGACTCCAACTTGAATTTAAAAAAAAAAAGACAATAAAAAAGAAAAAAAAAGAGAAAATGAAGGGGGAAGTGTGCAAATCAAGAGTACTGATCCAAGTTATCTGTGTGAAATATGATACTCACGTTTATAAGTTAGTACAATTTTACCAGGTTGATAATTCAGGCTCTATCGAGTCTTTAGTCCTCTCATGTATTGGTTGACCTTTTATAAGGTCACATGATTGACATAGGTGACTTAATTCCATTGGTCATCATCTGTCATGCATCATCCATAAACAAGAAATTCTTTTTAAGTACCTGTATAAACAGTGATATAACATTTTTTGCCCCTAGTTATTTTGGCCCTTTTAAGACACGTAACATATGCACCTTGTCTTAAATTTGCCCTAAATCACTGTATTCTCATAGATGCTATTTAGGTCAGTGCTTCAATAGTAGCTGGCAAATTTTGCTTTTATTTTAAAATCGACCTCTCATCTAAGGGTCAAAATGGCAAAAATTAAATGGGATCACAGTATACAGTATTTTTAGACTGATGCTTTCACGCAAATTTGTTCTTTTTACAGGGTTCGAGACAGTCTGGCAGATACCATCAAGTCTGCATCAAGGTAAGTAAGGATACTCTTTTTTATAATCTACCTGGTACATTCTTTGTCAGACTTGTTACTCCTACACACTATAATGAGATGCTCTTTATAATTACTTTATTCAGTATTTAAATACAGAATACTCCTAATGCCTATTGAACAAACATTCATAGAAAAAATGTAACTATAAATATCTAGAGGTATATAACTATCGCAAAGTGTGATTGAGCTTGTGAGGCATTTTGGCCAACTTGTGAGATAAGTTGGCCAGTTACTTGTGAGGTGTGTTGGCCAACTTGTGAGGTGTGTCTGTGAATTTGTGAGGTGTTACTGTGAACTCATGAGGTGTGTTTGAGAATTTGTGAGGTGTGTTGGCCAATTACTTGTGAGGTGTGTCTGTGAACTTTCGAGGTGTGTTTGAGAATTTGTGAGGTGTGTTTGAGAATTTGTGAGGTGTGTTAGCCAATTACTTGTGAGGTGTGTCTGTGAACTTTTGAGATGTGTCTGTGAACTTGTGAGGTGTGTCTGAGAATTTGTGAAGTGTGTTTGAGACTTTATGAGATGTGTTTGAGAATTTGTGAAGCGTGTTGGCAAACATGTGAGTGTGTTGTTAGGTGTGGTGGCAAACTTGTGAGGTGTGTTGTACCGAGGTTGTGAAGTCTGTTTGCAAAACTTGTCAGGTGTGAACTTGTATGGTTACCTAACTGACACAGATGAAGTATTGGGATCATTTATCATACTTTGTTCTAGTGTGTATTATGTTTATGTTCATTGTGGACAAGATTTTGGGGAGCACTATGAAAAGCTTTTGCATGTAGCATTGTGAATGTAACAAATTTTTGAATTAAGGGGTATATTTATACTAACTAAAATGGAAAATGGATACATTTTAAATTAAAAACTTCATATTTTATCAAGACTTATGATTAAGATTATTATTAATTATCTAAACAGAGGAGCACCGACCATGCAAGGCAATGCTGTACTTTCATTGGCTGGTTTAGCTGTTACAGTTAACAGATTCACAACTGCTCTTGATCAAGAAGCACTACATGTGGCTGAAAATAGTAAACAGTTCAAAGCTCCATCTCATTGGTTAACTGTCGTTATGGATACAGTAATGTCACTCATGGATGTTACTTATGTTACAAAAGGAACTCTGTTAGGAATGTGTCAGCAGGTTTGTATTTATTCATGATTCTGTTTGATGTACATGTAATTATCTTTCTATGATTTTTCCTGTGATAAAGGTCTCTGTGGCCAAGTGGTAAGGGCAATGCACTTTAAACCATCCAGCAGGGTTGGAAATAAGCATTTGCCTGTTCGCTCAAGGCGAATAAAATTGGAACAGGCAAATAATTCTCATATTTCATTCGCCAACCTGGCGAGTAAATCTTTCAGTCTATCATTCGTGTTGTACTAAGACAACAAACATGAAGTACTCATTACACTTGTTATTGAAGTGTTTTTGAGACAGGACTTTGAAATTAAAGGGAGGTAACCCAAACTTGCTTTGCAACACCTATGTAACAAACAAAGTGGTAACCCAGATTGCAAAAGCACATGTTAGCAATTTCTGAATGTGACATTTCATAACTATGTCAGGAGCGTAATCCCCTCAGTTCAGCTTTGCCGATTTTGACATTCATTGTCCACAATTATTTGATATGATTTTAAAAGTGGTAAGCAAAAATGATGATAATAGTTAATATTTAGTCATTAAAGAACTCGATTAAATGAGAATATGGTTTAGATTTCTTGGGAAGACAGTTCTTCAAAAATTTGAATATGAGGAATTGTGTGGCATATCAGCAATGCTGAATTGAGGAGATTCCCTCTTTCTAGAGTTGAGAAATGCCATATTCACAGATTTTCCACAGGTTTTCACCATTACTAATAATCATGCTGTAGTGCGATATTAAAATTGCAGAAATAAATTGATGGTCACTTTATTTACAATTTTTAGTGGTTTATTATCCAATTCTGCCATAGAAGACAACTTACTGTCTCAATCTGTTTAGCGTAGTAGCTATTTATCATGTATTAAATATATTGACTTATTCACTTGAATACAGGCTCATGATTCTCTAAACCTATGAGCCCAGTTGGTTAAATAAATTTTTCTGTGAATTTTCAAGCCTGTGCCTGTTCAGTGTGACCTAGCTAGCTGTCTTCCAGTCTGACCTACCTTCCATTTTGACCTTTCTCCAGTTTGACTACTATTCCAGTTTGACCTCCTTTGCAGTTAGACCTGTGGAAGACCAGCAGTCGTCACCTGGTTGTCAGGTTTTCTCAGCTGGCCTCCACCATTGAAGCCTGTCAACCATCATTGACTAAAATGTTGTTGATTTGTCTTAAAATGAAGCATATTTCTAATCATCTTTTAGTTAATTTCTCTCGGGGCATAATCTTGAAGATAATCTGTTAATTTGTCCATTGTCATCAACTTGGATTAAATTGTTTCATGATTTGTAAAATCTTTTTAGCTGTCCTGTCAGTGTTCACTAATTTTGAAGTCACTTATTACTCTTCATTTGTTTTCTTTACATCATACAATCATTGTAGGGAACCACTCTAGTGATAAAGATGATGTAATATATGGTGGCTTCCCCATCCTGTCTGTTGAACTATTGCTCTTAATAACACATTACAAAGATATGGTTGTGATTATGCCCCCCCCCTCCTTCTGACTGTTGAACTTTTGCTGTTAATGTCACATTACAGAGATATGCCTGTAATTACCACCCCTTCTGCCTATTAAACTATTGCTACTTATGACATATTACAGACATATGCCTGTAATAACTTCCCCTTTCTGATTGTTGAATTATTACTATAAATGGCTCAATACAGATATATGCCTGTGATTACCTCCCCTTTTCTTACTCTTGCATTATTGCTTTTAATAACACATTACAGTTATATGCCTGTGATTATCTTCCCTTTCTGCATTTTGAACTATTGCTATTAATGACACATTACAGAGATATGTCTGTGATTACCTCCCCTTTCTGACTGTTGAACTATTGCTATAAATGACACATTACAGAGATATGTCTGTGATTACCTCCCCTTTCTGACTGTTGAACTATTGCTATAAATGACACATTACAGAGATATGTCTGTGATTACCTCCCCTTTCTGACTGTTGAACTATTGCTATAAATGACACATTACAGAGATATGTCTGTGATTACCTCCACTCTCTGACTGTTGAACTATTGTATTAATGACACATTACAGAGATATGTCTGTGATTACCTCCCCTCTCTGACTGTTGAACTATTGTATTAATGACACATTACAGAGATATGTCTGTGATTACCTCCACTCTCTGACTGTTGAACTATTGTATTAATGACATATTACAGAGATATGTCTGTGATAACCTCCCCTCTCTGACTGTTGAACTATTGTATTAATGACACATTAAAGAAATGCACTTGTTATTACCTCTCCTTTCTGCCTGTTGAACTATGCTACTAATGACACATTACAGGGATATGCATATGATTACCTCCCCTTTCTGCCTGTTGAACTGTTGCTTTTAATGACATATTGCAGAGATATGTTGTGATTAACCCCCCTTTCTGACTGTTGAACTATGCTATTAATGACACACTACAGATATATGCCTATGATTACTTCCCCTTTTCTGCCTATTGCACTCTTCCTATTAATGACATATTATAGATATATGCCAGTGATTACCTCCCCTTTCTGTCTATTGAACTATTTTATTAATGACACATTACAGATATATGCTATCATATTTTCAGAGATCAATAAAAGACAGATTACCTGCAAGTGTACTGGCTCAAGCTTCATCAATTTTAGCCCTCTGTCAACTGGTACCTATCCTTATTACAGTGGATGTTGAAAAGGTTTTTCAGGTTATTGCTATGGTGACCTCCAAATTACCAGGACAACAAGATGTACCCAGTTCTCCTGTGCTTCAGTTTCACTATGGACTTGGAATGGGAATGTTTCTAGGAAGATTATTTGAAGAACATTTCCCAGATGTATGCGGATCTAAGGTGGTGTTACACAGCTATATGTTTTATGATATATGTATATTATTACTTCATTAAATTTATTTATTTGGCATAGTGCAGTAGTCAGTGTTGGCAACAATTTTATGCATGAACCTTTGTCTTAAGAATACCTCAGACTGCAGAGCTGGTAAGTAAGGTGGATGTCAGCATTTCATGTGAAGTCCTCAAAAACTAATACTGCTTGAGACAGTAATGACAATGTGTGAAGTCCTCTAATACTGATACTACTTGAGACAGTGTAGTGACATTGTGTGAAGTCCTCCAATACTGATACTACTTGAGACAGTGTAGTGACATTGTGTGAGGTCCCCCAAAACTGATACTACTTGAGGCAGTGTAGTGACATTGTGTGAAGTCCTCCAACTGTATGATTCTACTTGAGGCAGTGTAGTGACATTGTGTGAAGTCCCCAAAAACTGAGGTCCCCCCAAAACTGATACTACTTGAGGCAGTGTAGTGACATTGTGTGAAGTCCTCCAAAAACTGATACTGCTTGAGACATTGTGTGAGTGTAATGACATTGTGTGAAGGCCTCCAATACTGATACTGCTTGAGACAGTGTAGTGACATTGTGTGAAGTCCTCCAATACTGATACTGCTTGAGACAGTGTAATGACATTGTGTGAAGGCCTCCAATACTGATACTACTTGAGACAGTGTAGTGACATTGTGTGAAGTCCCCAAAAACTGATACTACTTGAGGTAGTATAGTGACATTGTGTGAAGTCCTCCAATACTGATACTACTTGAGACAGTGTAGTGACATTGTGTGAGGTCCTCCAAAACTGATACTACTTGAGGCAGTGTAGTGACATTGTGTGAAGTCCTCCAAGTATGATTCTACTTGAGGCAGTGTAGTGACATTGTGTGAAGTCCCCAAAAACTGATACTACTTGAGGCAGTGTAGTGACATTGTGTGAAGTCCTCCAAAAACTGATACTGCTTGAGACAGTGTAATGACATTGTGTGAAGGCCTCCAATACTGATACTGCTTGAGACAGTGTAGTGACATTGTGTGAAGTCCTCCAATACTGATACTGCTTGAGACAGTGTAATGACATTGTGTGAAGGCCTCCAATACTGATACTACTTGAGACAGTGTAGTGACATTGTGTGAAGTCCCCAAAAACTGATACTACTTGAGGTAGTAAAGTGACATTGTGTGAAGTCCTCCAATACTGATTCTGCTTGAGGCAGTGTGGTGACATTGTGTGAGGTCCCCAAAACTGATAACTGCTGTGGACATAGAGTAGTTACATAATGAGAAATCTACCCCCAAAATAATAAAAAAAAAACCAACATTACAGTCATAGTTGTAAGTTGTTAGTTATAGCTTGGTACCTTGTTGTAAGATTTACTTTCATTCCTCCAGCTTGATTGTCATGATAAAGTTTTAAATCATAGCTGAGTACCCGATCATTTGTATATTTTTGTATCGATTGACACACCTAAAGTTGTGGTCATTTATATACAATGGCAGGCCTTTTTCTGCCAATTAAGGGGAAAGGCCTTCAGCTACACAAATGGTAATTAACCGTGAATTTGTGTCAAATTGGTAAAAATAATTTGCACACATGGAAACATAAATATAGTGGAATTTCTATTTAAATGCAGTCTCCCTTGCAATATTTCATTTTTCATTAAGGACATGGTCTGGTCACCAAGACATTTTTTCATCAAATTGGGGAAAAAACATGTATTTTGCATTGGGAAGGGGGTTGATTATCGACCCTGTGAAAACTACACAAAAAGGCCTGTGTAATACACAGAACTTATCTGTAAACTGCAATTTGTACAAAAAGGCTTGTCCATGCATACACTCCACAGAATTTTAGAATGGGTGTAGTCATTTAGCCTGTGCTTACTAACTATTTCTGTTAATCACATCTTATTTTACAAAGATATTGGATCATGTAAACAACAATGAGCTAACAAAGAGTTTTCATTATCCAGGGAATGATACAGATATGGAAAGCACTGGACACATATGAAGATTGTTGTTTATCTGGGACCGAAAACAGGTCAGTAATATGTCAGATTGACCTCAATGTAAAATCATGAATATTGCTCAAATACAGACATGACAACAATGATCAGAAAACTGGGTGATAAATTATTTTCGTACTAAATATCAAAATGATCTTGATCCTCAGTAACTTAAGTTACTATAGACTACATTTAGGTGTAAAAGCATGTACTTATCTCATGATTACTTGACACACACAGGAGTGTAACAGACTTTTTATATTTTTTTTTTATTTCCGTTTGGTAGCACTGGTTGTATTCTGGGACTGGGTATGGCCATGTCGGCCCTTTGTGAGGAGGGAAAAACAGAATCGAGGGCACATGTATCAGCTGTGCATAACAAACTTCTTAAACACTTTGAGAAAACAGAAAGAGGACATAAGACGTTTCAGGTAGGTATAGAAAATGGAAATAGAACAATAAACCGTTCAGGTAGGTGTAGAAAACAAAAAAGGGTCATCAAACCTTTCAGATAGGTATAGAAATAGGTCATCAGACCTTTCAGATAGCTATAGAAATAGGTCATCAAACCTTTCAGATAGGTATAGAAATAGGTCATCAGACCTTTCAGATAGGTATAGAAATAGGTCATCAAACCTTTCAGATAGGTATAGAAATAGGTCATCAAACCTTTCAGATAGGTATAGAAATAGGTCATCAGACCTTTCAGATAGGTATAGAAATAGGTCATCAAACCTTTCAGATAGGTATAGAAATAGGTCATCAGACCTTTCAGGTAGGTATAGAAATAGGTCATCAGGCCTTTCAGGTAGGTATAGAAATAGGTCATCAAACCTTTCAGATAGGTATAGAAATAGGTCATCAGACCTTTCAGGTAGGTATAGAAATAGGTCATCAGGCCTTTCAGGTAGGTATAGAAATAGGTCATCAAACCTTTCAGATAGGTATAGAAATAGGTCATCAGACCTTTCAGATAGGTATAGAAATAGGTCATCAAACCTTTCAGATAGGTATAGAAATAGGTCATCAAACCTTTCAGATAGGTATAGAAATAGAAATAGGTCATCAAACCTTTCAGATAGGTATAGAAATAGGTCATCAAACCTTTCAGATAGGTATAGAAATAGGTCATCAGACCTTTCAGATAGGTATAGAAATAGGTCATCAGGCCTTTCAGATAGGTATAGAAATAGGTCATCAGACCTTTCAGATAGGTATAGAAATAGGTCATCAGGCCTTTCAGATAGGTATAGAAATAGGTCATCAGACCTTTCAGATAGGTATAGAAATAGGTCATCAGACCTTTCAGGTAGGTATAGAAATAGGTCATCAAACCTTTCAGGTAGGTATAGAAATAGGTCATCAGACCTTTCAGGTAGGTATAAAGAACAGAAATAAGTCATCAAACCTTTTGGGTAGGTATACAAATAGGTCATTGGATCTGTCAGGTAGATATAAAGAACAGAAATAAGTCTTCAAACCTTTCAGATAGATATAGAAATAGGTCATTAAACCTTTCAGGTAGATATAGAAATAGGTCGAACTTGTCAGGTAGGTATAAAGAGCAGAAATAAGTCATCAAATCTTTCAGGTAGATAAACAACAACCCAGAAGCCGGTCATTACACCTTAATGATAGTTCTAAAGAAAAATAAAGCAAGTCACCAAACCACAGATCAGAACAACTTTCAGACAGACATAAAACAGACACAATTTGACTTATAGACATAAAACAGACACAAGTTGACTTAAAGACATTAAAACAGACACAAGCTGACTTACAGACAAAACAGACACAAGCTGATTTACAGACAAAACAGACACAAGCTGACTCACAGACATTAAAACAGACACAAGCTGACTTACAGACATATTAAAATAGACACAAGTTGACTTACAAACATTAAATAGGCACAAGTTGACTTACAGACAAAACAGACACAAGTTGACTTACAGACAGAACAGACACAAGCTGACTTACAGAGATATAAAAAACAGAAACAAGCTGACTTACAGACATATTAAAACAGACACAAGCTGACTTACAAACATTAAATAGGCACAAGTTGACTTACAGACAAAACAGACACAAGCTGACTTACAGACATATTAAAATAGACACAAGTTGACTTACAGACATAACAGACACAAGTTGACTTACATACACAAGTTGACTTAAAGACATATTAAATAGGCACAAGTTGTCTTACAGACATTAAACAGGCACAAGTTGACTTACAGACATTAAAACAGACACAAGCTGACTTACAGACAAAACAGACACAAGTTGACTTACAGACATTAAAACAGACACAAGCTGACTTACAGACAAAAGCGACACAAATTGACTTACAGACATATTTAACAGGCACAAGATTAAATGGTTAGTAGTGTCACACACACACATACACATGATTTATATGTATCGTATTGTAGGCCATATGTATGTGTGTGTGGATACTTTCAGTTAAGTTATTTTATAAATGTTGTCAACATAACTTTATATATTGTAGGCCATATGTAGGTGTGTGTGTGGATACTTTCAGTTAAGTTATTTTATAAATGTTGTCAACTTTATGTATTGTAGGCCATATGTATGTGTGTGTGGATACTTTCAGTTAAGTTATTTTATAAATGTTGTCAACATAACTTTATGTATTGTAGGCCCTATGTGTATGTTTAGCGTGTGTTTCTGGAGGTGCATTCAGTGCTAATATCTTACAAGTGGCAGAAGTAGATGCGGTGGTAGATCAACTGATGGCAGTACTGTCAAAAGAAAGGGTAATACTTCAATTTTTAATTTCATTAATGGTAAATTTTAATTTCATTAATTATGTTAATCATAAAATTTTTTGATGTTTTGTTAGTTTTTATCTCTTTGTTTTGTTGTAATAATTTTTTGCATCCAGAATTATGTTTGTTAAATTTCATGTGATTTTTTTTTTCAGAATACTGGGATATGTCTGGCATTGGGCATGTTGTTTTACACTCTTTTCAAGCTTGGTCACCCAAATATTGGACAAAAAAGAAAAAGTTTGAGTACAGAATGGATGAATTCTCTTGTGTCAGAGGTAGGGAAGTCTTGCTTTTCGCTTGTTGTCCCAGTCATAATAATAGCAGTAAGAATTGGAGTTTAGATTCATGTAATAAAAGTAAAACCAAATTTACTATTTTTAAAAACAGGGCAGGTATTCTTACACTCATCATACCTCATAGCAGATACTACAGACAAATGTGTAGTACACCTTGTAAATAAGGGAAATTTCTCTTTTCCTTTCTATCATTTTTACTCTCTCTCTCTCTCTCTCTCTGTTTTACTAACCTATCTTTATTTATCTATCTGTATCTCTCTCTCTGTCTGTCTGTCTCTCTCTCTCTCTCTCTCTCTCTCTCTCTCTCTCTCTCTCTCTCTCTCTCTCTCTCTCTCTCTGTCTGTCTCTCTCTCTCTCTCTCTTTTACTAACCTATCTTTCTTTCTTTATCTATCTGTATCTCTTTCTATCATATATAGTTTTATTTCATCTGTCAATTTTATACTGTAACTAGATTTTACCACTACTGTGTAACTGGAAACAAAAATTATGGGGATAGGCTCTTTGATTACAGAGTTATTGCCCTTTGTTAAAAACAATACTGTCCAGAGCATAACTCTGTGTATTCGAGATAGAATGATGACATAATGTATACATTTCCAAATTCCCATATTATTTCACCAGGGTACAATAGTATACTTTTATATAATTTACACAAACATTGGAAACTGATATAAACTTCCTCATAAAAATATTCAATAAATCAAATGTAAGTCAGTTATTAACAAACATCAATTAATACAATATTATTCTAGAACTAAACATTGTCAAAGACACAACAGTGCTCTTTCATTTTGTAAAAGGGGAGACATTTGATTTAGCTGTGGTAAAACAAGACAATTTCTCATTTGACACTTTTCTTGTTTGCTGTAAATCACTGCAGTCTCTTGGATGGTATGTATGTCCATGCTCCAGTTATCTAACTTGAAAAGTTCACTCTCATTTTAAATTTGCCATCTTATCTAAGGACAAAATTAAATGAGAGGTTTAAATTTCCGGTTATACAGTATACATATATTTTAATATCAGCATGTTTCTTCATTTTCTAACTTCTATTTACATGATTGGTCTTTTTGTTGACAGGAATCATCGCCAGTGGACAAAGTTGCGATGCTGAATGGAATGATGGCCATGGTGGGATCAGAAAGAACACTTATAGCTGTTAGTATTTCCTAACAATAATACACACTATTTAAGTTTGTTTCATACATATTTGTTTTGACAATGTTTCCTGTTTCTATGCTGGCTGTCAGGAAAAACACTGCTGGCCGTCAGTGTATCAAGGAAAACACTGCTGGCCGTCAATGTATCAGGGAAAACACTGCTGGCCGTCAGTGTATCAGGGAAAACATTGCTGGCCGTCAGTGTATCAGGAAAAACACTGCTGGCCATCAGTGTATCAGGAAAAACATTGCTGGCTGTCAGTGTATCAGAGAAAACACTGCTGGCTGTCAGTGTATCAGGGACAACACAGCTGGCCATCTACAAGTAAACAAGACTCTCCACATAGTAAACTTAAGTTTCATTGAGGATTTGTCAACAGGAAGTGACGAATGCTGTGACATGAGTTACAATGTCATAACCATTCTATCATGGAGGCTCCTTGTTTTGAAATTTAAAGGTGAAAAAAGGTGGTAATAAGAAAACAATGTTATCAACAATAAAGAAATAAAGACTTACAAATATTGAAATTTCTTACAGCGGTGCTCATGTTGCATTTATGTTAACATTATATTTTTATTCAAGATGGTTACCATTTTGCCACCACATAAATTTTGTATTTTTCAATACAATATGAATTTGATTTTCTTTACATTTCATTTTTATAGTTTAAAGCGATATAAGCTGTCACAATAATTATTTTTATCCCCTGACATATAGTCGAGAATATGATGAAATGTTTGTTCAAATACACTATCAAACACGTAAAATGTTGTAAAAGATCTTCTTTTTGAAGTTATTTGTTTTATTGGAATTTAAGTTTTCCCGTACCTTAAAAAATCCAGCTATATTTCCATATGCAATGACCTTTCAGATAAACTCTTTCACCATATCAAATGTACTTCGTAATTTGGTCAGGGAATCTCAGTCCATTACATGGATGCACTCGGACTATGTTAAAGTCAGCCGATTTTTATTTGTTTTATATTTACTTTTAAAGTACTGGAAAGTGCATGTATTATGTAAAATATGTGCTTTTCAATGCTATTTTTTAGTACCTGAAGAAAATCGGATGAATATATGAATAAATTTATCAGGTCACTAAAAGAAATTTTCCCGATCTTTAATGTTATTCTGAATGCTGAAGTTGACAAAATCAAAACAATATAACTGTGAAAAGTATGCATATCTCATGCATTACAATCGTGCCGCTCTTTCCGGTGGAGTTGGGCAGTTCATGATCATATGTGTCAAGAACGATAAAGCTGAGAATGTGATGGGACGAGTTAAAAATGGGTTGAGATCACCCGATATTCCCAGCACGTGGACAATTTCAAAAATGAATGTTTTGAAACGATGAAAAAGACAAACTTTGCCTGATTTAGATATGAAATGATGATGTACGAAAATAAACACAAAGGGTGATAAGAATAGAATGTATATAAACTGCAAATAGCACATGTTTATTGGTCAGTTGGGAATCTTCATAAAAAATTGAAGAAAGTTAATTTACAATGCTCAAAGTATGGCGGACAAAAAATAACTGATATTAGGGGTTAAGTTTGGCAAGATTGTTGCAATTTCACACATGCATTTTTATTCTAACCACGAGATGGTCTCTTTCGAATATATATGAGATAGAATATTACATAAAATGGGCATGTAAAAATTTCACCTACGACAGCTCATATCTCTTTAAAGTGTCTCACTGTATGCACAAGGTCCAAAGATACAAAATAGATGTACCGGTATCACTTTTTAAGTTCTTAAGTTCTATATCAGTTTTAAACACAGATGTATGTATCAAGTGTAATTCAGTTTCATATTACAGCTGAAGGATTTAAATACTATGTGTCTGGAAATCTTAGCTCCTGTTTAATTTTCAACCTGAAATGAGATGGCAAATTTAGAATGAAAGCAAAAGTTTTAACTTAAATAACTAAGGCATGGAAAGACACTCCATTCATGAGACTAAGGCAATTAAGGGTAAATTTAAGATTAGATGAATATGATTTATGTTGTAAAAGGGTCAAAATATCCGGGCGGAAGTCTCTAGATATACAACTTAACTCTGAATTTGTTGATAGGTTCAGAGCAGTTCATCTGTAGTTAGTGATGATGTAAATATGGATGAAGTCATCAAGCTGGCGTCTGGAGTCCTAGTTAAGGGCAGTGACCTTGGTATCCAAAGTAACAGTGCCTGGATGTTAGGCCATTTGTATTTATCTGCCTGTGCTGTGGCGGAGACCAGAACAAGTGGTAAGATAATATGAATACCTGAGTTGATTTGAAAGAAAAGATATGTAGATTTAAATAAAGTATTGGCATTAGAATTACATCTTAACATTTTCCCCAAAGGGCAATTAAAATTTTAAGTTACTGCAAAATCTTATTTTCAATCATGTTACTTACATATACGAAAGTATTGTAAAATTATTTGAACTTATCTATTGAAATTAAGACATTCTTATTTATTTTTAATTTACAAAATACCATATATGGCGATGATTATGATGATGATGATGCAGTGCCACCTAACTACTCCTACCTGCCAGAACAGAGTTTTCTCAGGGCTATTGTTGACTTTCTTATTGATGCTGGGAAATCAGGTAAACAAAATAAAACTTCTGATACTGTATACGACCAATTAAGCACCCAGGGTGCTACAAAATTTCAGAAAAAGGACTGGGCACTTGATGGGATCGATCAATAGTCAAATTGACGTAAAAGACGTAATTTTTATAGGGCAAAGTGGTAAAGTTGTTGTAGTTATTAACCAGGACATCTATTAACATAATTCTGTTGCTAGGGGGCTACAGATAAACTGTTACTTATGGTTTTTAAGGTCCACATCGCCTTGTCAAAGATTGTCGATTGTATGTAGAGGGTGGTATAGGCACTATGGGCACTTATAGGGACACGGGGGCTTAATGGGTCAAATACAGTATATCACTTTATTTTACAAAGTTTTTCAAGTTTTAACTTATGTCATATTTAAATTCATCACAGTGAGTTATAATTTGTGTTTTTCATTTCATCACATACACATTTTGTTAAGTTCAGCTTGTTTCTTAATTTTGATTTACAGTAAATTTTACAATTTCTGAGGGGGGTGTTATGATGAGAAGGGCAAACTAATTGATTATTTTAATTTTTGATGATAAGCATTGTGACATCTATTATGATGATATATAGGACTACTTTATTTGTAAATTTTAATGTGTGTAAGCATTATTTGTAGATTAATTCTGTGTTAACATTATTTGTAGATTAATTCTGTGTTAACATTATTTGTAGATTAATTCTGTGTTAACATTATTTGTAGATTAATTCTGTGTTAACATTATTTGTAGATTAATTCTGTGTAAGCATTATTTGTAGATTAATTCTGTGTAAGCATTATTTGTAGATTATATTGTATGTAAGCATTATTTGTAGATATTATTTTGTGTAAGCATTATTTGTAGATTTTATTGTTTGTAAGCATTATTTGTAGATTAAATTGTGTGTAAGCATTATTTGTAGATATTATTGTGTGTAAGCATTATTTATAGATTATATTGTTTGTAAGCATTATTTGTAGATATTATTGTTTGTAAGCATTATTTATAGATTATATTGTTTGTAAGCATTATTTGTAGATTATATTGTGTGTAAGCATTATTTGTAGATTTTATTGTTTGTAAGCATTATTTGTAGATTATATTGTATGTAAGCATTATTTGTAGATATTATTGTGTGTAAGCATTATTTATAGATTATATTGTGTATAAGCATTATTTTTCTTTTTTGTTTTAGGTCCAGAGGCAGTTCCTCATCAACAGGTTGTTGTTTGTCTAACATGTCTACAACAAAAAGTAACTCAGTCACTGCCACCACTAAACTGGGCGGGAATTTTGACTCCGTTAATGAGACTTAATTTTGGTAAGTGAGACTTTCAAAACATTATTATTTTTAGGTCACCTTCGCAAGAACCAGTATATTTGTTAAGCAATTTACCCACATTTGCAATAAACTGAAACAGGAAGCTTCTTTTAAATGACACCTTGTGGCAACCCCACAACATTTATAGGCAGTTCAACTTGGAGCATTACAACAGTAGTTAAAGATCCACAGACAAAGAAAGACAACTGTGATATGATAATGTCTGCTATTGTAAAATGAGTTGTGAAATGAAATACAGACGATGTTTGGTGAGTCAAACTTCAGTGAGTCAATTTCGAGATGAGTCACAAGTTGACAGAGTCCTGAATAATTTTGTTAATTAATGCTACTTATATACAATTTATAATTGAAACTTTAATGAGTCAATTTCTGGATGATTCAAATAATGTTTTTGCCCATTACATGAAAACATAAAAAATTCCTAGAAATGAAATCAGAATTTACATGTGCACGAAAGCACCCCATGACAATTCTTCTCTTTCTGATAAATACAAAACGTTTTAATTTCACAAAATTTCAGTTAAGTGCAGCACTTATTTTTAAATTTTGTGACAGTTAATGTCTAATACAGTTACAAAGCAGTAAAATACATCTGAAAGAGCCTGTGAAACTAAACATCTGAAAGAGCCTGTGAAACTATACATCTGAAAGAGCCTGTGAAACTATACATCTGAAAGAGCCTGTGAAACTATACATCTGAAAGAGCCTGTGAAACTATACATCTGAAAGAGCCTGTGAAACTATACATCTGAAAGATCCTGTGAAACTATACATCTGAAAGAGCCTGTGAAACTAAACATCTGAAAGAGCCTGTGAAACTATACATCTGAAAGAGCCTGTGAAACTATACATCTGAAAGAGCCTGTGAAACTAAACATCTGAAAGAGCCTGTGAAACTAAACATCTGAAAGAGCCTGTGAAACTATACATCTGAAAGGGCCTGTGAAACTATACATCTGAAAGAGCCTGTGAAACTATACATCTAGGATTCTCTGTTACCATTCATGAGTTTAAGTCCCAATGTTTTATTTTTTTTCCAGTTAGTCATTTGAATTTTGAAATGTGACAAGATCAGGTTCGCAAAGGGTAATGTCAGAAAAAGAATTCCTTTGTACATTGGGACTTATACATGTTCTTTGATATTATTTTAGGTACAGATGTTCAACAACTCTGTCTAAAGCTAGCAATTCAGCAGAGTGGATCAGCACCAACAGCAGCCATGTTTTTGACTTCATGGATGACTCAGCCTCTTTTTGGAACTCTTGCTGTATGTAATTTTATACCATTATTTTTGTTTTATATGTGTAGTTTTAACCTCTTTTTGATTTTGCAAGGTTTGAGGTTGTCAATAACTGTCGTTGATGACCATTGTAATGTCCGTTTACTCAGGTTTAAGGTTTGAGATCAATATTGTCTTAACGGTGCATTATATACTCTTATTTTTAGCCCATCATCTGTTGATGGTGGGCTATTCATATGGCCCTGCATCCGTGGTCCGTCTGTCCACCGTCCGTCCATCCTGAACAATTCTTGTTACCACTATTTCTCAGAAAGGACTGAAGGGATCTCCCTGAAATTTGACATGATATTTATTAATTTTTACAGGAAAATTATAAGTGTCACTCAAAACTTTATATTTGATTGATGAAAAAATAATAAAATACTTCCCAATCACTCAAACCCAAATGTTTTACAAACAATTATATAGTCAAAATAATGAAATAAAAGTTGAGCTTGAGTATTGAATAAATTTTGTGACTTCGGTCCCAGGCTGACTACCAGTATTAAAGTTTTGCAATGTCCATCTGTGAGTTTGTCCAGTTAGGCTTTTCATATTTATTACACAGAGCCTCTTTGGGAAATTGGCATATGTATTTTTGAGTTGATGTTTTGAGAGCCGGTTTGGCGTAGTCGGTAGCGCTCTCGACTATTGATCATGATTGATTTCCTGTCTTTCGGATGAGACAGTAAAAGCTGAGATTCCATGTCACAGTAGGTGTCGGCATGAACCCTCATTGCTCAATGGCTGTAAGTACCGAGCATAGGCCAAAATATGAAGCCCTTCACCGGCATGGGTGACATCTCCATATGAGTGAAAGATTCTTGAGTGGGATGTTA
Organism: Atrina japonica; assembly: GCA_030159075.1. NCBI lineage: Eukaryota > Metazoa > Mollusca > Bivalvia > Pterioida > Pinnidae > Atrina > Atrina japonica. The sequence goes on from BROG01000008.1 coordinate 1,033,827, forward strand.
AACAACATTTTGCAATGTCCATCTGTGAGTTTGTCCCGTTAAAGTTTTCATTTTTTTAACCTAGAGGCTTTTGGTGAATTGGCATATGTACTTTGGAGTGAATGATTAAAAAAATTATCTGGGATGTTTTTAAATTTTGGACTTAACTTTATTTGCTAAGTGTTTCAGTTTAAGGTTTTGGTTAAAGTTTAGATTGGTATCATTTATCGATTCATCAATACACTCAGAATGTTCATTTGAAGTGTCGAAACACAGAATTATTCTCCGTTGGTATTTCTTTGGTTGCAAAGATTAAATATTTGAAACATGATTTATTTGAAACAGGCAATGGTCTACATGTATATATGAACTGATATTGATAAACTCTGTGACCTGTATGAATGTTATGTTAAACCCTGTTGCTGTTTATTTTGGGGCTTTTTCTGCCAGTTTTACATATAAGTACATCTAGATAAGAAAGTTTGAGACCTTTCAGTTTACATTATGTAGGTCATATAATGGTATCCAATGATAAGAGGAGGAAATGTATTGCAGACAGTTGGCAAACATGTTCTATACAGGTATCAACAATTACATATGTCCAAATGTCCAGAAAAAGTCCAATTCGCGGCTGGACAAGTAAATGTTACTTCTCACTGGTCTGACATGACAAGTGAAATTGTTCAAAGACAAAATTGAATTCAATACCAGTTTACATGTGAAAGGCTGATGGTCTCTTCTCGGGTAGATTGCAGTTCTGTCCTCCACCATTAAAAACTGCACACCGCTATATCACTGAAAAATTATTGAGTGTGGTGTTAAATACTAATCAAAATTAGTAAAAATGACTTCAATAAAAATAACTTTTGTTTAAACACAAAACAAATATAACACTCAATTTTCAGACAAGGTAATATCCGCATTAAGACCAGTAGATTTCAGTACGAAATCTTAATCATAGTTGACCTCTGCTAAAGCTAATATCTTTCACTGGCCTTCAGTGTATAAAATCGTATGTATTTAGTTTAGAATATTGATGTACCCTGTCAAATAAATCAAATAAGAAAAAAGATATTTAAAAAAAAAGCAAAACAAATATATATCTGAAGGTCATTGATGGACAAAGTCAAGGTCATTGATGGACAAAGTTTTCATTTTGAGGAGATTAGAGCATTGTACTATCCCATGTCTGTCTCCTTTATTGACATAGATTTCAGCTTGTGTTTATTTTATCTATGTAGGGAGTTTGCCAGTTTATTTTGGGAAGGTAACCAGTCTGTCCTATGGTACATTGTAACCAGTTGTTTTCTTCAAATAAAAGCTGCCAACACAGATAGAACCTCCATGGCCATTTTGTAACACAGCATTGACTTTATATCGTGAACTCTCTCACTTTTTTTGGTACAAAATTGAGGCCTGCTGGAACTTAATATTTTTTTTAAAAATTTGCAAGCTGATGATATGGACGGCTGAATGCTCCACTAGTAAATACTGGCAGCCATCTTATAAATGAAAAGTTTTTTTATATTTAGACTGTACAGTTAGAGTCACAAATTTGATCTATAGCTACATGTAGAATAATCAGGAGATATTACAATATCTGTCCTTGTACATGTGGGCTCTAAGGATAAGAAATTTAGTCAAAGACTACACACAGCAGCTAGATATGGTAATCCCCCACCCCACCCTCCAGGTATGAAAAATCATTTTAAACTTTGTATCCAATGTTTGATTACAGTACACAGTTGATACATACTTACCAAGTCTCCCCCATAAATAGGGAGACTCCCTTATTTTTTATGTAAAATTTTGATAATTTCGTCAAGAAAAATGCATATCTCTTCCATGAAAAATTTAGAGTCTCCCCCATCAGATTGAAAAATCTCCCCCATGAAATCTGTTCAAGGTTGGCAAGTCAAGATATAGGTCATTGTCGTAATCCTTTCAAGATAGATTATATTTGATTACTAGTTTATTTTTGACCAACTTATTGTTGCATTAGTCGACTGACTTATTATTGTGTTAGTCGAATATTTCATTAGTTTTATTTTTAACAATTTAATGACAAAAATAACTCACAACATGTTCTATTTCCCATTTAGTATTTGTTAAATTACAGATGTATTCTATTTTTATCCCAAAATTGATAACCAAATTTTACTTTCTTAGGATAGTTGCAAGTTTGTCCTGTTTGATGACCTTCCTGTACTCATCAAGGTCACAGCACCCACAGTCATACAGAGTTTTCTTGATCAAGGTTATAAGATGTCAGAGGTCAAGGACATCCACTTACATCTGTTATATGGGATGCACAAAGCTTTAAAAGTTCATGACCTGCCAGAGGCTGTTTCAAAGATTCTAGTTGAAATGCTGAAAATGTTGTACCAAAGGAAGCTAAGTACCCGCAATGTAAGTGACAATAATACAATTATTCATTATTCTGAGTGTGGAATAGTGAACTTCCACTGGGGTGGACGAGATTCATGGTCTAAACATGAATTTTGGCCCCAAAGTGTAATTTCACTATACCATAGAGTTTGCATACTTGCCAGCCCTCCCGTTTTTTTGCGGGTGTCTCCCACACAAGCATTGAAATTCCTGAAATCTCCCGCTTGTCGGTCCTCTCCAGCACGGAAGTATAAAATCTCCTGCATTCAGATATTTTAAGCCTGCAATGACCCGCAAGTAAAAGTTGGAACCGGGGAACAAGATTTCAATTGTCTGTTGCCCAGTCGAGCATGTAAAAATGTCATGTGAAGTACAATCATTCGTCATTTCAAAAAGTTTATGTTTTGAAAGTGATCCATTTCCTTCTATTTGTAGTTCAAAATGCATTTCTAAAAACAATTAGAAACTAAGATAATTATGTTATTGACAATTCAACATGTTAATCATTACCACTTGGCTGAAAATGTCACAAAACACATTGTGTGATTTCTGCTGTTGCTTGCAGTTTATGAAGGAAATGGAAGTTGGATGTTAAATGAAAGGCCCGATACTGAACGGAACTGAATTACAGGATGTGTTATAATGATGATACATGTAACACTATATAGTGCATCAAAGTTTTAAAATCTAAATTAAATGTAGGTGAAAGATAAAAGTAAAATTAGTTACTGTAAAAAGTTTCCATGAAAAACATAAAAAAAACAAAATCAAAATATGACATGTTATGAGTATTGTCCAGAATATGGAGTATTGAAAACAGCTTATCTACAACATAAAAATGAACTGAAGAAATAAAGTATATCTATTAACTCTCATTGGTGTTTTGTAATGTATGTAGTGTTCAGATCATATATTTAGGCTGGAAATGACATCCGCACAAAATCTTCCCCTCAGCTGTCCTAGCCAAGGGGGAGGTCTCCCTCATTGTAGGTTTTAGAGGTCGGCAGGTATGAGTTTATAAGGAGTGATTATTTCCCTTACATTATTTTACCTGAATTAACTGACTGTTGTCACCAGTGAAAATAACAGGAATAACAAAAATATCCATTTACAGTTTCAAATTTATTTTCACCAGTGAGTTATGTTATGGTAAGTTGTTTATTGGGATCAGGTCGAAGCACATTTTGCAGTATGGGGTTAATAACGCATTATATTATTGACAGATATTTACACAAGTAGGTGCATTTCAGCAACATAACCTCAACTTCAAGATGGAAATTTCCAAATCACACTTTTATTCATAAATATTTGCTTTTTGAATTGACGGAAATAAAGTTACAATTTGCTGAAAAATATAAGTCTAGACTTGTTGAAATACATGCTATTAAAAGTCGGTTTGGCATCCTTTATGAGTTTTAAGATATAAATTTGCTTTATAATGTTACTTTTCAATTATTTTTTACCATTATACTTCTGTGATAGAATTGACATTAAAAGTGGTTGACCAGACTGTTTACAATTCTTGCACAAGATTAATATGCAAATGGGTTTTTGGTCGAGTTGCATATTGTCAGAAATTTGTAAATCACACTTTTATTTGTAAATGTTTGCTTTTTAAATTGACAAAAATAAAGTAACAATTTGCTGAAAAATATAGGTCTAGAAGACTTGTTGAAATATATGCTATTATAAGTCAGTTCAGCATCGTTTGAGTTTTAAGATATTATAAATTTGCTTTAGAATGTTACTTTTCAATTATTTTTTAACATTATACATTTATGACAGTTTGGTTTACGATTCTTGTGCACGATTAATATGCAAATGAGTTGTTGGTCGAGTTGTGTATCTTTCCTTTACTGTGTATTGACAAGATCTGGCTGTGAAGTTTGACATAGAAGTTGCGTCATTCGTCATTCATGTGATCTTAACTGATGAGTTGAAGTTGGGAAAATGTTGTCCCAGAGATTTAATATTGTGGTACCCTTTATTAAAATTAACCTGCAATATATTTCAAACATGTGTACAAATGTGTATTTTTTCAGTATACTGAGTGTATTATACTTAATATGTATTTCCTATGAATTTTAATTGAAACCAATATAGCAATGAAAATAGAATTGTTAAATTCATTGTTTAATACATTTGAACCTCACCTAAAGATCACCTCACAAAGAAAACCACCTCACATTAAAACCATAAATTTTTAGTCTATAAAAAAAAATTCTTAATAAATAATTGATGAGGACAGATACAAATTTAAAGAGAGACCCCTGGCTAATCAGGACCCAAGACCATAAACAAGGAAAATTCTAGGACAAATTTTATTCTCAAAAGTTAAGAATTTACTCATCTGAGTAAAAAGTGAAAACTTGCGGACCATAAAACGGCTTTAGAATTTCCTCAACTGAGGTAAGATTGTTAAGGGGCAATGTAAATCTTGTCCAGGACATATGTCCCATTTATGTCCCGATTCACTTAACTTTGATGTTTGAACATTATTTTGACCATAATCTATTATGATTTATTATTTAATAATCAATCAAGATATATAAAACGTGATAAAAATCAAATAGGCAGCACGCTCTGTGGCATAAAAGGGGGAACTGATATATACCTTTTTAAAATACTTTAAAAGTGTCTTGTAAAAAGCCAATACATGACAGAAATCGGTAATTTATGCATATAATATGTACAATGTATATAATAAACGATATAAGAAGATATAAGTAAATTAGTATAAGTACATTAGATAAGATAAATGACTCGGAACATACACTGGGGTGCATGTATTGGATTAAATTTACACAGTACCTATTGTTAATGTTAACAAACATCGTATGGTCAAAACAAGCTAACAGAGAAAGAAGTATTGGTCTCCTAAAGCTATTTCGCTCAGATAACATGTTTTCGAAAGCCAGAGGATTAAACATACTCTAGGGCAATTGAGACCATGATATTAGCTTTTATTTATCCCAAAGTGAACATAGGGGGAGGCCATTTTTGCTGTTAAGAATTACTTAAGTCAGCTACAGACTGTAATTAAGTATTTTATCACTTGAGAAAGACATTTGTCTGAGAAATTCTTTATGGTCCATAATTTTACCCAAGATTTGAGTAAAATTTTTAAGTTGAGTAAAGAAATTGTCTGGGAATAGTTTTATGGCCCAGAACACTTTGAGTCTGTCAGTTGGGTAGTTTTAAAAGCGAGGTTTCACTGTATTGCCATATCACATAATTGATAACTAATCAGTTTTACTCATCTTCTAGCTGTTAGAATTACATCACTTAGCAGAGTGTTTGGGAAGTATTCCTGATACCTTACTTGACAAGTTGACAGAAAAAGACTTCTCTGAGCCTCACAATCACATTAAAGGCTGTTTTATCCGATGTTACTTAGTTGCTCAAGGGAGACAACCTATCACTCTTCTCAACAGTTGCATTGATGCTTCTATTAATAATAAGAGTTGGTAAGTTTCTTCTTCATATTAACATACCTTTGTCATATGTGCATTTTCACAGAATTTTACCATCTCTAATAACTTTTGGAAGGCAGTCTTATTTAGTTATTTGCAAATCAAAGAGCTGCAGACCTTTAATATTTCACTTCCGGCCAGTGCAGGTTCAAACCCCCACTGGGACATAGGCTGATTATTTTGTGGGGAAGTTTGCCAGTTTACATGTAGAAGGCCGAAGGTCTCTTCCCAGGTACATTGTAACTAGGTTCTCTTCTCCACCATTAAATAATGGCCGCCACCATATAACATTAAAAAATTGTTGAGTGTGGCGAAAAACACACTTTAAAATTCAAAACTTCAGAATTAAATTCACATTTGATTCAACTTTAATGATGTTCGTCCATATTTTGAGTAATTCCAAAGATATGTATCTTGTTAATTCCATGTTTCACCTTTTTGATTTTTCAATTATAGTTGATTAGCTCAACCGTAATACTGGAACTGACCTTATTTCCACAAAATATATAGTAATTTAAGATTTGTTATGTTTGTGTATAACTCTTGTCTGTTATTGTACATCAAGTACAAGTAGTAAAAAGTTTAAAAATTTAAAATATTTTAATTTTTGGTAAACACAGCTAATGGTACTTTTAAGTACTAAGTTATGACTTTGTACAAATGTGACTTTTATAGAGGTGTCACAGAATATGTTTTCTAGTAAATTTTCCCAAGTTGAGAAATGTAGATTAAAAATTAATTTTTGTTTTCTAAGCGATTTTGAATCTGTCCAGAGTTTGATTCAACACACCTTTTGGCATCTGTCTCAGAACTCAAAAAGTAAGATGTCTGGCACCTTGCAACAATTAGAATGGTTCGTAGAGCTGCTGGGTCACATCCGTAACATAGCAACAGGAGCAATAACTCTGTCAGAAAATGCTGATATGGTGAAGGTAAATAGTGCTTCACTTTGTTATGGTCATTTGTTTTCAAATCTCAAAATATTTTAGATTTAGTTTAAAATTCTGGTTAAACTTACCAGTGCTGGTTTAATATCTTTAGTTTCAAATTTGTAGAGTTACATATATGTGCTAATTGTCTGATCTGTTTTTACATCGGGAAGAAACTTTTGAAAAGTTGGAGCACAGTGAATACACACACACACACACACACTTATACATTATATACACACAAATGATTCACTTTTTGTATGTCTTTTCTTTTCAGGTATTAGAATTTATGTTAGGAATTGTATCATCAGCCATCTGTTTGTGGACATCTAGGTCAGCATTGGCTATTTTTGGACTGGATTCTGATCTTCTGTCAAACAGATGTACCCAGCATCCATCTAACAGTATGCATCAGAGCTTTCCTAGTAACCATGGAAGCTCTCTTCATTGCCTACCATCATTTATACAAGGCTTGCAACCAGCACCTTGGGATCAGATATTATCCAAGGTAATTTAGAATACCTGTATTTACCTGTATTTACATTGATGATTACCCTCCAACCCTCAAAATCTGTGAATTGACTGATTTGTCCTTGACCTAGCTAATCAAGCAGAAGGTTAAAAGATAAAGTTGAGAAATCATCAGGTTAAAGTTTGATATTTGATATGGCTGTTTAAAGAACACGTAACTAACTAGACCTTTTCCGAATTGTTCCACTTAAATGACCTGAAACAAGATATAATTGTATGACATTAATGGAGACATGAAATTGGAAATTACCTAGGTCACATTTCATCACATGATCTAAGTACAAACTATTCCACAAAACTTAATGGAATGGGACAACTAGAAAAAGGCCTATTTCGAATATACTGAAGATATCTTTTGTATAAGATATATCTAGGATGTTTGGGGGTTTTTGGTAGAAGTTTAGTTTACTACAACAATAAATGTTTCTGGTATATTCCAGGTCATTGATTGGCTGATCATGTTTATTTCATCTGATACCATAACTGCAAAGACACAGCAAGTGCTTCTCAGTAAGTAAACTAACTAACTAACTAACTAACTAACTAACTAACTCTCTCTCTCTCTCTCTCTCTCTCTCTCTCTCTCTCTCTCTCTCTCTCTCTCTCTCTCTCTCTCTCTCTCTCTCTCTCTCTCTCTCTCTCTCTCTCTCTCTCTCTATATATATATATATATATATATCTTATTCATTAAAGAAAGATCAGAATAGAGTTCATATAGATGGAGTTTAGAACACAGGTCAGGTAGATGGAGTTCTGAACACAGGTTAGGTAGATAGAGTTCTGAACACAGGTCAGGTAGATAGAGTTCTGAACACAGGTCAGGAGTTATGCAGAAAGATTTCAGAGTGCAGATCATTGGTGTAGATATATTTCAGAAGACTATTCGGAGATCATGTAGATAGAGTTCAGAATAAAGATCAGGGGTCATGCAGATAGAGTTCAGAACACAGGTCACAGGATTTAGATAGAGTTCAGAATGCTAGTAAGAGTTCATATTAATGGAGTTCATACCATAGGTCAGGGTTTATGTTTATAGATTTCATGACATATATGTCAGTAGACATACATGTAGATAGGGAAGGTTTTGAACTTATCAGGGGACATATAGATTTGGTTTAGAACACAGGACAAGGGTTATAGATAGGGAGGGTTCAGAACTTAGATAAGGCTCAGAACACAGGTCACTGTCATGTGGATAGGGGGGGTTCAGAACACCTGTGAAAGGTCATGTAGATAGGGTTCAGAACATAGGTGAGGGTCATGCGGTTAGGGAGGTTTCATGAGACCATGTAGATAAGAGTAAAGAGAACAAGTAGGGGGTCATGTAGACAAAGCACAGGTCAGAGGTCATATAGAGATCAGAACACAGGTCATGGTCATATCAGACTCTGGTGACTGCTCAGGCCCATTTTGTTCCTTATTTATTTGTCAGATTCACTGATATTTTATTACTGTGATATATATATACCAGTGTGTGTTAATTAATTACTTATCATTTATTTTTGTCTGTTTCAGATTCAGCTTTGTCTTTAAGGCATTTAAATGATTTCCGCAAGAGCGTAGTATGGACAAAAGTTATGTACTATTTGTAAAGTAATTATAAGTTATAGTAGGGCTACAGACTATGTAGATTGAGCATCAGGAAAATGACACAGCAAGTAACAAAAACTGTATTTTATTGTTCATAAAAAGAAGAAAACATTAAAAAATGAAATAAATTAAAATATTTAATTAACTCATCAACCCCTGAAAAACAATGGACTCTTCTGTAAATCAATGACTTAGACCAGTCCAAAGGTGTCTTAAGCATGGTAGGGGGTGAAAGAGTTTTACAAGAATGCTTGAAAGTATATTGGTGATGTCTACAGTACAAAAGCTGGCAGATGTCTAAAATGTGAATTTGTGTTGTTCAAATTGTTGCTTAAATGTTAAAAGATAACCAATAGTTTCATGCTGATCAGACTTTGTCATTGATTTCTGTCTGAAACAAATAAATTTGCAAAAACCAAATTATGTTGTATGTCGTTATTTTTGTTATGTTAATTGTAATTTAGTAAATAGCCTGTAGGTTGTAAAGGATTATTGACAGATTTGATAGTCGGATGGGGTGGGGGGCACACACATACCCTTAAAATTGACTTTTTTTAGAAGAAAAAAGGGAAAAATCAAGTTTTAGTGTCTGGAAGCCAGGAAATAGCCTCTCAAAGCTTTTAAAATCAAAACATTTCCTAGACTGAATCCATGAAAAGATTCCCCAGATCTTTCAAAAATAAAACTGTCAATTTTATGCAAATAATTGCAAATGTATCTTGGGAGCTTACTTCCAAACCCCCTAGCCAAAGGCTCAAGATGACCTATTGCCATACACTTTTGTCTCTTGTCATGCATTGTTGGCTTTTACACATTTTCAATTTCTTCTCAAGAACCAGTGGACCAATTTTAACCAAACTTGACAGGAAGTATCTCCATTTGACATCGCATACAATCTGCGAATAAAAAGGGGCTAGAACCCATAGGCTGTCCAAAAAGGACAACAACTTGGTAGTGCATCTTTAAAAAATCTTATGAACCAATCATCAGATGCTCTTCAAATGTTGTATGCATGATTGTTAAGTCAATATCTACAAAGTTTTGCAAATGGAAACAAAATCTGTCCATAAAAGATTCACTATAGGCTAGGGGGCGCTTTAATAACATGGGGTACACAAATTGCTTAATATCTCAAAACTATTTGACAAAGATATATTAGGAAGATGTTAGGACCATCTAAGGATCATTTCAAGCTAAGGTCAATGGGTCAACTTACAAATGTTGTAAGCATGATTGTTAAGTCAACATCTGCAAAGTTTGCAAAAGGAAACAAAATCTGTTTATAAACGAGCTACTAGGGAGCACTTTAGTAACATAAGGTACAGTGTTATACAAATGGCTTAATATCTCTCTAAACTGATTTACATTTTGTATACAAAGACATATATGAGAAGGTTGATGGAATTGTCAAAGGATCATCTAGACAAAGTTTCAATTCCTGAGATCAAAGGTCAAGGTCACGGGTACCTAAATACATAGAAAATATAAGTTTTTCTTTAACATCTAGACTTTTTATACTTCTTCTGAAGAATTAATTGAATTGTTCAGTTTTAACCAAACTTTGCAAATACTTTTCTCTTGGGAAGCCATATAATGTTTGCAAATGAAAAGGGGCTAGTACTCATAGAGGCTCCAAAAGAGGCCAAATTTAGGTATTATCTCACTGAAGTGGCCATTAGGGCCCAGTTGGCCTCTTGTTTGGGGGTTTCGCTGGATATTAATTTGGGATTGTCCATCTGTCTTCCGCTTCGTTTCCATGCAATCAAGGCAACATATATTATCCGATTTTTTTTCAAACTTTGTTACAAGGTTAATGCCTAAAGGGCTCAGCCAAGTTTGATCGCCACTTTTGGTGCATATTATTTGGCGGAGTTATGGCCCTTTGATTAACAAAAAATGTAATTTTCTGCTGTTTCCATGCAATAACAGCAACAAATATTATCCGATTCTTTTAAAACTTGGTAACAAACTTAAATGCCTAAATGACTCGGTCAAATTCAATTGCCACTTTTGGCGCATGTTATCTTGCAGTTATAACACCTTGATTAACGAAAAATGTCATTTTCTGTCAATTCCGTGCAACCACGGCAAGAAATATTCTTTCTTCAAAATGGTAATAAGGTCTTAAGGACTCGTCCATGTTCGATCGCCACTTTTGGAGTAGGTTATTTGGCGGAGTTATGGCCTTTAATTTAACGAAAATCTTTTACATATTTTCGACCAGACTAGCCAATTTTAACTAAATTTGGAAGGAAGTGTACCCCAAAGGCTAGGACCTATAGGGGTCCCAAAAAAGGACCAAAACTTGGTAGTACAGCTTTAAAAATATTCTCATGAACCAGTGATGATGACTTTCAAATGTATGCATGATTGTTAAGTCAATATCTCCAAAGCATGCACATGGAATGGAATATGTCCATATATGAGCCACTAGGGGTGATTAACATATAGTTTTATACAAATGACTTTTAAATAACTCAAAACTGATTGATTTTTGTATACAAAAATATAAATTTGAGAAAGTTGTAAGGAATTATCTAAGGATCCTTTTGTCAAAATTTATAGGTCAAAGGCCAAGGTCGCATGCTTATTACTTAACAGAAAATATAAGTTTTTGTCTAATTTTAGACATTTTCAACTTCTCAAGAACCGGTATGCCAGAAAGACCAAAGATTGGTACATCTTTAATTATCTTCTTCTCCAGGAACCAATGATCAGATGATTTCCATATTTTGTATGCATGATCTTTAAATGGAAACGAAATATGTCCATAAAAGAGCCACTAGAAGGGTGACGCTTCAGCAGGAATGGCTTAAATCACACGCACCTTAGAAAATAAAAATCATAAGTTTTTCTTTACCTTAATGGACATTTTGACCTCTTCTGTAGGTTCAATTTACTGTAAACCAAGCTTTGCACATTAGAAGGAACTAATACCAAATGGGGCAAATCTGGGTATCATTTCATTCAAGTGACCGTTAAGGCCCATTGGGTCCCCTTTTATTATAAAAAGTTGGAAAATTAATATAACCGATTACAAAAATTTTGGCTGCTCGCTACGCACGTTGAAAATATACTTTTGTTCACCTCTAACTTAAAATCACGGAGCCGTCGTAGCTTTGCATTATTTGCATAAAAATTATCAAAATTATTATCATCTAAAGATCGAGATTGTGACAAAAACACCTAAAACGTTACATTTAATATATATTTATACATGTCTTTTCTGTGTACTGGCCAATTTGGGTACTGACAAAATGGCAATCACAGCCACATTTTCAATGTGAACTTGGCAGCATTCTGTATTTATCTTGCGACTGCTGATAGATTTAATACCAGCAATTCAAAGATTTCATTACCTGAGATTCAGAAATGCTCGGACATCACAAACATTAAATAATTTTTCAGCAAACGAGAAAAACTGGCATTTGGGTACATGTACGATTGACAGACGAGTAATGTCCCCTGGTGCTCTGTACCTTTTACTCATAGCAACCACAGTGGGAGTTTTACCCCGTTCTTTGGACTCAACTCGCGAAATATGACGACTAGATTATTCGGGTTATTATTAACCCTAAAAAAACGTTGCGTAGATTATAAAAATCCAACTACGGTATATTAATATGTGAAAATACAGTAAACACATTCATCAGTCACTGATAATATAGGCCTAGTAATATTCAGTATTTAGATCTACTGTATTTTCGCACAACGGTACTTAGTTTAACATAGATTTATTTCATAAGATAGAAAAAGTTTACATAATTGTCATATACAAAATTAGGGATTGGAAACAAAGCTTTAAGCTTATTCTATTTCCTCTCCCTGAACAATAACAATAGAATTGGAGAACTTTCTGTACGTGTGTCATGCACAGTGGAATTTGATAAACAACTGAAAATGTATAAGGTATTCAAGGGGAAGCGATTAGTTAAATATGTAAAATCATATATTTAAAATTTATCATTTGCACTTAATCTTTCCATGTTAGAAGAGCCTACCTGTATTTATTATGTATGCTTGAACATTTAGAAAAATGGTTTTTTGGATTCGTCGCCGTATCTAGTAGAAACGATACTTCCCTTTCGAGGACATTGACAGTTAGCAATACATCATAGTAAGAATGACGTCATGATTGTTGTTGTGTGACATCACACTACTTTGAAGTAAATAATTCTATCTACGTCATAATACGGTATCCGAGAAGATGGCAACACCATTTGTCGCAGAAGAATATTAGCATTGGGCTTCCCATTGTTACTAAAGGTATGAAATCAATGTACTTCGTACAACATGTATTTCTTATCTTTTTTATTTTTTATTTATTCATTGTTTTTTTTTTTTTTAAATTTCTTTTTGGTTTTTGTTGTTCTTTTTTGGTTGTTTATCTTATTATTTTTTTGTATTTTGGTTTTATATTTATAATTCAAATAAAAATGAAAACGGATATTATTATTTGCACTTGAATTCAGTTTCTACTCAAATAAATGTAGATCTGATTTTATTTTCAGAAAGACTTTACTTCATGATTTAATACTAAATCTTGATTATACAAAATGATACATTTTACGAATTATATATTGAAAACAGAAGAAAATTAAGTTTATTTTTACTTTGTCAACTGTTATATGGTTCCCGGGTAAAACCATACTAATGCCGAACTTAAGAAGAAATTTTATATAAAAAACACACAAAATTAACTTGTCTGCCTCGAGTTTTTCTGTCTAGAAAAAAAAACTGCTTCTGATGATTACGTCTTCGGATTTTCTGGAAAGGCATGAAAATCTACCTGGTCTTCCGTCATATGTATGTAGCCAACTTTTTAAATACTTTCTGTATCATTTTAGAAATAAAAAGCAACAAGCGAAAAAACAGCAAAATGCGAAGCGACAAATAAATGACAAATTGTAGAAACAAACATTGAATTCATACAGTGTCTTGTATATAATATTTCAATATAAATACGTTAAAAATAAATTGTACCATTAATGTATTTCTATAGTCTTAGTTCTATAGACTGAAATTTGTCATTAGAATTTTGTCAAAGTCACTGTAGCATAATCTGTATTGGTAATACCACAGGGTAGTGATATATACATAGAAAATAATTTTTTTTTTCTATTATGAATATTCCTATTGATTGCAAAATTTCTTCTTTGCATTGTTATAAAAAAATATTCCCGATTCGAACGCACTAGGACGGGAAATATATTAGACTCAATGCATTATGAGTTCCCTAGATAATCTTTATAAAACCCACGAAGTAAAAAGTCCAGTTTCAGGTGTTGGTAATTGATACTGTTTTAACCCGACAACTTACTATTCAAGTCATCAAACCATTACCCATAATGTATTTTGGCGCGAAAAAATTCTACCCACAACGCCATTCTGTAAGGGATTTAGACTATACAAATGAGCTCGCGACTGGACAAGGAGTACATACGATATAATAAAATGCCAGAAAACAAAGAATTCCGCCTCACGTAATATTTCTAATTTTGTTGATTTCTCGCACCGGAAACGAAAAAGAGTTGTTCTCGCCTGTGCTCATTCTCATATTTTATGTTAAGCTTATGTTTCTGAAAACAAAAATTACAATTTCCCCTAAAATTATCCTTTACTTGGCCACTGACTCATTTAATTTTTGACAAAAACGCCAGAAATGTGTCACTATTTAACCTCCATTCTAGGTCAACATGAGTAGTGTTGAACACAATGGATAAGATTGCACTCCCTCATCAATACACTGACAAACCTGTATGTGCCACCCGATCTCCAGTCACCATGGAAACAAGACACTGTAAAAATGGAAATGCTTTCACTGAGAGGACCATTGATGATTACATCGACAACATTTTGTGTCTTATTCTACAGGAGTTTAATGTTGTGAGTTAAATTTTGAGCATTTGTTTTGGCCTTTTATTCCCTATTGTTAGCTTTCCACATTTAGGTAGTAAAGTCCCGCTATCGTCTGCATATAGTGTTTATATATAACAAATGATCCGATATGCCAGTCGTATTCAACATACGAACATTTAATATACAGAGACAAACTACTTACTGATAAGATGTTGTCACAAAGATATCAGATATCAAGGTTAATGTTCACATTTCGCAAATTTTATGGTCGGTATAATGACCCTGTTTGCAATTAGTGTTTGTCGAGTGGAATGTTGACTTGTCTGTGTTTTCAGGCCTTTGGAGCAGAATTGCATCGTTCTCTGAAAAGTCCGGATGTTTCTCGACCACTGAAATTCCTATTTCAAGAATGTGTATTAGTCGACGACGAGGAATATTTCAATAAGCAGGATGTTGATGAAATGGAAGAGGCAATTCTATATCAGGAATCCATAAATAGTACAACGGAGTTGAACAATGTCATAGGTAAAAGACGTTTAATCTTGTTTCCCCTACTTCGCAATCATTATACATTGTATTTTATTATTACCATCCACGTTATCATTATTATGAAATTTATTACAACTTTAAATAATACATAGGTAAACCTATGGAGAGGGCGAAGGCATTCATCAACAGTTTTACATGTTCAGTTAATCCCTTTGGTGATTCTGTCATGTTGCCCCCTGCTGGGTGCAACACGACAGAATCACCAAAGGGATTAATATTCAGTGTTTTTATCACGTAAATGTCCCGGTCATTCACTCATTGTTTTATTACTTTTAAATAAAATATTGAGTGGCTGACTGTTTCCTTGGTGCTAAAACTTAAATAGAATCTATGTGGTATTTATTAGTCATGAATTAAATGCATAAATATGTTTTATGCTATATAAATTTCTCTATCCCATTGTAACCATCATTTCGTGCAGTTCACATTACCAGAATAATGGAGGCTTGTGATCGGGTTCGATGTACAACCCTAGTCGTTCTGGGAAAGTCTGGGTCTACAAAACGTTTCTTAGTGTTGTAGTTTATTACTTCATTTCCAATGCGCTTTTAAGTAATGACTTTGCATCTCCGACATTCTGTTTATGTCACGCGCAAAGTCCCGATGTGAGCAAAAATTTTACCATTAGTAGTACGGGTCCCCGGATGTAGTAGGAATAATAAATGTGAGCTTCTCTACATATATGAGAGCTTCGCCCTCTATAAATAATATATAGGTAAACCTATGGAGAGGGCGAAAGCATTCATCAACAGTTTTACACGTTTAGTTAATCCCTTTGGGGATTCCGTCGTGTTGCCCCCGCAATCCCCCCGTATCCATCATTTCGTGCAGTTCACATTACCAGAATAATGGATGCGCTTCGTGATCGGGTTCGATGTACAACCCTAGTCGTTATATCCTAGTCTCAGTCTGCAAAACGTTTGCCAGTGCGGTAGTTTATTACTTCGCTTGCAATGCGCTTTTAAGTAATGACTTTGCAATACCGACATTTTGTTTATGTCTCGCGCAATTTCCCGATGTGAGCAAAATTTTTACCATTAGTAGTACGGGTCCCCGGATGTAGTAGGAATAAAAATGTGAGCTTCTCTACATATATGAGGGCTTTTCCCTCTATTATCTTTGTTGTTGTTGTTGTTGTTGTGGTTGTTGATGACGTTAGATGTAATTGATTTTTAGGTTTTGGTTACATTTAAAGCACTTAACACTCGTCCCTGTTAGGAAGGAAGATATGTTTTGTGTCTATTTATATATTCTTGAGTGATCTGTTTTCCCAACAACAATTTAAGTGCTTGTACATATTACATCCCAGCATATCTCGAGTTGCACTACCTGAAACCTTTAACCTCCATTTAGGCTTAGGGAGAAGGGAATGAGAAAGGACCGGAGATGAAAAATCACCTCCGAAAATCTGGTTCGACCGATAATCAATCCATGAACGTTCGTGTTGTATATCTTGCGCTCTTCCAAATAAGCTACGCTATCAATTCGTCGTTTTTATTGCCGTTATTGTGCTATTAATATGGCCCTGCATCCATGGTCCGTCCGTCGTCAGTCCGCCGTCCTGAACAATTATTGTTACCGCTATTTCTCAGAAAAGTCTGAAGGGATCTCCATGAAATTTGACATGAGAGTTCCCCTTGAGGTCTAGTTGTGAATATTACATTTTCAAAGAGATCGGAATCCAACATGGCCGACAGACGGCCATCTTGGATTTTGACCAAAGGATGTTTGTTACCGCTATTTCTCAGAAAGGACTGACGGGATATCCTTGAAATTTGACATGGAGGTTCCCCTTTGGCCAAAGGAAGTTTGTTACCGCTATATCTCAGAAAGGACTGAAGGAATCTCCTTGAAATTTGACATCAAGATTTCCCTTGAGGTCTAGTTGTAAATATTATATTTATATTGTATTTTCAGAAAGATCGGAATCCAACATGGCCGACAGA
The DNA here is from genome assembly GCA_030159075.1 of Atrina japonica. NCBI lineage: Eukaryota > Metazoa > Mollusca > Bivalvia > Pterioida > Pinnidae > Atrina > Atrina japonica. The sequence continues at coordinate 1,051,071 of BROG01000008.1, forward strand.
CGGCCATCTTGGATTTTGACCAAAGGAAGTATGTTAACGCTATATCTCAGAAAGGACTGAAGGAATATAATTGAAATTTGACATGAAGGTTCCCCCTGAGGTCTAGTAGTGCATATTACATTTACAGAGAGATCGGAATCCAACATGGCCGACAGACGGCCATCTTGGATTTTGACCAAAGGATGTTTGTTACCGCTATTTCTCAGAAAGAACTGATGAGATCTAATTGAAATTTGACATTAAGGTTCCCCCATAAGATTTAGTTGTGTATCTTGCATTTTCAGAGAGATTGGAATCCAATACGGCCGATTGGCAGCCATTTTGGATTTTGACCATAGGAAGTTTGTTATTGCTATTTCTCAGAAAGGACTAAAGGGATTTCCTTGAAATTAGGCATGACGGATCCCCATGAGGTTTAGTTGTGCATATGTTATTTTCAGAGAGATTGGATTCCAACATGTCTGGCATGTGGCCATCTTGAATTTTGACAATGGAAGTATGTATTTATCAATATGTACTAAAGGAATCTTTTCGAAATTGATTATGGAGGTTCCCCCTGAGGTCTAGATGCGCATATTACACTTTCAGAGAGATCAAAATCCAAGATGGACACCTGTCGACCATGTTGAATTCCATTCTCTCTTAAAATATCATATGTTCAGTTCAAGTTCAGTTTCGCTATAATCTTGTGAAAAATGTTTTTCACAGAAGCATGGATTTAAGTTTAAATTCAATGTTGAGACAAAAAATAAGAGAGAAAAAAAGAAAAGAACATTCTGTCATATATCAGAATAGAACATTTCATGATGGGCGCCAAGATCTCTCTGGAATCTCTTGTTTTACATGTTTTTGCCGTCGTTGTTGTCGTTGCCGCACTTATGACTACGATACATGATTTTGTCAACTGATTATATTGTTTGATATCTACAATGTTTGAAGTCAATTTCAGATACGGCTATTCCACTGAAGGAAAAATCGCACAGTTCACCAGGAGTGACACGAACAAATTCTCTTAGAAAACTTATATCCAGAGTGTTTATGGTATGTCTGCCCCTCTCTGTCTCTGTCTTTGTCTCTGTGTCTCTGTCTCTGTGTCTCTGTCTCTCTGTCTCTGTCTGTCTGTCTGTCTCTCTCTCTGTCTGTCTGTCTCTGTCTGTCTCTCTCTGTCTCTCTGTCTGTCTGTCTGTCTGTCTCTCTCTCTGTCTGTCTCTCTCTCTCTGTCTCTCTCTCTCTCTGTCTCTCTCTCTCTCTCTCTCTCTCTCTCTCTCTCTCTCTCTCTCTCTCTCTCTCTCTCTCTCTCTCTCTCTCTCTCTCTCTCTCTCTCTCTCTCTCTCTCTCTCTCTCTCTCTCTCTCTCTCCATTTTCAATGTTTGATTTAACTATTATACTAGTATAATATAATATTCCAGTACATTATTGTCATTGTTATATAGAACACAAATGCTGAATTCTGCAGCATTATTTATTATTGTTATCATTTGGCACATCATCATCATCATCATCATCATCATCATTATCATTTACCAAACCATCATCATCATCATCGCTATTGTTGTCATTTGCCACATCATCATCATCATTATCATCATTATTGTTATCATTTGCCACATCACCATCATCATCATCATCATCATCATTATTATTGTTATCATTTGCCACATCATCATCATCATCATCATCATCATCGCTATTGTTGTCATTTTTCACGTCATCATCATTATTATCATTTGCCACATCATCATTATCATCATCATTGTTATCATGTGCCACATCATCCTCATTATCATTTTTATTCGTCGTCGTTATTGTTGCTATTGTTTGTTACATCATCATCGATATTGTTGCAATTATTTGTTACATCAATTCCATCGTAATCATTACACGTATTATCATTTGACATATGTTCTAATGCATTCTGAAACTTTTTAAAGAGAGGGAGAGATAGATCTACAGGTGCATTATCAGAAGGGATACATGGACAAGAAAATAAGAAACAGAACGAAAGTACAGGAAATCGTTGGCATAATCGGCGAAAGAAAAAGTCGTGCACCGTCAAAGGTAGGTTTTATCATGTAAAATAAAGTCGTCAACTGTCAAAGGACGGCTTTATTGTGTAAAACAAAGTCGTCCACTGTCAGAGGTAGGTTTTATCATGTAAAATAAAGTCGTCCACTGTCAGAGGTAGGTTTTATCATGTAAAACAAAGTCGTCCACTGTCAGAGGTAGGTTTATCGTGTAAAATAAAGTCGTCCACTGTCAAAGGACGGCTTTATTGTGTAAAACAAAGTCGTCCACTGTCAGAGGTAGGTTTTATCATGTAAAATAAAGTCGTCCACTATCAGAGGTAGGTTTTATCATGTAAAACAAAGTCGTCCACTGTAAGAGGTAGGTTTTATCATGTAAATCAAAGTCGTCCACTGTCAGAATATCTTATAATTCACATCACATTCACATCTGATACCCTGTAAATTTGCATTTAAATGTACTTTTTTACACCATCATCGGTTTTTTCATCATTATTTTCATTGTCATCATCATCACCACCATAACCATCATCATCATCATTACTTTGGGATTATTCTAGGCATTAAAAGTCGCAAAACTTTTGTTGTATATAAAGATAATGTGACTGAATCTAAAACTAGGCATTTGATTTGTATAGATAAACGATAGATAATAAGATACACCTGAGAGATATGTCTTGACGAAAATCTGCATTTTTATTACAGACCCATTTAGGACCATACAAGTTGTGCAACAAATTGAAAGTGGTCAACAAGAAGGGCAAATGTTATCCAATGATTGCACGTCGAAAAATTCGAAGACACCATTTATTAGTCAAAAGAAAAAGCGTTACGCTGAATTCAGTATGGGTGAAGAAACAGCACAAAAATCCGGGAAATTGGCTAACATCAGAAACACATTTCGTAATTTGTTTTCCAGGTCCAGAAACAATATTGTTAATGTATAGGCTCTAGCATATTTCATTTCCGCCATATCCGAGATTTCGGAATAGGACTGATGTGATTCTAGTGTAAATAGAGATACCATGTCAATTGTCTTTTGTATTTCCTTTTGTATTCACATAAATATTCACTTCTCTTTACACTTTAAAAATTAAATTTCATAACATATCAATATTTTACAGAATGGTAGAAAATGTATTCAATTGAATAAATCAATGATGATGATTATTCAGGGATATTACCTGTTCATTGTGATGTTTTTCAGGTATCGAAGTTCAGCAAGTTGTGAAGGTATAGAAAGAAAAGCAAATATTTTCTTGCTTCTCTTTCAGTTATTTTGTTTGTTTTTGTTAGATAATTATATCTTCTATGATACCTTGCCTTAAGTGTTAAATGTTGAAATTTGTATTTGAAAACATATGAGGTCTTCCGGTACTAAGACTTTCAGCAAACCGTAAGCATTCTCTACCACAACATATACTCTGACTATTATAAATATATTTCTAATTACAGGACGGATTTAGATGTAAATAATGACATTATACCTCTGGTCAGGTATTTATAGTCAGTTCCGAATGCATGGTTATATTCTTTTTGCATACCACGACTTGGCATTATGATATTTATCAAAAGTAAATTTATATACAAGCTCATTAAAGTGAAAGCAGTTTGTCACGTGTAAACATGACACAGACAAACTATTGTTTCTATTTAAACTTACTATTGTACATACATACATACATACATACATACATACATACATACATACATACATACATACATACACACATACATACACATACATATATACTTATTTATTTATTTATTTATTTATTTATAAACGCATAAATATAAAAAATCTCAGATACCAAAGTATAAATCAATAGAATGTCCAGGACATAGATACAAATCCGAACGGACATACACGGACCTCTCGAAACCAAGAGGTGGGATCAGGTGCCATGGAGGTGTAAGCATCCCCTGTCGACCGGTCACACCCGCCGTGAGTCCACAGTCAAGTCCAATGAAATACGTGAGGAGTGTATCCGCGTCACAATTGGTACAGACGTCTCAACAACCGCCAACGAAAAGGCAACTCAACATTTCACTTAGTGAAACAGAGTAATCGCAAACAAGACTATTATACCGACCGTAAAATTTGCGGAACGTTGACAGTAAACGCGGTTTCGATATCCCTGTGTCAATAATTTATCAGGGAGTAGTTCATCTCTGTATATGATATCTTCATATGTTGTACACGCCCTGGCATATCGTATCATTTGTGAAAAAAAACTCCATATGCGGGTGACTGAGGGATATTACTACTTAAATGTAGAAAATTTACGATGGGAAAACCGAAATCCCCGCGTTTGTCGTATAGCTTAGTTGTTAATTTCCCGTCTGTGTTTATACTAGGTAAAATGTCTAAGTATGAAGTGTGTGTGCTTGATTCTGTCATATCTTTAATTTCTTGTTCATTGGGATATATCGCATTGACATATGTATGAAAATTGTCATTATTGATTGACAAAACGTCGTCGATATATCTAAATGTCAAATTAATGGACACCGCTAACTTTTTCTTCTTTTGATTCAGCAGTTTCTGAATGAAGTCTGCTTCGTATGAATAAAGGAACAGGTCGGCCAATATAGGGGCACAATTGGTTCTCATAGTATAACATGTATTGGGGTTTTACCAAAAAGTGGGAACATGATAATTATAATATTCCCACTTCGTGATAAAACCCTTGGTAAATCAAAAAGTGGGAACATGATATAATTATTTCGAAATAGCATCTCATTGTAATGTTTGAAATCTCGTTTTCAAGTATTACAGAAACTTATAATAGAATACTTTTGCAATTTTACTTTACATGGGCAGTTTCACATTCAGACTTCAGTAAAATCACGATCTTGTGAATAGAGAGAGTGATCAGCCATTTAAAACGATATATTGAGTCAAAGTTGTCCAAGTGTAGACTATTTTGCAACTATGAGAAATGGTAACCGAACATAGCAATACCTTCTATTATATATATATATATATATATATATATATATATATATATATATATATATATATATATATATATATATATATATATATATATATATATATATATATATACATAATATATATATATATATATATCTGTGTGTGTGTGTGTGTGTGTGTGTGTGTGTGTGTGTGTGTGTGTGTGTGTGTGTGTGTGTGTATTATGAATGAGACAATACAACTTTAATGTATCATATAAGTAACACGCAAAATTATGTTCAAAACGGAAATTTTTTTACATTCGTGTTTATGTTAAATGGCGTTCATCATTCAAGCTAGAGTTAAATTTCCATAGACAGTGGTAAAACGTATTGTATTCTACAAAATATACAATGCATGTTCGTCTGTGCGTGTGTTTAGCTTCCACTGATAGGTAAAACAGAAGAAAAAACATCTAGGGGAAAATATGGAACTTAGCACCTAAATGAACAGTTAACATGGAAATTTATTTTCTTCATACATTTCATATGTTATTTATTAGTATGTGCCAAAAATATGGGTTTTATGAATCTAATTTATTTTTCTTTTGTTAATTATACATTAGGAAAATAGTGAAATGTCCATTAAATTGCAATTCTCGTAAAAAAGTCTAATGATTTTGTTGTTGTCTTTTTGTGTTTTTTTTCTGATAGAAAGATAGTTTTTTAATTATAGGGTGGACGCTAAACATAAAAAAATGGATTGGCCTTATCCCATTCATTTTATTATGTTTCCGTAGCATATTCTGCTATCGTTAAAATGTTTGATTTTTATTTTGTAATATGTTCGATTAAATTGTCAAATGAACATTTATTTTGTTGTACTTTTGTGTACTTATAATGGTATTATATTCCGTTGTATTTTGTACTGAAGATGTCTGAGAAAGTGACGACATAATTAACTATTAACCAAACAATAACACATTATTGCACATGTTGGTGTAATATAGGCATCCTCATGTAAATTAATATGCAAAAAACGTAAATGCAAGTGTTATAGACTTAATAACCGTAACCATTGAAGATTATGATAAATAGTGTCATAATTATCATTGTTGTTGTTGTTGTTGTCGTGATAATTGTCATTATCGGTTTCCGGTTGAACTCGAATAAATAAATGGTAGATCCCCACTATATATGTTTTATTTTAAATTATTTTAAAAAAATATTAATATGCCCATCATAGTACAAATATGCATTTTAATATTAACTTGTTTGTATCTAAGCATACAAAAAATGGTCTGTTACACTCAAGATTTGTCGGCCTTATGCTGAGGTATGATAAAATTATAAAACAAAAATCGTGAAACGATGTCATACGTCGAACTTTCATTGTAATTTCGGATATGGGTGTACATTTTCTAGACGTATTCCGACGAACGAGTAACTTAGAAGTAAGGTGAAGGACAAATGATTAATAATGATGAATATAAACATAGCAATGGTGATAATAATAATAATAACAGTTATATAATGATGAACCAATAACGTGTTGTTTTACAAGTGCGTCATTAATTTTACACCATTAAAAACTTCTACTTTGATCTCAATCTTATTCTAAATATGCTTTTAGAATGTCTTTATAAATCTGGTAATACAAAGTGTTGTAAGGTATAACATGGATTTCACGTCAGTGTATAATTTTTGCTGATTAAAGCTGCCGAACATGCAGAACACGTACAATAACTATAACATTAACATTTGTTTTCCAGGCGGAAAAGTCTAGGTGAGAGCTAATTGAAACGAAGGTTCAGGCTCGGGGCATTTCGGATAAAAAAAACACAGTGTGGCAGAAGGGGTTAAATTGTCCGTGGGAGACTGTCAGGGTAAAATCCTCGATATTTGAATCCGGCTGCCATTCTGATGTTTAACGAGAAATGAGAACCTTTGGTTTCTTTATTATCCTGGTTAACTCTGTCGGAATTATCAATGGACATGGGCGTATGATTGAACCAGCAATGAGGTCATCTTTATGGCGATTTGGATTTAAAGATGCTCCTAAAAATTATAACGACAACGAGTTGAACTGTGGTGGATACCTAGTAAGTCAATCTGTTTCTATAATATATTTCACATCTTTTCCTCTTCTGTTGTGTATTAACCGGTGAAACAATAAACCGAAGTGTTCATTTGTTCCATTTTGTCAATTGACTGACAAATTAATATAAACATAATACATAATATAAGAGTTTGCTTTGCTTAAAAGGCCAAAACAAATGCTGAAGATAATCGTTTCGGTCAATAAAACTTTATCCTTTGAGATCGAATTTAAATAAATGTAGTTCAAAACAGAAAGTTGTGTCATAAAAGGTCAAATAATGAAATTAAAAGTATTGTCAAATCCGTTTGTGAGTAGTTGCTGTCTTAAGATAATAAATTGTGAGTAGTTTCGAATTTAAATAACTATGCTTTCAATATGAAATATTTCTTTATATAAAATAATCGGCTGGTACTGGGTTTATGTATACCCCTCGGGACTCAATCAGTCCACCAGAAGTGCAAACGACCCCGTTGTTACGATATCATAACATAATACGAAAGTCAGAGTTCTGCTGTAATCAGTCACAGTTGTTAAATGCTTAGTAATCTGTGATTGTGTGTCTGAAGATCAATCGATGATTGCCTTTGAAACCTCGTTGGTCCTTACACTGACTCGAATCCTGTACCTCAAAACATCACCTGATGTACATGAATATTTCAAATGGTAAGAATACAGACAAATTTTCGCCCCTGCTGAACTTTGGCCTTATACGACAGAAAATATTCACCCCATCTTAATTTCGCCTTATATAACTTTAGTTCACCCCATATTAATTACGCCTTATATAACTTTAGTTCACCCCATATTAATTTCGCCTTATATAACTTTAGTTCACCCCATATTAATTTCGCCTTATATAACTTTAGTTCACCCCATCTTAATTTCGCCTTATATAACTTAAGTTCAACCTATCTTAATTTTGCCTTATATAACTATAGTCCTATGAATGGTGTGTATGTCCGTGCTTCAATTACGAGTAAAATGTTTGCTTTTATTTTAAAATCACCCTGTCATCTAAGGGCTAAAATGTCCAGTTATACAGTTGTTGTTGTTTTGTTGTGTAACGTCCCACTCAAGAATCTTTCAATCATATGGAGACGTCACCAAATGACGGTGAAGGGCTTCAAAATTTGGTCTATGCTCAGCACTTACGACCATTGAGTAATGAGGGTTCTTAAACATCTACATCAGAGAGAGAGAGAGAGAGAGAGAGAGAGAGAGAGAGAGAGAGAGAGAGAGAGAGAGAGAGAGAGAGAGAGAGAGAGAGAGAGAACACAATAGTGTCGAATCTAAGCAAATAGGTATAAGTCATGAAACGAATTATATAAAGCACTAAAATGACTTACAACACGGACAAAATCGAGTTAAATTTTCAGGACTAAGATATTACAATAAAATTAAAAAAAAAAAAACCACATACATACACACTCACACGCTAGCCCGCATCCACACACATTTTGGGATACAAATGAAAAAGCTACATGTTAAATGGTGATACATATATATATATATATATATATATATATATATATATATATATATATATATATATATATATATATATATATATTGTTTACGCATAACTTCGCGAGAACTCTCGCGAAAATAAAATTATAATGTAATGAAGTATGATGAAATGGGCACTCGAAACCGTGAAAATATATCTATATAATATATCGCGAATAAATTAAAAACTTATGTATCGCGAAAATAAAGACGCGTGGAAATTTCCGGACTTGCAATATATATATATATATATATATATATATATATATATATATATATATATATATATATATATATATATATATATATATATATATATTTGTTTCCAGAACTGAACGTCATATTCGATTAACACTAACATGTTATTTCATGTTGGTGTATTTTCACCTACAACAGTGAATTGTCTTTAAAACACTGCAGCACAGATTTTTATTATATTTTGTATTTTTACTATACATATTGTATTACTTTTTGCTATTTAAACATTTTAAATTTTTCGTGTATTGTCGCTTTAGTTGCGACTTATGTGTGATGTTTCAAACCTTTGAATGACACTAAAGTTGTACGGAAGTAAAACTTAATTAAAGACAAAGTTAAATACAAATAATTATGCATGTTTTAAAATTTCACTTTCATGTAAGTTTTTAAAATACTGAATTACCACAGAGTGACAGGCATGATAATTATGAAAATAAGACACGGTGCTGTATACACTCTCGACATTACATACGAAATGCTACTGTAAATCCAGCTTTTATTTGCAAGAATTTTATTTGCGCGTTTTTTCCGAAGGCTCTCGTATGCGTATGTGTATAGTGTCGTATGCATATACAAATATAATTAATTATTTGCAAACGAATAATTGCCAAACTGTGTTTCTCAAGCAATATTCAGATAATATATAGGAATCTAAGAATTCTTATGCCTGTGTATATCTCGTATTTGGTATTGTGTATTATTGCAAGTTGTAAAAAGGAGAGAGAAATTATTTTTGTAAACACAGCCAATGATCATGCTAAAACGTTTGAGTATGGACTGCATTGTTGGGCTTTTAGCCTTGATACAGTTTTAGGTATAATATTACTCTTGTATGATGAATTGCCTCTTTAACCTCTCCGTATCATTCACAAATATAGTATGATAAAAGGTGATAAAAGTACTGGTGACCTCGTCATTTGACCTATGATGTCATTTGGGTCCACCCTTTCCAGAAAGGCCAAGTACGTATGCAAAGTTTGACAATGGTTCGAGTCCCGTTGGAATCTAAGTTGGTTTAATGGGAAAAGTTGTCAGTTTACTCGCGGAAGTGCATCATAACCGGGTTCTCTTCTCCACAATTAAAAAACCATATAACTGAAAAAATATATGGTATTAAACACCAATAACACAAACAAGAAATAAAACTAAACTTTTTCCAAATGTCTGATGGATTGACAGACACACAACATCACTTCTCTAGTATATCTATAAACTCTTTGCTATGCGAGGATGGTAAGTGAACTCTTGGTCTACCAATGTTTGTTTGTATGTATGTATGTATGTATGTATGTATGTATGTATGTATGTTTGTTTGTTTGTTTGTATGTATGTATGTATGTATGTATGTATGTATGTTTGTTTGTATGTTTGTTTGTTTGTTTGTATGTATGTATGTATGTATGTATGTATGTATATATATGTATGTATGTATGTATGTATGTATGTATATATGTATGTATGTATGTATGTATGTATGTATGTATGTATGTATGTATATATGTATGTATGTATATATGTATGTATGTATGTATGTATGTATGTATGTATGTATATATGTATGTATGTATGTATGTATGTATGTATGTATGTATGTATGTATATACACATACATTAATATCTAACACTTACGGCATTTAGTGAAATTGTGAAATGTACATTGACATTTGTATAATTGTATCTTTCACTATTTTACGTCTGTTTCACTGTTTGACATAAAAACCTTCCATGCCTTACAACAACACTGCAATGACCAAGGATAATACGTATACCATATACGTGAATAATTACGGGTCAAAGGGTCGAGTAATTACAAAATGCCATGGCTGATGTATTCTTATAATTCATGTAAGGTTGTTACTTAAAACAGACTAAGGTATAAAAATAGACATAAAAATTAATTTTCAACAAAGCTTAATTATACAACTGCAAATGGGCATGAGCGTTCTGACATTTTCTCCATTCATACTTTCAAAGTATTTAACAGAATGCAAGGTTTTACTTATCTGGATAATCAAGATGCATTAAATTAATGTAATTTGACAAGAAATAACAACTTTTAACGACATCGGCCAAAATGGTAAACGTATTATGTTTAACATAAACTGTTTTTTAAAATAAATACTAGTATTTATATGTTGAGCAAATATATGATATTTCATATAATCGCCCACTTGAAAATCGCGTAGAAAGACGTATTTTATCCCGCTCATTTCGTATCACATCGAGGGGCCGAGTGGTTAGAGCATCGCGCTTTGAAACCGGAAGCTTCACTTCTGGTCAGCCCAGGTTCGATCCCCACTGGAACCTAAGCTGATTTTTGTGAGAAAGTTTGTTGTCTTTACCCGGGTATATGTAACCGGGATTTCGTCTCCACCAATAAAAACTGGCCCCACCATATAATTGTTGAGTATGACATAAAACACTTCAAAGTTAAAAAATATATATATATATATATATCAAAGTACAGACAGTACTGAAATGAGATAACGAATGATACAGCTTTTATTATGTAATGCATGTTGGACCTGCTGAAGTGAGTGTAGCACGCTCTGGAATACACAGAAATACGTCTCATCGTGTGGATCACGTGTATTTTCTTTTTCTTCTTTATTGTTTAACCATACAGTCTTGCAAACAAAACTGTATTTAAACATTATCCATTACTTTGATGTCATGCAGGTATCAGCATTTAAAACATGAAATAAGGTACTGATCATAATGAACAGTGCAAGTGATTGCATAATTAAGATATATTTAAATAATATACTTAAATAACAACCTGGCGCGTATGAATTTATAAGTGTTTCACTTATGTCTAACGATACGAACTCAGGAATATTTTCTTTGACATTTCATTGAATTATCTTCATTGAAAGTCAAATAAATTCCGCAATTTGTTATAAATTAAACACAATGAACTATACTTTTCGGTAGCAGCTAGATTCTATTTCCATAATTAGCAGTAAATTGTACAGAATCGCGGAAACTCTTCTTTGAGATCAACAAGGACAAATACATGCATACGTATGCAACATCAATGGATATCGTAGGAATACCTTAATCATGTATGTATTATCATAGATATTTTTTCTGTAGAATTATTCATAAAACATAATTAATCAACTTTGTGTCTTTTTTATTTTGCAAAGATCTGTGATTAAAAGAAAATGTTGCATTCTCCTGTGAACACTTGTTTTACACGTATGGTTAAACGTAAACAAATAAGGGATCACAAATTGTCAACCTGTATCTGCAGTTTAAAGGGGGTATATCTCGTATCAGATTTATTCTTTCATGCTCCGATGATAGATACTTTGTAGTATTCACTATTATATTAAACAATGATATCGAAAATTATCGTTATTCTGCAGTCAGCCATCTTGGTTTTGATCCCAACTAGACAAGAGTGACGTACTCAAATTGTATCGTTCCGCAGTTTCGTACACAGATGATATGTAATCACCAGTTTTAAAGATCGCGTTGAAAGACGTACACATTGCAGCATCGTACACAGATGATAGGTAATAACACATTTCAAAGATCGTTTAGAAAGATGTATATGTGTCCCTAACTTCCCTTGTCAATTTGTTACATGTCAGAAAAGTACGCTCTTCTATTAAGTTACAATGGTTTCCTTTAGATCAAATTCTTCATTTTTAGCATTATACTCTTGAAAAATTAAAACATTGAACTGTGCTGTTAATATTGTACACCTGTTGTCACGTCTCTGATGTGTCGTACATACACAGGTAGGTATTATACATGTGGACTTACAGTGACATGGTTTTGATTTGTTTTGTTCTGTGTTTTATTTCATTATTTTGATTTGTCTTATGAAGATTTTGTTTGCTTTGTAATGGATTTAGATGGTTCGAACTCGTCAGCTGTGTTTAAATTGTTTTAATTTGGTTTAAAACATTGTGTTATATTTTGATGAAAGAGAGCGTGAGAGAGAGAATTGTGTTGAGTTGTATTGGTTTACGTGTTGAGATTTGAAGTATAATTTTGACCCTTTCGCCTATCATATCTATAACTAACTGATGACATTTTCACCGAACTCGATATGTTTCCATGTAACATTCTCGACGGGTTTGACATGTTGGTAGAGACGCTGACTCTTTACGGGCACCTGGTCCCACCCCGTTCTAGATTCACAATTGTTCTTCATGTTGAGACCATTTGTACATTTGTATCCTAATGGACTCGGAGTTAATATTATCCATTGTCACTTCTTCATTTTTACTTTTTAAACAATTAAACGTTTTAATTCTATCTACCAAATATTTATACACTCTCTTTTTGTCGTTATTGGAACTTATTGATTAGATATTTCAAATCTTACTACGTTTGTTGTTTTTGTACGTACTGCTGAATTTGTTTCTGTGAATAGTTGTGAAGTTTTGTTTATGTCGTACTCAGACTTATCCATTTCAACTGTAGCATGTTTTGGTACTCATGTTCTGCATTCTGGTATATTGTTGACTGCAAATGCATGACAGATTGCTGTAAGATGGATAGTAACAATCGCTTTTAAAGTCAATATCCCCTATATTTACGGTCGGTATGATATGGTATATCACTGGTAGATATTTCATTAGCAGAATTACTTTTAGGAACAATCGACTTTTAAGTCACTATCGCCGATGCTTAGGGTCGATATAATGATATTGTTTGTCATTGGTATATGATTCTATCACTGCCACATGTTTCATTAGCAGAATTACTTGTAGGAACAATCGCGTTTTAAGTCAAAATCCCCAATATTTAGGGTCGATATAATGATAGTGTTTGTCATTAGTATACGATTTACTAGCTGGCCTACTTGTTCGACAGTAATTAGTTTAAGATTGTCGTTATAAGTGTGACAAGTCGACAAGGATTTTTACTTCTCTGTGAACCTGATCCCAGTAATGGATTTTCCAAAGGTTTGTGTTAGATGAAGAAGTGCAAAAATAAAAATTGTTAGAAATTGAAATATGGAGTAAAACCCAGATTGTAAGATGGCGAAGTTAAGTGTAAAACCAAAATTAGTAGAAGTTGAAATTTGAGTGAAACCAAAAGTGTAAGAAAGGAAAATGTGAGAATAAAACCAATAATCTCAGCAGTTTAAATATGGAGTAAAATCAATATCGTAAGGAAGGAAATGTGGAGTAAAACCAAGCTAAGATTCTTAGAAGTCGAAGTTTTGTAAATAAAGGTTTTTAGAAGTTGAAATGCGTAGTATCGCCTAACTTGCTAGATGGTGACGTGCAATGTTATATTGAAAAGAGGGAGAAATTGGAATTAATATATATAAAAAGATACCAAAGTATAAATCAATAGAATGTCCAGGACATAGATACATATCCGGTAAAATAGACAAACACGGACCTCTCGAAACCAAGAGGTGGGGTCAGGTGCCATGGAGGAGTAAGCATCCCCAGTTGACCGGTCACACCCGCCGTGAGTCCACAGTCAAGTCCAATGAAATACGTGAGGAGTGTATCCTCGTCACAATTTGTACAGACGTCTCAACAACCGCCAACGAAAATGCAACTCAACATTTCACTTAGAGAAACAGAGTAATCGCAAACAAGACTATGATACCGACCGTAAAATTTGCGGAACGTTGACATTAAACGCGGTTTTCGATATCCCTGTGTCAATAACTTGTAGTGAGTAGTTTACCTCTGTATATGAAATCTTCATATGTTGTACACACCCTGGCATATCGGATTTTTTGTGAAATATAAACTCCATATGCAGGTGACTGAGGCATATTACTACTTAAGTGTGGACAATTTACGATGGGAAAACCGAAATCGTCGCGTTTGTCGTATAGCTTAGTTGCTAATTTCCCGTCTGTGTCTATAGTAAGTAAAATGTCTAAGTATGAAGCGTGTGTGCTTGATTCTGTTGTTATCTTTAATTTCTAATTCGCTGGGATATATCGCATGACATATGTATGAAAACTGTCATTATTAATTGACAAAACGTCGTCGATATATCTAAATGTCAAATTAAAGGACACCGCTAAATAAATTTTATGTGATAATTAAAGGGGTATTAGCTGTTTTTACCAAAAAATTATTATCTCGATTTTTTCTACTTTTACAACCTGTACTTGTTGTACATAAACAAATAAGATCAATACACAGGCATAAAATATCTTATATCCGTATGTTATGTGAAAACAAGGTCAGGTCTTGTGTGGTATTTATATACAAAAAGTAAGGTTGAGTTAGTCAATTGCAATTGAAAAAGTACCAAGCCTGGGTTTCTCAATCAATTTTCACAAAATTTATAGTGTGACAATAACTTGAGATTCTGTTTACACAAGCAACAGTATCTTTATGGGCATCCATCAGATCAAAACGTGCCTAGATCAGGACAGCTTGATACCGCAGCCGAGCTCTAACGCGACACTCCATAATATGTTGATCAATGAACTCAAAACGTTCGGAAGGTCCTTCCCCATACACTGCAGGAAGGCAAATGAGAGTTATGATATATTTTACAGACCACCACAATCTAGGTTACCTGTAGCAAAATATCTACCGAAAGCGAAGGACCCATACAATCATATATTATTCAACATCAGTTTTGTCCTGTGGATCAACGTTTCACATCCGTTATTTATCAGTTCCGATGCTTTCCTTGTCAGTCATCTTACGTTGAACATACGCACATCTAACGGACACCTTTGTACAGTAGTGTACGTTCCAAGTTTTGAACCAAGAGGAACGTACATCGCTGGACAAGGAACGCAGACGCCGCAGAATAAATGCAAAAGAAATGCATGCGAACGTACACTAACGGATTGAAAATTTTGTTATACGTTCGACGACGGTTAGTGCTATACGGTGTAGTGTGACAGTCACTGAAGAATTTTACACGTATATCTCTTTTCTGTTATTGTACAACAATTTTTTGTTTTTTTGTTGTTTTTGTTTATTGTTTTGTTTTGTTTTTTTATTTTTGAAAAAAACAACACAGCTATTGTCCTTTAGATTTAGCATGTAGTTATCCAGTACTATTAGTGGTCGGAGGGAATTTTAATATTTCAGATTGCCAGAGCGTATAAAATATACACGCCAAAGGTTTAACTGAAAGAAATTCTATAAAACAACATACAAAAATAGTGGATATTGGGTACACGCGGAGTCTTGGCACATTCTTAAGTTTGATTAAGTGTCATTGAGAAGTAAACTCCAGATTTTTTTTTCAAAGTGAAATGCATTGTAAATGATCCGATATGCTACATTTCATATACAGGGGGAAACTACTTACTGACAAGTTAATGATACTCGGATATAGAAAATTACGGTTGATGTCAACGTGCTGCAGATTTTACGGTCGGTATAATATCCGTGTTTGCGAACCACTAAATTAAATGTTGAGATGCCTGTTCAGTAGCAGTTGTAGAGTGGGGTCTGTACCAATTGTTCCTAACTTATTTTATTTGAATGAACACATCCATGACACCTGATCCCAGCTCTTGATTTCCAGAAGTCCGTGTTTGTCCAATATTTACAGATTTGTATTTTTATCCTGGACATCGTGAAGATTTATGCTTTGGCATCTGAGATTTTATAACGAAAACGTTAATTGCTTTACATATAATTATATAATTAAAAGTTCGAAGATATACATTTAATGAATTATAGTCTTATAGCACATAGCATTATCGTTTATCGTAATGTCTGATATGTACACCGATTATCGCCAATATAGTCATTTAATATTACTATCCGTTTCCTCAATTAAAATTAGATGTAACCTCTGCACCAAGGTTATGGGTTACTTAGAACAGACAACACATGCTAACTCGCGGCCCTCTACATACGGACCGCACGGTAAAACACCACATTTGACCTCGACCAGGTACAGAAGTAAACCATTTAAATTTGCTGATCCACCAATGAATATATCAGGATTCTTGTCAACACAGATATAGCTAGACTCTGACTGATGCATATGTGAATTTGTCATGATATATCCCTGATACTCTTTTTGCCAACCTGTCGGACAGGAGGTTTGACCCGGTATCATTAAAGAATTTTGTTTCCCAATACTTTGACAAACGCTGCATGCTACATCTTGGTCGTGATATTTCTTTGGATCCAGAATATTTGGGATGTCCAGTTCAAACTCGGCGCCCCAGATTTGACCCGTGTGA
The DNA here is from genome assembly GCA_030159075.1 of Atrina japonica. NCBI lineage: Eukaryota > Metazoa > Mollusca > Bivalvia > Pterioida > Pinnidae > Atrina > Atrina japonica. The sequence continues at coordinate 1,068,034 of BROG01000008.1, forward strand.
ACGTCATCACCGTCGTGATATCTATCAAAGGAAGGTTTACTAGAAAGACATAAGATGTTCGCACCTGATCCAGGTGAGGTGTAGTAATTACCTGCCGCATAACCTATATATACAGATAAAAATATTGTGAAGTAGAAAGTATCATAAAATATAGGAAGTTCGCGAGGGTAACGTGTGCAGTGCATCTTTATCGAGGAGAATAATTAGAATCTGAATAAAATGTATGAAGTACACCTTATCAAAGAACATAAGAAGTACATGGGTAAAGGTCAACTTTGTAATGGTCAGTTTGAGGGTTCGCATCGCAGGTATTTTCCCTGTGGGGTTAACATTCGATATGAGAAGTAAAATTTAAGCATGTTTTACATCTAGTTGAGACCAGACCCATTTTCCCGAGACGAAGCAGTTGTTAGGCCATCATCAGATCAGGGACGGGATCAGGTGCCATAGAGGAATAAGCACTTTTTGCTGACCGCCAATGCGCATTGTAATAACCACAAGTCAATCCAAAATAAAAACAAGCTAGGAATCGATATAGACATTAAATATTTTAGGTAGTATTTTAGGTAGTAACTCGACATTTCTGTTCGTGAAACACAAGGGCAAGGCATAAGTATATCAACTCTTCAGTTCAAACACAATTCCTCAGAATTTTTGACAATACTTTACCACTTAGAACTGGGTGCATATATAAAATGATCGTACTTGTAACACACTCTAGCATACTGGGAAATTTTGGGAGACATAATTGCCATATGCCGGGGATTTCAGAGATACCTTATAAGATTTCTGTTAAAATTTACCGATATCTTTTGTGTTATAGCCTTAGATTTTACCGCACTGTGACTGAAACACATAACATCTAACCTTTGATTAGAAAGTCCAACCATAAACAAACAAGAGAAAAAATGCGCTTAACCTAATATGAGATTCATATCACTATTCATTACATTATTATCAAAAGTGTTATTTCATTTGAGTAGAACTTAAATTACTTTTGTGCATTTTTGTGTTATTTTGGTGTTTTATATTGGTAAAGAACAAGCAAATCGAGTCAATAAGTAACATCATCATCATCATCATCATCATCATCTTTTACCAATATTTCATACCTGAATAAACAAGTGATGAATCAGTACCATTACAAGAAGAACGTCCCCAGCGGATATATGTCGGTCCTACAATATAGTAACAAAGAGGAACGATTAGAGACGAAAAATCGCTCTGTATAATTAAATGACGGTGATGAAATTCATTCAATCTTGCATTAAAGGTTACCTTTGTATAAAGGGCACCTGTCTATAAAGGTCATTCAGATATAACCTTTGCTAACTTTTTTATAAATATTAAAAACATAATACCAAAGTTATAATGCTCAAGACGATCATTTTTGTCAATTAAACTTCATCAGTTGAGCTCCAAATTTTAATACATTTTCTAAAGAGAAAGTGGTATGAGGCAAGGCCAAATAATAAATCTAAATGTATAATCAAAATCCGTCTAAGAGTAACCACTGTAAAAAGATAACTGTCCTAGCTTTAGTGCTATCAGTGCCAAATATTACTTTTGTATGATATTTTCAGCTGGTATGGAAATAGCAGGTTCTAGGTTTATGTATGCCGTCGGGGACTCAAACGGTCCACTAGAAGTGGCAACGACCCGGACGAGTGGTTATAAATATTATAAACATAATACTAACGTTATAATGCTCAAGACGATCGTTTCTATCAATTAAACTTCATCAGTTGAGCTCCAATTTTAAATAGATTTTCTAAAGAGAAAGTGGTATGAGGCAAGGCCAAATAATAAATCTAAACGTATATTAAAAATCCGTCTAAGTGTAACTACTTTAAAAGATGGCTATCCTAGCTTTAGAAAATTTTTAAAATTTAATTGTGCTATCAGTGCCAAATATTACTTAAGCGGACTCACGGCGGGTGTGACCGGTCGACAGGGGATGCTTACTCCTCCATGGCACCTGATCCCACCTCTTGGTTTCCAGAGGTCCGTGTTTGTCCATTTTTACCGGATTTGTATCTATGTCCTGGACATTCTATTGATTTATACTTTGGTATCTGAAATTTTTTATATTATCAGCTGGTACCGAAATACCAGGTACTAGGTTTATGTATACTCTCGGTGACTCAAACGGTCAACCAACAGTGGCAACTACTCAGTAGTTATAAATATTATCAACATAATACCAAAGTTATAATGCTCAAGACGATGCGAATAAACCTCTTTATAGAGGTCACCTGCCTATTGCAGCCACTTTGTTTCCTTGAGTGACCTTTAAAGACAAGCGTGACTGTATTTATATCGTGGTAAGAGTGGAGAGACGTATCGCTGACATATATGCCAGTGTTATTAGTCCCCGACTGGAGAATCCGTGGGTGCTATAGGTTTTGTCTGCGTCCGTCCGTCAGTCTGTCCGTTAAGGTTTTGGTTTAAGTTTTTCAATGGTTCACCATTCATTTAATAATAGTATTAGATTGCTGATACTTTGCAAATTGTTTTTTAGGGGTTGAACATTAATGTCGGAGAGTAAATCTGGAAAACTATTTCAATTATTTTTTATTTATAATGGCTTCACCGGTAGGGGACATTTATTGATCCATCAATACTCTCAGAATGCTTTTTATTTAGACTCTTAATCACATCTAATCTTTTACATACTTGAATGAAAATTGGTAAAGATAAACTTTGATAAAAAACTATTTGAAATTTGTTTGAAATATAGTAAGGAAGTATCAACGGATATTGGAAACTCCCAAGTCGTAAGTAATACGACAAATTAGATATAAAAACGGTCTCAATACGAGGAAAAGTTGTTGATGATGACATTGGATTGATTTTGAATGATTAATTAACAATATCTGAGCAATGTATAACAACAGCGTTTGACTGAAAAACTTTGACTGTATAGAATTGATATATAATAAAGTTAAAACTAACATCATTAACAATTTAGATATTAACAGAGCAAAACTCAAATATAGCGAACATAGATAGAGTGAATTTATGGTAGGAACGAAGCAATATTGATTTTCCCGGCCCTGGGGATTCATTAATCTATGCAAAGAACAACGTCTATATCACATACGTTTATAACGAATTTACGGTTGAAGCGAAGTAATTATTGCCCCGTGACTTAAGATGTAATGTAAAATCAACATTTATAGCGGAGTTGTTTCATATCAAGAAATATGTCAACAACAAATAAGAACTGTACAGTTTATCATTTGCATGTATTTTTGTTGCAAATGTCTCGACAACAGGTTGCATACATGTTTGTAATTGCGTTATCAACTAACTGTGTTAGTAGAAGTTACATTGTTATTATGATATCAATAAATAATTATCTCTAAAGTAGACGTAATTTATGTTTAAAATGACACAAACATTTATATCCATGTCTTCAATGTAGCTTTTTATATAGAGCAACCAGACTTTTTATAACCAATTCGCTAAAATGAAGTACTGAGTTTGCTCTAAATGTATAACATTTTTTTGTAGAATGTCCACAGGAATTCGCTATATCAGATTCGACTGTATATGTTTGTCATATATTAATTTAAACTCTTTGAACTCTATAGTCATTATTACATAAGGAAAATAAAGTGTATTACATACTTACGAAGGACATCAAAATGATTTAGGGTTATACCTTATCTTTACTATGTTTAACGGTAATATTAAATTTGCATTATAACAAATGTATCATTTACAGTTGTATTTTAGATGTTTTAATATATGTTCTATGGATAAATACAAGACATTTTCTTGTTTAAATTTATCAATCAATTTTGTTGTAGATTATAATGTTTCTGGCCACAATTTTCAAATTTGGCGATAAAGTTGGTCTAAATATGACGTTAGACAGCAGACGACCAGTCTATATCAGACAGTACACGGATTAGATTAAGTCGTGTTTAACTTTCTCCTTTACCTTGGTAGTCTGTTCACTTTGTAACCTGTCAGATAAAATTTGCAATTTATTGTATGTTATCTAAATCAGCAATGTGAAAGTTTTTCACCATTCCGCCAGTACATTTGTGAACTGGAAACTTTTAGTATAGTAATACTTATATTGTAAATCAAATTAAAACAATAACAAAGCTGATATATGTATGCTATTAATCTAAATGTACATTCCCTGTTTGTGAGCTTCGGCATATCGCGTTTTAATGTTTTGGCAGATATCATCGTTTGGCATTTTATGTTATTGTATAAGAAGATTGGAGAAATGTTTCACATTAGAAATATATATATATCATGTAAACTTACAACATTTATAAATAAAACAAAATTGGCGTGATGGAGATCGGTTGCCCGTCAAATCTTACTTTACAAATAACCACAACAATTTAAGGTACTTGCCTGTTGATTCTGAATGATCGTTGTGATTTGTTTGTGATATCTCATTTAATTGAGATATCAGATGTGATTGTTTCTCAGACATCTGCGAAATCTTGTCCCTCAGCTGAGCATTCTGGGATGTCTGTGCATCTAGTTTCTCTTTCAAATTCATGAGTTGTGTAGTCAGATCTTGAAACTTCAGCATCATGTCCTGAGGGCTTAGTGTTTCTGAAGGATTTGACGTTTCTTCTAACAACACTCTTTTGTTATGTTTGAATAACTCTCCATCGCAAATGCCAAAAACAAGAAAAAATATTGATATTAAACACGTCTTTACCTCCATTGTTATTATTTATAATTTGAATGAATGCACGTATCAATTGTATATTGTCCTTATCATATAGTGTCGATGAACTGTGAGTCATTATCATGTTGACACTGTTGGAAATCCATGTAAATATTAAATAACTTTGTCACATAAATTAATGACCAAATCCATACAAAAATTACAATGTTGATCCTATCTAACTTTATATATATATATATTAGAACTTCAATGAGTCGAAATTTTCGATGTTTCGAACTAGTGACAAAGTTCAGAATATTGTTTTTATTTAATGCAACTTATAAGCATTCTATAATTTGACTTTTTATGAGTCGAATTTCTCGATGTTTCGAATATTTTGGCCCATTTCATAAACACAACAAAAATTCCTACAAAAAATCTGAATTCAAAATTTACATGAGTACAAAATCGCTCCATGGTAATTCTTCATTTCTCATAAACATCAATATTTAATTTTCACAAAAAACTAAATTAATTTAAGCGCTTATTATTTATGATGACTGTTTATGTCTAAAATGATTTCGCAACAGTCATTTACAACTTTGACACTAAAATAGTCGGATTCTCGGTTACCATCCATGAGTTCCGAGGTTTGAAGCTTTTCTCTAGGTGGTCCTTCGAACTTGGACTCATCGATAGAAATGGGTTAGTAATATACAAAAATGTCCATTTATTTTTTTAGAATCAACATCAAGAACAGAAGGGAAAGTGTGGCGTATGTGGTGATCCATGGCAAGGTCCGAGGGATAATGAAGCGGGTGGAAAGTAAGTGTTCAGTTGATATCAAAATAGTATCGAAATGTACTCCCTTATTGGTAAGAATACTGTTGAACCATTATCCTATACAGGGACCTCCATGGCCAAGTGGTAAGAGCAATCATTAAGTATCTCACTCCCTGTCAGTGCAGGTTTGAGTCTAATATAATTTTTGTGAGAAAGTTGCCAGTTTACTAATGGAAGGCCGGTGGTCTCTTCCCGAGTACGTTGTAACTGGGATTCTCTCCTCCACCATTAGAACTGGTCGTCACCATATAATTAATAAATTGTTGAGTGTGGCGTAAAAACTATAATTCAGAATCCAAATTCTAAACTGTTGCATCATCTCTCTCTCTCTCTCTCTCTCTCTCTCTCTCTCTCTCTCTCTCTCTCTCTCTCTCTCTCTCTCTCTCTCTCTCTCTCTCTCTCTCTCTCTCTCTCTCTCTCTCTCTCTCTCTCTCTCTCTCTCTCTCTCTCTCTCTCTCTCTCTCTCTCTCTCTCTCTCTCTCTCTCTCTCCTTCCTGGCGCTGTTTAAATGAACTTCGTAAAATGGAATAAAGAAAATAACAAAAAATTTCAAAATTCAAATTCAGTTCTAAACACATCATTAAGGTTTAAATGCAGTTCTATATATTGAGTAGTCCTTAAAATTATGAGATCAAATGCATGTTCGAACCGGATAGTAATAAGTCTTAAAACCTTCAGTTTCTTTTCAGATATGCTAAAGGAATCATCTCCAATTTCTATCAAGTGGGCCAGACCATCCAAGTGAAATTAGAGATAACAGCTAATCATGGTGGATGGAACGAGTTCCGTTTATGTCCTCAAAATAATCCATTGGTTTCCGTCACACAGGAGTGTTTGGATCAGTATCTGTTAGATATAGAAGGACATGGAAAAAGATATAATCTTCCGATGGACGAATCTAACTTCCAAATTGTGTTGAAACTGAAACTTCCTAACTATGTTCTGTGCGACCAATGTGTTTTGCAATGGACTTGGATGGCAGGTAAATACCGTTGACTTTATATATATTGTATAGATAATGATATGAAATTTGAAACTTGTGTATAACATATACCAATCTTGTTTAGCAAGAATTGTAAGAACGCTATAACTCTGCTACTGTCCAAGATGTGACCTATGTCAAGGTGTAAAGTTCTATCTTGACGTCTAACGTGACGAAATGAAATACTGGGGTCAAGTAGCAAAGTAGAGCCGTACAAAGTTTGTCAAAAAGCTTGTGTGGAACTTATTCGAACTTTGATAGTTCAGTCAATGGTAACGATTTGAAATTCTGCTAAATTTTAAAAAATTTTCTTGGGAACAAATTGAGGGGATGACCTGCTAAAGAAAGAAAACTTTTCTTGTTGGGGTACCTTTGTTACTAGTACACTTTAAATATTTCTTTCGTTGCAAACCTTCCTTGGGGAAAGTATTGTTTTAGAAATCTTTTTTACAACAAGAAGCACTTTTACCTAGAACATTTAGTTTTTACTGATCCTTTGTATAAAAGCGAGAAAGCTACCAGAGACCAACTGCAATCATTTTAATATTTGATCATATTTTAGATTATCACTCTACTTACTTTATTCTACAGTCTGATATATTCGGGTATGTAAGGAATAGATAATCATTTTGTTTCATGTTTTACAATATAATATATTCGGGTATATACTTTAATCAGTAATCACTTTATTCTATGTTTTACAGTATAATATATTCGGGTATATAATGTGATCAGTAATCACTTTTCCCCATGTTTTACAGCATAATATATTGGGGTAGATAAGGAAATCAATAATTACTTAATTCCATTGTTTTCGTTACAGGACAGCATTTTGGAGTAGATCAATATTCTGGCAATCAGTGTATGGGGTGTGGAGCCCAGGAGACTTTCGTTAATTGTGCGGACATTGCAATAACTCCAAATGGTATACCTTTTTTCAAACACGACGAGGATCGGTATAGTGATCATATACTAGAAGAAGATGATTCCTATAGGACAAGCCATTTGTTACAACCTTTTACAGAAGAGGAGGATCATCTCCCAATCGTCAATGAGAATTATTTCTTTGGTGATGATATTTACGATGATCATTATGAAACCAATCCCTCAACATTTACACGAGAAGATTATCATGATGTTGGTCTAGATTTTCCTTTTAACCCCTTTAATATAGCACCGGAAATGCAACCGTACGTTTTTATTCCAAATAATGATTTTGACATTGAAGAAACTCTAAACCTTGTCCAACCATCAACACGTCCATTTGTGCAACCAAAGCATCTAGTCATACGTAATCAAGCTGCCTTAGATGAAAGAAAGTCACGTTCACAAGAGTCGAAATCTAAGTCTACAGAGGAAGAGGCGGACGATGACGTAGGATTTAGTGAAAAAGCATTGTCGATAGATTTATCCAAACTACTTGAAATTTCCTCACTCGATACCAAACACTCACTGTTGAAGTTATCTGCAACAACAACTGAGGATAACGATAGCCTCAACCGCTTCCATGCTTACGTTAAGTTGATGTTAATGTTCAACGGATTAAAGCCACCATCAACCGTCATATCTGACAGTAATGGTAAATCTACAGAATCCGTGAATTTGGATAAATCTACAGAGGACAACTCCGACAGTAAATCAAAATCAGACGACAGTAAAGAACTGAATGATATTTTAGATTCTGTGGATGAGGGTGCCGATGAAGATGAAAATATGGGTGAACATACTAATTCTGATGATACAGCCGATATGGAAACTAAGGACAATAAAAGTTCATTTGAAAACGGAAAGACCAGAAAAGACCAGAAAAGTGTTTCTAAAGAAAACAAATTCGATTTTCACCATGGTAATGAGAGGGAATCGTCTGAAGATGAGATAGAAAACGAAAGCGAAGCAACAGGTGGGGATCACGACGAATCCACCATCGAAAATAATTTGAAAAAATATATAAGCTCGGACACAGACGAAGATGATTTTGAGAATGAAAACGATATTTCTGAGAATGTAAAGGAAAACGATGAGGATTCTAATAGTGCACATTCGGATGAAAATTTTGAAAGCAAAGATGGGGGGTCTTCTGAACTAAACCATGACGGAAGAGATAACAAGGAACATGCTGACGTACTTGTAGCTGACTCGTCGAACCAGGCTATAAATAATGAGAAGGAAAATTACGATGAACTAAACCATGAAGTCGGGGAATCTGAGGACGGTGAACAAATAGTTGATATTGTTTCAAGTCAAAATATTATAGAAATTAAAAATGACGATTCGAGTAGCAAAGAAGTAAAAACCAAAGACGGACATGAAAGCGCTGTTGAACGTATTATTCTGAAGGACGATGATAGCAATAATAGAGAAAATAAAGATGATTTTAACAACAATAGTAAGAGTGGTCCGTTGAGTAGAAATCGTATCAATAATAGTGATGATGACGATGATGATGATGATGTAAATGCTACAGATGATGTCATGGATAAAGATGATGACGATATAAAAAATGGAAAGGAAGATAATTACGACAGTGGAAACAAAGATGCTGTTTCTTATGATGATGAAGATGATGATGATGATGATAATCATAGCGATGAGAATAAGGTTGATAATGAAAATTCAAAAGTTGATCAAAGTCTAGGATCAAATAATGGAGGAGACAATGAAAGTGTAACTGATGATGATGATGATGATAATAATGATGATGATGATGATGATGATGATGGTGGTGATGATGATGATGATGATGATGATGATGATGATGGTGGTGGTGACGACGACGACGATGAAGATGCTGATGGAAAAGACAATGATAATGATGCGTTAGATGACGAAGATAATAACGACGGCAACGGTGGGGAAGACAAAGACGATGATGATGACGATGGGTTAAATGGCGGCGATAACAACAATGACAAGACCGATGATGAGAAGGAGGAGAAGGAGGAGGAGGATGACGATGGGGAAGGCAAAGACGATGTTGATGGTGATAATTTAGGTGGCAGCAATGGTGACGGTGATGCTGATGACGAAAACAGCGACGACGACGACGATAATGATGATACAGATATTGATAAAAGTGGTGGTGGTACTGAAAAGAGTGAAACTGTCGAAGATAGCCGTTTAGATGATGATGATGATGATGATGATGGTGATGATAAAGATATTAGTATATACAGTAAAAGTGGTGATCACAACAATGATATATCTGATGATAAAAATTACGAAAGTGACAGTGAAAATGACACTGATATATCTGATGATAGATATGACGAAAGTGAATCCGAAAATGATTACAACGATGATAAATCTGATGATAAATATGACGAAAGTGATAGCAAAAATGAGAATAACGAAAATGACAATAGTGATGATGAAAGTGAAAATAATTCTAGTAATAGTCATGTCAATGATGAAAACAACGTTGGTGACAAGGATTCAGTAGAAGAAGAAAATAACCAAATGAATGAAAATAAAAATTATAGAAAAGGGAGTGAGGAGAAAAACAACGATGGACATAATGGATACGTTTATTCCAACACCGAAGAGGACTCAGTTCTGGACAAAAGTGAAGCAAATGACAATAATCGTTATGATGCTGTTTTTGATGATAGTGTTAGCGTCGTTGACGAGGAAAGTAGCAGTATAGATGATTCTTTAAATATACGAAATAATGCAGTTGGTGACGATGGACTTGACGGCAGTGATGAGGATAATGATGATGGTAATCATTACGATCATGAAAACAATGACACCAATGATAGGCATGATGATGATGATGATGATGATGATGATAATAATGATGATATCAGCTTAAGAAATAGTGTAAATAACGATATTATTGGACAGAAAGATCTTGATAATCCTAATTCAAGCTCGCCAGAAAAAGAAGGTACTACTGAATATCATGGAATTGACAGTAGAAATGATTATGATGATGACGACGACGACGATGATGATGACGACGATGATGACGATGATGATGATGGATTGCCGGCAATGATAATGATTATGGTAACAATCATTGGAGAAATAACATGAATTATAAAAAGAGTCATAATGATGCTGATGATGGAGATGGTAGTGATGATAACGATGATAATAACGACGACGAAAGAGTAAAAGAATCATTAAATAGTGATGATGATTTTGGTCAATCTACAGTTGAAATCTTGCAAGAAAACAGTAAATCAGTTCTAGGTAGAATCAGGTTTAGAATAAACAAATCTTTAAAAACACAAACGATCGAAAATCCGGCCATTCTGGGTAAAATGGACGAATCAGACGAAAAGGAACTTTTCTCCGATGACGAGAAGAATTCACCTAAAAATGCTAAATTATTACTTCAGCTTTTCATGTCATCACAGAAATTGTCAAACATATGCATAGGAAAGACCCGACCAAAATGTAACGCTAAATCGCCGTGGGAAGACTTTACACATGTTCAAAAATGGTGTCATACGTTGTGTCCGTATGGCTATTGTCCTGATTACCTTTGTTTTTGTCAGTGTCCATACAAAACAACAACAACGACGACGACGACAACAACAACAAAAACAACAACACAAAAACCTACGACTCCTTTAAAGCAAGCAACGTCTAAAGTAGAGACAGTTTTATGTAGAGGACTCTCTGTTTGGGGTCAAAGTAATAAAGTCCTTAATGACTGGTGCTCTCAGAATTGTGCTCAAGGTTATTGCCCTGGACTGTTATGTGTTTGTGAATAAACCCTAAATGACTAGGTTATGTTTTAAGATGGAAACAATTCATCACAAATCTTAAATTCTAGATTAATCGAGTTTGTAGATTCAAAACTCGTTATGTCGAGATCATTAATCTCGATTTACCCGGTAATTTCGAGATCAGGTACCGGTCCCGGCAATTTTCCTTCTATATCTTACTTATAAAAGACCTGATAACTCGATATCGGAAAAGTCGAAAAACCGCTAATGTCGATGTTAAAACTTTGTCTCGATGTTTAGAGACAATGTGAAAGTGACCAGTTATCTGGAAGTCAATTTTTTGTATATCGTTATTTAATCATTGTGATTATATGACTAGTGCTGAACAAATATCCTTTCTGTATCGTTTTGAGTACATACAATAAATAAATATCTTCACAAAAATTCTTTTTTTTTTTGCTCGCCGTTCGTAGATTACTTTCTATAATTCGTGTTTAGACTTACTGTTCATAAATGTATATTGAAAGTTTCACATCCGTGATCTGAATAGGAGCATGGGTTGTTTCTCTTTTAAAAATGTGAGTGATGCTTACTTGCCAATTAAGTTGTGTATTAAGAAATAAATACCCAAACATAGTTAATTCCATTTAATTTGCTTTAAATATTGTTTGACAAAATACATGGTATTTGTAACCGTCAGTGTGCACATATACCTACGATAAGAGACAAATGATATACATGTAGGCCTACAAGTATTCTGGCAACTACCGAAATGCTCATAAGAGGAATCAGGATTGTATTTAGTGACAGACCTTTTTACTCGAAGACCCGTTTATCTCGAAGTTTTGGCTTGGTCCCGATGACTTCGAGATTATGAGGTTTGACTTTATATCCCTATTCCCTAAGAGTCAGTTAAACCGATAAACGCTTCTGGATAATAAAACAAAAATAAAATCCTGTGCTCCAGCCGATAACTGACCATTATTTGGAACTCTTCTGTGCTGTTTGGGTAAAAAACCACAGAGTTCCGACACTGCATGTGTCTTAGTATTTACACACAATTTACATATCTACTCTGTGTGCTATCATAATGATAAAACTTAAAGTAATATGAGTCATTGTAGACGGCATTTTTTCAAAATTGTTAAATTAATTCTAAACTATTTTGATATTACGATTATATATCTCTATCTGAACACTAAATTTAATACCTTTACAGCGGTTTTAACTCCTAACCATAGTTGTATAGGCATGAGCTAAATACTCCATTGCAAGGCATTATTTAACAGATGTAATCGAATTATACGAATGACCTTTAGGTCAAACACTAGGAGAACATATAAGGTAATTTTTTCTTTATGCTGCCAGAAAACGTAGTCATTATCATTCATAGATAATAATTATTTTTGGCACGAATATGAAATAAACAACAGCCCTAACCACCAATTCTGTCTTCCAACTGCAAATACCTTCTTGATACTCGCTTATCTTTGTGAAATTCCGATATTGAATTACAAAGACGGATTTCAAACAACAGTTACAACAGGTTATGTTTGGCAAGTATTTTCACACAATACACATGACTTCGTTGTTAACTCTTTCTGGTGTACAACAGCATTCTCTTACACAGAGTTGTCGGTCCTTGCACTCTCAATCAATCTCTATCAACGTGAAAAAAGCAGTCCCAAAACACGCGGTCATATACCCCACAATGAATATAAAAGCCAAATTTACTCAGAGTAAGTATACGTTTCACAAAAATATAGTCCCTATATTTATAGCCGTTTTTAAAGAGTATTTTCATCTCAAATAGTATTTAATTCTATGTAAGCACCGAAAATATATACAAAAAGACCAATATCTTATAAATATCAAAATATGTAGTAGATGTACATATTTTTGAAGAAACTGGAAATTGTCGAGATATTGACATGGATTTATCGAAAGTGCAAGGACCGACATGTCTGTGTAAATGATTGGTACAGGGGAGGAAAAACTCTTTATTTGAAGTTTTCGTCCACTAAAGCTTATAATGCTTTAAATATACTCGTGAAATGCATTTACAAGGAAAGAAAATTCAGTAACAGTCAAAATATTAAACTAGTATTCTGGTTTTGTACCATCATATTACCAAATATTTTATCAACATTCAATGTTATACATGTAGCTTAATACATCTTTAGCGACAGGTATACGCTCTCGTCAATTGGCATCCAATACTTCCATGACAGTACGACGGAAAGACGAGAGAGAGAGAGAGAGAGAGAGAGAGAGAGAGAGAGAGAGAGAGAGAGAGAGAGAGCTACAGCTACAGCGGCTAATGAGTCAAGGCTGGTGTCACCGATTTTGTAAATAACTAAGCTCATCATTAACTTTACTTTTTAACTTTATAATTAAGTGTTTATATTTTGGGAGTTATCCGTTAGAAATCCCTTGACGACCGGTGACACATGCCTCGATTCCGTAGTAAGATTTAAATAAAACAAGTAAGGAATAAATCCCCGTCAAAATCGGTATAGACGATTTTATAACTTCAATCGAACAGGTAGCTCAATATTTCAGCTAGTTTAATATAGAAATTGCATACAAGGTTATCATACCGACCGTAAAATTCTGGAAATGTAACATGAAACGCATTTCCTGATAGCCTTGTGACAACAGCCTATGAAACAGTAGTTTGCCTCTGTATATAAATTATTGTACGGTCAACTTACTCTAGTATATCTGGTCATCTGGGTGATATAAACACCATAATTATGCTATAGGGTCGTACCTCTCATTAAAGTATCACTCGACTCGCAAAGGTTTTTTTTAAAGTACTATTATTTTTAAAGTAATGCTTGCAATTTTAGATATAAACAATATTTATATCAATTCTCTGTAAAAACAAAAATAAACCTTTGTTACAATATTGTAAAAGTTCAATTTACATCATTGATTGGCTTGAAATGATGCCGCCCTAATTCAGGTAACAATGTTTCTTTATTCTACAAATATTAAATGTAAAACATTTCAAAGGAGGATATTTAATCAGCAGTTTGTTTATATATTAGTCAGAATCAACTCCTTTCCCCGAGGGTTTATATAATCTAACGATGCATTCGTACTTTTATATCTCTAGGTTATAAACAGTCGTGAAAAATAAATATATCTGTTTATTTGATTGACCTAAAGTACATATTCACGTTTTACAGCAAATGCACTTCTCTTTTATGAGTTATGGAGATTTGATAGAAATTATAAACATAATACCAAATTTATGATGCTTAGGAGGATTGATTCTGTCAATTAGACTTAATCAGTTGAGCTTCAATTTTACAAAAAAAGGTTTTCTAAAGGAAAAGTGGTGTAATACAAGGTCAAAATATAAATAAACATTTAAGATACACAGTTCATTATATGTCATTTATCACCTGAACAAAGCACCATCTGTGATACGATGGTGAATTTAGTATTTTGTTTACTCTGTGTTGAAACATTTCTTCTTCTTCTTAAAACAAAAACCCCGAATAACTAAAACAAAGTTGATTTTACCGACATCTTGAACCTCTTTATTGTCGTTTGTACAAACCTTTAGTGAGGCACTGTTTTTTGTATAACCCTTTATCGAGGCACGGTCATTAGTGTAACCCTTTATCGAGGCACTGTGGTTTGTATAACCCTTTAGTGAGGCACTGTGGTTTGTATAACCCTTTAGTGAGGCACTGTGGTTTGTATAACCCTTTAGTGAGGCAATGTGGTTTGTATAACACTTTGTTGAAGCCAAGTAATTTGTATAACCCTTTAGTGAGGCACTGTGGTTTGTATAACCCTTAAGTGAGGCAATGTCGTTTGTATAACACTTTAGTGAAGCCAAGTCATTTGTATAACCCTTTAGTGAGGCACTGTGGTTTGTATATCCCTTTAGTAAAGCACTGTCGTTTGTATAACCCTTACGTAAGGCACTGTCGTTTGTA
The DNA here is from genome assembly GCA_030159075.1 of Atrina japonica. Taxonomy (NCBI): domain Eukaryota; kingdom Metazoa; phylum Mollusca; class Bivalvia; order Pterioida; family Pinnidae; genus Atrina; species Atrina japonica. The sequence continues at coordinate 1,083,136 of BROG01000008.1, forward strand.
TATCCCTTTGAGTCCCTGTCAATTGTGTAGCCCTTTATTGAGGCACTGTCGTTTGTATAACCCTTACGTAAGGCACTGTCGTTTGTATAACCCTTAAGTAAGGCACTGTCGTTTGTATATCCCTTTGAGTCCCTGTCAATTGTGTAGCCCTTTATTGGGGCACTGTTATTTGTATAACTCTTTAACGAGACACTGTCATCTGTTTAGCCCTTTATTGAGGCCCTGTCGTTTGTGTAACCCTTTAATGAGACCCTGTCGTTCGTATAACCCTTTAATGAAGCACTGTTATTTGTAGAGTCCTTTTAGCCCTTTAGTAAGCACTGTTATTTGTAGACCCTTTATTAACAGTCCTGTGTTATTTTGTCTTTTTAGTGAGACACTGTCATTTGTATAAGCCTTTAGTGAGATGTCGTTTGTATAATTTTTAGTGAGGCATTGTCATTTGTAGAACTCTATATTTAGGCACTGTCATATGTAGAACACTATTGAGGCGCTGTTTTTTGTAGAGCATTGTTGTTTATTTAGCCCTTTAGTAAGGCTCTGTTATTTGTAGAGCACTGTTGTTTATACAGCCCTTTAGTAAGGCTCTGTTATTTGTAGAGCACTGTTGTTTATACAGCCCTTTAGTAAGGGTCTGTTATTTGTAGAGCACTGTTGTTTATACAGCCCTTTAGTAAGGCTCTGTTATTTTAGAGCACTGTTTTTTAAATATCCCTTTAGTAAGGCGCTGTTATGTTAGAGCACTGTTGTTTATATATCCCTTCAGTAAGGCTCTGTTATTTGTTTAGCACATTAATGGCGAGATCATTATAAATAAGTCACATTCTGTCCACCACATTGATTGCAATAATCAATGTAACCAAAGTAATATCAATATTCAGTTAGATGTTTAATTATAATTTAAAATAGACTAAAACAAATCTTGATTCATTCGGTCAATTTTGCCTCACTGTCTTCCAAGTCCTGGGTAAGCCTTGTATCGCTGTCTTACATAACGTAATGCACTCAGTTACAGTTCATTACAACATGACTACATGAAATGCGTGTTTACAGGATATATAAAAGAAGACTCTTGTGTGATAATTCTTTTAATGGGAAATGATGTGATTTATAAAACATTTTGTGAAGTAACTGTACAAAGTCAATAATTATTTGGAATCATATCTGATTATTGTCATGCTGCTGAGTTCTGTGATGCATAGTATGATATAAATATAAACATAGGCGGAAAGTTTCGTATTTTATCTATTTTCCATCTTCTATCTACGATATCATTTAACAAAATCGATAAAAACTGATTATACGAATATCGTGTCAGTGTCTCAATGCTCTCAATTTTAGCGTTTATATTTCAGTCTTAAATAGTATACTCAGAATATTTTCCATTTCACGAATTTCCAAGATCATCTATTGTCAAGTTGGTTAAAATTCTATTGGTAGAAGAAAATAAACTTATGTAATACGTTTACCTTGTTACATAAACACAATCCCCACACTACAAGTTTCAGATTTGGCGAGGTTAACTCTTCCATAATCAGAGGTAAGAATTTCATCCGTGGAGTGATATTCTTGCATACCGAACCCGAGGTTTAGAGAGGGTGTGACAATCAACACTTTTATAAAGAGTTTGGGGTTCATGATATTAAATTAAAAGTAATATTTTCCAGGGAAAAGACATGTGGTAAAATTTTATGCAGACGACTTTAAACTTTATTTTGATTGTACTTCCGGTATAGCGAGTGACAGTTGCCCACACCCTATATGTAGAAAAATATCTATCCCGTCAAAATGTAGTAAATTTGTGAATAATGGGAGAAAAGGTAATTGTAAATTTTGATATGCACATTACATGGTATGAAGACTGATTTGGAAATTGATATATAATGATAAGTATCATTAAGTTAACGAAATTTGATTATTTTGGCTTTAAGCAAAACAAAATGTAAAAATTTGGTAAACATGTGTGCCCTATCATTTCAAAATATTAAGGTAATGTAAAACAATAGAAAAATGTTAATCGTAAAACAACTTCAATAAATGTGTTTATATGCAAAATAATAAAATGTTTTCCTTGGTTGCCACAGCAACATTTATTGCTGTTTGACAAATCAACGTGTGACAAAATATTGTTTCAGCTCTAACCAAAATAAAACTTCATGGAAAGCCCATGATTAATAACAGATGAATCGAAATGTCTTCCTTCATCTTTGGTATTTTGATTTAATTGGTAAGAGTCTTCTCCACAGACGTTCGCACTTTCCTCCCGGATTTTTAAGATTCATCAGATGAGTATAAGAGCAGACGACATAATCACAACCAGTTAAAATTTCTCACAATAGTGCTAACATATTGTACACTCAAACTTGCATTAAATGCCGCCTCTATAATGGTAATTCAAAATAACTAAACCTCTATATAAGGATCACACGTCTATAACAGCTTCTCTAAATATTCCCTTCTTGTATTTATAGACAATTTTGACTGTACACATGATGTAGAAAATGGCAAAGTTTTCCAATGAAGAAAAAGTCAGAGAAGCTGTTATATACAGGTGACCCTTATATAGATATTTAGTATTTATAAAAAGGTAAACAAAAGCTCCAAAAAAATCAAAACATAACATGTAGGCTCGTCTTCAATAACACCATTACATGACAAAACTTGTAACAATTGTAATCGAGTTAACAGAAGAAGTTGTAGATAAACAATACAACAAAATATTTCACCATTGTCTTGTTACTATTTGTTCTTGTATTTCTCTAGATAAAACTGCGATGAGGATATTAATAATAGAATTGAAATACTGCTGAATAAAAATCCGTTAATAATTAACTCAAATGATATGTAATTAATACTATTTCTTTGCTTATCTTTATTGTACTAATGGGGATCATGGGTGAAAATTATCTCCCTTTGGTTGCAGAGGTCGCTTTATTAGATCAGGTCCAACACATATGAGTCAGCATGCATGTAGTACTGCCTGTTATATAATAAATAATATCAACTACAAAAAACCGGACATTTTATCATTTAACTTTGAAAAACTACTGTAAACAGTACAATGCATGTGTATTATCAGCGTCAATAAAATTTCATAAGGTTAGATACGTAACAAAAATACGATAATTTAGAATTTGATTTTACATTTAGTATGTACACACTTTATAACAAGTCTTATGCCCTTGTAATACAGGTCCATGGAAGCATAGTCTAATGTTGGCACTACCGAAAACTGTTTACAGCTACAGTTTATAAGTGCAAAAATTAGTAGAACATGACAAGATTGCAGATTTAATATAAGTAATTCATAACATTTTGATTGATGCATTGACTAAACAAAAACAAAATAAACGTGATTGAAATATTCTATTTATATCTCCTCTCCGTTTAATAAAGTTTACTGAGAAGTTGCAATATATTGTCACATCTGTATGTAAAATATATGTTGATCAGAAATTGTCCTGAAGAACCACATCAGTAAAAACCTCGTCTTACAAATTTTATCAAAAGGAGCAGTGATTTCTCTTCATTTAAATCCTCTTTTTGTCTATGTACGCTTGGCAATTTTAGTCGTAGTCATTGAACTAGAGAAATCAATCACACCATTCTGTTTGAACATCTTTTAACCTTGTTTCGTGTTATGTAGTAATTAAGGTTTTTCTAGTGGTTCCATTCGCAGCCATTTGCCAGTAGTCTGAAATGATAAACATATAAATATTGATGATGTTTTGCACTGGTCTCTATGTTAAAAACGTAATGATGAACCTCATTATATACCTTAAACTATCAAGTTTTTCCTCGTACTTTAACTAAACTAGTATGGAACTTTAAATTAATAAGACTGGGAAATATTTGGCAAAGGTCCTAAATTTGAAATGTCATACATTGCGGGGCAAATTTTTTTCCCAACACGTCTTTTTTTTAATTTTAATTTTATTCATTTAATAACACGTAACAAAACTGGAAGTAATACCCCCGTAGAGGCCCTCAATTAAACTAAACTAGCTGTGCCAAGGGCCCTAATTGTACAAGGTATATGTTAAACGGAGCATGATAATATTATTAAATCTGAAATACAGGTTAAAAATAGAGACAAAAATAATGTATTTCTACAGAAATTTATTATTATTATTCTCTGTTTAACTTTTAAAATCATTCGGTAAGAGGGCACATTAAAACTTACATATTAGTTTGTCTCAAAATTACAGCATTTTAGATGAAGAAAATCACAGACGAAAAAGCAATATTGAATTGGATATAAAACGACATGTTTGTAGTGTCTTGTGCGCTTAATCCCTTTAGCTCACTTTCTGAAAATTATTAAACCGGTCTCAATTTATCAAGAGAACCTAACTCATATATTATTGATTAAACAATTAACAGCAAATAATAAACAGAGAACCCCTGAAGATGTGAATGCTTGGATAATTAGCAATGTATCACTTTTAATCACCTACCTGCATTCCATTTTGCTAACAGAAAATACTCTCATGAGATAGTCTCTTTTGTAATTTGGCAACTGAGTACTTGGCACAAGAACATAATGACCTGGATCTAAAAAGAAACGCCCGGATGTTTCTCTATATTCAGCATACGTTTCCTCATTTTCTGGCATAAGAGGATCTGTGTTATCAAAGTAGGATTTACTAAGTGCAGAGGTTGGCTTGGAAAATAACTGCAAACAAAAAAAATAGACACGTCATTGCCATCTATCAATACCACAATTTTGAAGCAAATAACTTTTAGACTCAGTTATAGATTTATCAAAGCCCGTTTCCTGTGGTCTACTTGTAGAGTGTTCGAATTGGACGCGCGAGGTCCCAGATCAGATTCCGGGTACCGTAACGGATAATTCCAAATAATTAAAGGTACCGACTGCAAGGGCTCTGCATAGCATATGAGGTGACAGCAAAGAGTAATTCAAATAGGACTTAAAATCGAGGTCACTTATTATAGTAGGCGTGGCATGCAAAATAACCCTCACTGCTTTGGAAAAAGTCTATAGTAGAGGTGAAAATTTGTGACACTTTACCTAAAGCTGGAGACATATCCATATAAGTGAACCATTAGTGAAAATAAAATGTTATTAAAATTTCCCAAAAGCATAAATTAAATTCACTAATTTTATATTTTTCGAAATGATATATGATAGATAGATAGATAGATAGATAGATAGATAGATAGATAGATAGATGGATAGATAGATAGATAGGCAGGCAGGTAGGTAAATAGATAAACAGACAGACAAGTGAATGGGTGGATGATTATATTTATTGAGGGAGTTCTTATGTCTATAAAGTAAAACTGAAGAAGTACCAATTGATAATCGAAACTCAAGTAAGATGTCATTATAAATTGTTAATTTTACCTGAAAAATTTCAAAACCAATTGCATAGAGTCCAACACCTTCTAACTTTTCGTGACGATGGAAAACTTGAAGTAATGAAATGACTAGTGGTAAACGTCCATTGAATCGGCGCTGAACATAGACTGGAAAATAAGATGTTTGTAATAATTAAACCAATAAAGGGTTTATATATATAATACCATTGTTATATCATATACCTAATTAACCTGAAATATGATATCAGACCGAATATCTTGAGGAAAATTGTCATACCAATAAGTTTTTATCATATACTCAATTTATACAACGAAAAGAGTGTTGCAAATCCAACATTTTAATGTTATATTCCCGTGTTCTCTTTACTTTAAAAAAAATTAGTATTTAGTATGTTCTTCTCACTACTAGACATTGTAACTTTCAAACGACTGATATAACGGAAGCCTTGATCTGATGCAGGTGATACGGAGTATATTTATCACAACCCATGATATGGATTCCATCCCTGTTTATAAGGATGGAAAATTTCTATAGCATATGTAAAAATTACTAGATTTAGTAGGAAGTTTAGGATAGATAAAGATCTGACCGGATGTGTTGAGATCAAAGGGTAAACATCTAAATCAGACAGTGAGTCAGACAATTAAAAGAAAGTCCATTTCAGAAAAAGAACGGGGCCCGGCACCATAAAAATTTAGAATTTACGCAAGTCTGAGAGTATTCTCAACTTTGCCTGCTCAGCCATTCAGATTTCATGATTAACCAAAGTTGAGTAAAACTTTTAAGACTTAACTAATTCCTCGAGTTTTATCGTGCCATGCCCGGGATCTGACACCAGAAGAGCAAACTGAGAAAACCTGGAGGTCAAAATATTTAAAACCCGGAAATCGTGTTCTGTTAATTGGGGACTTAGGTTTTACATAAAATGTATGTCTGGCTCTCGGTCATTGAAAAAAAAACTCATGTAAAATAGGGAAAATGTAAATTATTTGTTGTTGGCTATAGGCAGCTGGTGGGAACCATGTATACGTGAATACACCTGTGATGTTCAGAAAAACAATATGTATCTGTCCGCTCCTTACAGTTATATATTGCCATCGCTACTATAAACTCTGATATTTTCGTTTTATACTATTATACATGAAATAGATATAATAACATGATAGTTTGTTATTTCTACATTATAACGTTTTACGTCAAATACATATGATTACGTGATAACACTGGTAGTTTGGCATTTCTACTTTATACTGTTATAGACATGATTACGTGATAAAACTGGTAATTTGGTATTTCTACTTTATACTGTTATAGATATGATTACGTGATAAAACTGGTAGTTTGGCATTTCTACTTTAAACTGTTATAGATATGGTTGCGTGATAAAAATGGTAAACTGACATTTCCACATTATACTGTTATAGATATGATTACGTGATAAAACTTGTAGTTTGGCATTTCTACTTTATACTGTTATAGATATGGTTACGTTATAAAACTGGAAAACTGACATTTCCACTTTATACTTTTATAGATATGATTACGTGATAAAACTGGTAGTTTGGCATTTCTACTTTATACTGTTATTGACATGGTTACGTGGTGAAACTGGTAAACATACATTTCCACTTTATACTGTTATAGATAATGTAGACATACCAAACTACCAGTTTTATCACGTAACCATATCTATAAGATATGGTTACGTGATAACACTGGTAGTTTGGAATTTCTACTTTATAGTATTATAGATATGATTACGTGATAAAACTGGTAGTTAAGCATTTCTACTTTATACTGTTTAGACATTGTTACGTAATAAACTGGCAAACTGACATTTCTACTTTATACTGTTATAGATATGATTACGTGATAAAACTGGTAGTTTGACATTTCCACTTTATACTGTTATAGATATGATTACGTGATAAAACTGGTAGTTTGACATTTCCACTTTATACTTTATAGATATGGTTATGTGATAAAACTGGTAGTTTGGCAATTCTACTTTATACTGTTATAGATATGGTTATGTGATAAAACTGGTAGTTTGACATTTCCACTTTATACTGTTATAGATATGGTTATGTGATAAAACTGGTAGTTTGACATTTCCACTTTATACTGTTATAGATATGGTTATGTGATAAAACTGGTAGTTTGGCAATTCTACTTTATACTGTTATAGATATGGTTATGTGATAAAACTGGTAGTTTGGCATTTCCACTTTATACTGTTATAGATATGGTTATGTGATAAAACTGGTAGTTTGACATTTCCACTTTATACTGTTATAGATAAGATTATGTGATAAAACTGGTAGTTTGGCATTTCCACTTTATACTGTTATAAATATAATTACGTGATAAAACTGGTAGTTTTGGCATTTTTACTTTATACTCTTATAGATATGATTACGTGATAAAACTGGTACTTTGATTTCTCTTTTAAACTATTTTACGTCAAAGATTATGTGATAGAACTGATACTGTAGTAAAACATATACATATCTGTGTAGAATAGTTATATAAGAGCTTACTGTCTGTGTGTAAGGTAATAAGATACTGTGGATTATTATGAAATGTATCACACTCCAGCCATCCACCTGCATTGATACCAGCTCGCCAACTCCCTTTTAAACTTAACTGGTATTCTGAAATATAAACCGAAATATGAAAATGACAATAGTAAAACTGTTCTTTATTGTACTACGTGATTCTTTAAGGGGGTTGCGAGAACATTCATTAATGAAAATCTCGATCTTAAAGGGACATAACTGTGTTTTTCCAATTTATTTTTATTCCCTTTTAGTACTTAGATTGCTACACAGTAACATAAAGTTATAGACACAAGTATAAAAAGTCCTAGATTCCTATATATTTTGTGAAAATTGTAGAAACTCAGGTTTGGAACTTTTTAATTACAAATTACTTAACTTTACTATTCGTATATGAATACAACGTTGGACCTAACACAGAGAGAGAGAGAGAGAGAGAGAGAGAGAGAGAGAGAGAGAGAGAGAGAGAGAGAGAGAGAGAGAGAGGGGGGGGGGGATTATAAGATATTTTTTGCCTGTGTGTATTTCCTAATTGTTATTTTACATCAAGTACAAGTAGTAAAAGTAGAAATAAAATCGACAAAATTGTATTTTGGTAAACACTTTAGTGCCCGTTTCATGGCCCTACATTAGTTTGGCTTTATTTGAAAATGGACTTTAAAATATTCGCTTCGTCCATATAACATAATCAGTTATGACAAATATTTAAGAGAAAAACGTATCTAGTTATTAATTAAACATTTAGATTATTATTTATTTGTTTGATCAATTTAAAATGGAGAAAAAGAAACAAAATGTATGAAATCTAAAGAAGATGGGGAGTGTTATGAGATTTGTATGAAAGACCAGGCCAGATAGCGCATTAATTTTGGGAGGTCTGGGTTCTAATCCCAGATTAGCAGTCCAATGCATTCAAAAGTGCAGATACTCTTGAAACTTGTCGAATCCACGATGATTTATTATTGTGTGAATACATTACGTGTTTGCTTTACACTCCTACCTGCTTTATCGCTAATACCATCATGATCAAAGTCTGGAGATATATTGCATATTATCATATTGCAATATTCTTTCCTGAAGTCAATGTAATTCATCCAGAATTCCCCATCGTCACGTGACGTTACTTCTAATTGTTCCTTTACAAAATCAGAGACTCGTTCCCATTCATCTCCACTACAAATAAGATCAGACAATCATTACGTTTTAACCCATTTTTTAAATTAATTATGATACACACAAAATATTTTCTCTTGTCAATGAAAATAGGGAGTGTTTGTATTCTGAAAGCGATAAAGAAACAAACAAAAAATGAATTCAGACAAAGATAACTTTTGATATATCTATTTCAAACAAAGGAATATCAGTGTGATTTAATTATGTAAAATTGAATACAAAGAAAATATATAAACACTCGGGTAAAATTGATACTGGAACTATTGACCGAATGTTTATTATCTTTCACAAATTGAAATATCTGGTATCCCGTAGATGTAAACAAAAACACCATCAATTGCCAGGAAGTTGATAACGACATCAATTGTTAATTATATTATAACGAGTTCAATGTCAGGTACTAATGATCTAAATTGCTTTTCAGGATGACGGCTTCAATGAATTTTCTCCTGTTGTGTAAAAATATACAATACTATTAATTGCAACTCTTGTCATCGTAATGACCCTGCACTTGTCTGTTCGAAAATCATCAAACAAAATTAAACTTTCAAATGAATTCTTACATGCAATAATATGGTATTTTCCATGATATATTCAATTGTTAATAGAAAATTTTTCTTAATTATTATACACCTGCAAATCTACGAGAGAAACTAAGAGAGTACGAATTATGTCATAGAGACAAAAAGTCTATGTATAAATGAACAACGATTAATTTTATTCTGGTCTGCTTCCAATTTACTGTTCGTGTTTGCATTTTATTGTGATGTCGTTGCGTAGCAACAAAGAGATCTGGATAGATATGTCAATATAATAACGTCCTATGTTCAGTCTATCATACCATGCATATCATTCAACAAATAGATCGAAAAATTAGACAATTGCTTTGTAAGGTCTTGTGGCTTTTTCCCTCTCTTCAATTTGTCTGGTTGACATTTTCAGTAATAGAATATCATAATTATTCCGAGCGTTATTTGTGAAAAAAATAAATCGATAGACTAATTGTAAGTCTAACTAATGTACGAAAGGTGATATGCAGAGTTAAAGACGCCGAGTCATATGTGCAATCAAGCTGTTACAGATAATGCACATTATACTGTGCAATATGCACATTATGCACTGAATATTTACTGTTCAAATTAAACAAAACATTCAATGTTTTCGATAACCCTATGTTTATCGTGACTTCGTGATCAAACAATTTGGTATTGTCGAGCCACTATTGATCATAGGCACTTTTCGTGGAAAGGATATCTATTTTGTTATGTTACAAAACAAACGTCATTAAGGGTTTAAACCTCTAATATATGAAAGGATTGATTTTGAAGAGTCTACACCCCATTTAAGATCTTTGTTACGGAAGACGTGTCTCCTCTTAATGATAAACTGTCTAATCAAAAGAGGCTGTCTGGAAAACGTCCGTTGATTGCATATGTTGTTTTTCAATTATCTGTGTGAAATAGAATCGTGAAGGAAAAGACGATTCTTCAAATGGCTTTAAATATGTTGTCAATGATCACGCTCAGTTTATATGTATCATCTCTGTCAAACGTCCAACATGGCTACAGTTCTTTCCATTCCGATTATCATAAATTGTTTTTTGTTCATGGAATGGTTGGATATTGGGGCGTATTTCGGAATTATTGATCACAAGAACACTTGCCATACTATTAATATGAAACATTTGGCGCAGAAGTAAAGAATAAAGATATCTTAAAATTAACATCAGTCTACCAAATAAAAAAGGGGCATATACTGGACTTTAACAAGGTCGTCATTTTATAGTTTTCACGCTGAAACAGACTTGTAAACACATTTAGCTTTAGTTTTTAGTCGTGTCTCATATCCCCTTTCTCCTTACGTACCTATTTAAAATTCTTGCTCAACTGAAGAAGTCTTATTGAGAGAAAAATCGCTTGGGATTTCATTTTGGTCCTTTTTGCAAAATTATAACTTTTGTATTATGTTTACAATAAATGGTGGACATAGACACTTTTTACATTGATATAGGTATTCCGTACATATGTAGAGTTTTATAACACATTCTAAACAATTACCCGTCCGACCACGCTCCATTCCATTCTGTGTCACCCCAAGGATTTCTCACACGTATAAGCTTGGCTGTGCCGCCCTTATAAGGTATTTCTTCTACCCCCGTTATTACGTAAGAATGATTGGATACCATGCCGCGTTTGTCTTTTTCATCTCTGTCCTCTTTATCCTATTTGTAAAAATAAAAATTAATCAAGAATTATATAAGACTTTATATCAAATACACAATGCTAATATCAAATACAGAAAACTTCAAATATGTAAGGTATAATAATCACAGATATCAAAGTGATCAATAATATGTAAGGTATAATATCACAGATACCAAAGTAAATAATATGTAAGGTATAATAATCACAGATACCAAAGTTATCAATGATATGTAAGGTATAATAATCACAGATACCAAAGTTATCAATGATATGTAAGGTATAATATCACAGATACCAAAGTAAATAATATGTAAGGTATAATAATCACAGATATCAAAGTAAATAATATGTAAGGTATAATAATCACAGATACCAAAGTAAATAATATGTAAGGTATAATAATCACAGATATCAAAGTGATCAATAATATGTAAGGTATAATATCACAGATACCAAAGTAAATAATATGTAAGGTATAATAATCACAGATATCAAGATACCAAAGTAATAATAATCACAGATACCAAAGTTATCAATGATATGTAATGTATAATAATCACAGATACCAAAGTTATCAATGATATGTAAGGTATAATTATCACAGATACCAAAGTTATCAGTGATATGTAAGGTATAATAATCACAGATACCAAAGTTATCAATGATATGTAAGGTATAATAATCACAGATACCAAAGTGATCAATGATATGTAAGGTATAATAATCACAGATACCAAAGTGATAATCGTTTGGAGGTTATGCAGATCATGTATTTATATGGTAATCACGGACCTCTGACAATACAGAGATGCGTTCAGGTGCAATGAAGGATTAAGTATCCTCTGTTGTCCGGAATTATACACAATTCATTGATGAGTCTCTTTCATATAAAATTATGTGAAATTTAAAATTTATTTTTCAAGAATGATGTATTCGTGTTCACAGGTAACATTCTACTGATTCATTACTCTTACATTGAAATCTTCAAAGATTTATCACTGTCAATCAGCTTTGTCATCCACATTGTACGTGGGTTCTTTCACAGACGATGATAAAGGTGGTGGTTAAAAGCTAAATACTGTTATTTGTGTTTTACTTAAACTGATTATCTCATACATATATATACCATAAAATTTTTGCCATTTAACCTTAATCTCGTCGTATCATGGTCGTCGTTATCGTTATCAATATCATCATCGTCGTCGTCATCATCAATGACAACGACGTCGTCGTCGTTAATATTATCATTTAGAACAATACTTACCACACTGAGGCATCCAATCACAGCCCCGCATTGGAATGCTGCTCTTATGAGGTAGAAGTCGTGCTCCTTTAAATCAGAAGGGTTATACCATTCAGCCAATCCACCGGTCAAGTCAGTGAAGGCGTCAGCTTCAAAACCATACTCTAAAGCTTCGTACGATTTATTAAGTCTGTAATCAATTACCAAGTAAAGGTAAGTCATTCTTAAGAGATACATCTGATGGTTTGGCAGATTTGCCGGTTCATTGAGTGGTTTTTATTGTTTTTATTGCAAATTTAGTTTACCCGGCGATGTAATAAAAAACATTCATTACACTTACAGTTTCTAAGTTTAAACTTCGTGACTACAGTTACTAAAGAAATATTACGCTTTGATAGCAACATTTCTTTCGATAATATACATTTCTATTAAATTCTAGCTCAACTGATGAAGTCTTACTGACATAAACGATCATCTTGAGTATTTATTTTGGCCTTTTTTGTTACTGTAACTTTGGTATTGTTAATGATATTATTATTAGAACTTCATCTGAAAAAATAGTTCTTCACAAAACTTAGTATATATTAAAATAATGTTATCTTTATTGAAGGAAAATGACTGTTTAACAAATACATTCTGAGAGAAATGTCTAGGATTTATTCAGCTTAAGTTAGAAAATATTACGTCCAAATTATTGGCCGAGCAACTAATGCAACGTAACAGTTGTAGATGTTGTAATATAGATGTTCTTACATGATTATATATATTCTATATTGAACTGAAAGGCCCATGTTAGCCGTTCTTAAACTGTTCACACTCAGTCCTGTAGGTATATCTGATATCAATTTAAATATAAATTGTAAAAGTCTCTAAATCATGGAGAAAAATATCAAGTTCCTCAGGAAAATCCATTTCCACAGTTCTCAGAAATAAACACAATATTTATTCAGTTGTAACGTAAGTATACATTTTATCTAGATACAAGTATCCCGATGAAAAACTAAAAAAAAAAAGAATAAACTAAAAAACAGACCGTCTACGTTCCATATTCGAAAAGAATTGATTTAAAAGGAAACTCATATATACTTTAATTTGTCCTAACCCACTTCTACCCACTTACTTTGCATATGCCTTTTCAACCAAGGATACCCAAAATTCACTGGGATCCGATGAATGAGCGAAAAGTATTTCACCGTTGACGGTTGGCAGCAAATCGTCTATATAAATATCAACCCATTTGTTGAACTGCCAAAATCGACAATGGAATTTGCCATTGTAATCGGGTGTTCCGAAAGTATTGTCACTCGGTATTATCTGTAAAAATGAAAAATACATATGCAGATTTTTTCATTATCGATGATGATGATGACAAGGACGACGACGACGATGATGACAACGCCGATGATAAACATGTTTATTATCATTAATATCATTAAGATAATTTATTATGGTCATCAATATTGTTATTTTATTATGTTATTATTTTCATTTTTATCATCATCATCATCATCATCATCATCGTCATCATCATCATCACTGTTATTATTATGAGAAATATATATTATATATATAAAATATCATTTTTCATTAATTAGACGTCATATCATAAATAAAGGATGGTTTTATCATATGAATGAGTCTATACAACACTGAAATACGTGTCTTCGATTTATAATCGATATCAAATGATAAAAAAATAACAGAAGCATATGGAATCACCTTATGAATATAAGTCAATAACTATCAATCATATATATTGTCATTGAAATAAAATGGGAACCCTAATGGGACAAATTGGTTTTACTCCTCGATCCATTTTAATTTCTTCATATTGATCAGAAAATATTAATTTACGAAATGATCTCCAGGCAAAGTCATAAAGTAACATAATGAAATAGAATGTAGTATAGTGGGCGTGTACTTTATACCATCCGACATTTTGTTTTTGTGAAACAAACTAAGAAGAACACCTTCACGTGCATACTTGTATTGTATAATTACTCATAGTAAGAGAACTTGTAAGACTACAGGAGTGTTCTAAGATGCAGTTTGAGAAGAGAACAAACGAAAACACCTGAGATGTCATACACTTCATTTAGATTACAGGTATAAGTGCATTCATTAGCAATCCTTCAAAGATGATATAGTATTTCGTCGTTCAGTACCTGCTCTTTAAATAACTCCATAATTTAATTATGCAAATATATGCGATGACAAAACAGTGTTATCTAAATATTGCATTTTTCATGATTTGATCCATGCATTAGCCTACTAATTAAATATGACTACAAAACAGCTTGTAATGACAAATGAAACGTCATCATATACATAGTATTTATTTGTCAAGTCGTGAGTGCAAACTTCTAATTTGATTTCTGTTCTTTTACCGCGATCGAAAATCAATTATATAGATTTTCCACACAAATAGAGTCGAAGCAATTGACATTATTGTTTTCAGAGATGATTAGGCCGCACTGCATGTATTTGAAAATGAATCAACTTATCATAAGGTCGAAACTCACAAATATATTTAAATAATGTTAGAAGCGTTTCTATGGTTCCCACTAGATGTCGTTGAAGTATCGGGTAAGTTATTTTTTTTTTACACCACGGATATTGCAGCAGGCAGCGATATATAAAATATAAAGCGTGACAAGATTTTTGTATGGCTGATATAGCAATACTGCGCCTTATACCAATAAATATTGAGGCCTTCATTTAATGCATAACTTAACGAACACGACCAATATTACGAACACTAAATAATCATTATCCATGTTCTATCAAAACGCAGTTGGTATATTACAATATTACTCTAATGATTAGATTTATATCAAATAAACGGTACAGTGAGGTCAATAAATAACTAAAGAATTGTTGAGTGTCACGTGATATACAATTATATTGCTGGTATATCTCTGAAAGACATTTGTACTAATAGTCTTTATGGTAAACAACCTTTGTACCAAAAATATATAACACAAAGTACCTTTGTACCAACAGTCTTATGACAGGTTTCCTTTTTACCAAGAACCTTGAGGACAGAGTATCTTTGTACCGATAATATTTAAGACAAAGTACCTTTGTACCAAGAGTCCATAAGACAGAGTACCTATGTACAAACAATAATTAATGCAGAGTACCAACAGTCTGTAAGGCAGAGCAAATTTGTACCAAGAGTCTTTAAGACAAAGTACCTATGTACCAAGATCATTTAAGGCAGAGTCAGGGTACCTCTGTACCAATAGTCTGTACAGTTGAATACCTTTGTACCAAGAGTCAATACGGCAGAGTACCTTTGTACCAACAGTGTTTACGGCAGAGTACATTTGTATCAAGAGTCTATACGGCAGGATATCGTTGTACCAACAGTCTATATGAAAGAGTACCTTTG
Organism: Atrina japonica; assembly: GCA_030159075.1. Taxonomy (NCBI): domain Eukaryota; kingdom Metazoa; phylum Mollusca; class Bivalvia; order Pterioida; family Pinnidae; genus Atrina; species Atrina japonica. The sequence goes on from BROG01000008.1 coordinate 1,099,052, forward strand.
TACCAAGAGTATATAAGTCAGAGTATCTTTGTACCAAGAGTTTTTACGGCAGAAAACCTTTGTACCAACAGAATATATACACCAGCTTTCTTTCTTGCAATTATGTACAATTATATTCTATGGCGAACATGAATGACAACAAGTTAGCATAATGGACGATGTTCAATTCTCAACCATCCTAGGACAAATGGACCATGTGCATTTAGGTGTATGATTTTATAAATCTATCAAATGAATCAGTTTGTACTGTACCAATGTCTGGGTTTTTTCCAAAAAAATTTTCCCAATTCCAATTCAGTGACCACTTAACATTTACAGCGTTGTCGTGTAGACTATACGTAAATTGAGCTATGTGAATTCAAATTGATTTAGACTTTTAAAACCATGAGATCAAACACAAGCTAAATTCTACATCAGTTATTGATTTAATGTAGTTCTATCATTTAACATCATCTTTCGACGTCATTAATATTTGCATATCAAATAACAAGAAAAAACAATTGGGAAATGGCTTCATATTGTAAAACATTTTGTGATAAAATTTAACAGTTAAATGAATGATTGATTAGCCTACATACGTTGTCAAATATCTCAAATTTGATAACGACGTTATTAATTTGTTTATACAAAACGTTTACAAAACAATTTACATTGCGTAAGATTGGCCATACATAGAACGTTAATGTTCAGTGTGATACTTCATAAATCTGAAAATATTAGAAGGAAAAATGAAATTTGAGCAAGCTTTAAACTTAGTATTCCACGTGATCCACAAGCAACATTAGAGAATGTTATCATGATTGCGTCATCGCAATTTGATTAATAACCAGCAGAATATTTAGCGCTTAATGTTACCTCATAAAAATAGTATAATTTTAACGCCACCTAGTGGTAATTGCCTTTATGGAAGTCGACGTAATGTAGAGACATGTTCCCAAAACACATCTGCTTGATATATCTTTATAAAGTTGGATAAAAATTCTATTCACACAGTGACAACATTTTCAATTATTTTGCAGAGTGAAATTAGATTAAAAGTAAAGTCTAAAGACGTGTAAAAAGTTTTCACAAACGACAGTGGCAAAACATTTTGAGTACCGTATACAACGTATTCAATATTATATATACAATAGGCCCTTTCAGAATAACTTTCATCATTTACATATAAGAATATCACTCATTATTCCATAGACCATTTCACAATAACTGTGGTCCTGTAACTTCGAGGGGCAAAATGATACAGATACCAGTAAAAACATAGACGTTGTTATAGTAACTGATTGTCTCTTGACGTCATTTTGCTACTCAAGGTTACAAGTTCAGAGTTATTGTGAAAGGGTCTATAGAACCCAATCTTATATGTGAAGGACGAACAATAAAAATGTGTTTCCCATTCAGTCAAATTAAGAAGTTTTACAAACGACTATATAGCCGAAATAAAAAAGCAAAGATTGAGCGCGAGTATTGAGTAAATTTTATGACTTTTGGCCGAGGTAACAAGCGTTGCAACATATAGAAATTTATATACCAAAATAGTTATCGTCAGGGATTTTCAAAGGTTTGTGTTTGTCAGTATTCACTGGTTTTGTAGATTGTTTCTGGTGAACATTTGACAAACACAAACCTCTGAAACTCTAGAGGTGGTTTCAGGTGGCATGGGAAGTAAGAATCCACTGTTAACCCGTCACACCTGCTGCAAATTGAAGTCAAATTTCAATGAATTCAGTTAGGAATGATTCCTCGTCACTAACTTTAAAGACAATTCAACAACTACCATGGTGTTAATAATTGATGTTCCGAATTGTTACCACTGAGAATTTCCTTGTATACCTAATTGATGTAATGACTGTGTGACAGACCAGAATAACAATTTAAAGCAGCACTGGCGAAGTTAGGACGTGATTTCTTTTCTTTAATTGATAATATATCCTTATATAAAGATACAAAATTTTCATTAATACACTTGCACGTATTGGTTTGTTTACTATTACGAATGTGAAAATAATAACTATCATTAGTGGGCATGTATAAAAAAAAACAAATGGTATTGTGGGCAATACTCATAGCGACCTCAGATCGGAAAGTTCGTAGATATGCGTAGTCGTTTGTTTTCATCCTAATGGGATAAAATGTATTTCAAGTGAATCCAATCCACCCGAGTTTAGTAATTTTGTTTATCTTACTGGAGAAAACACAAAATAAAACGCTAAAATAGTCCGATTACTTCGGTGTCTATTTATAGTATTGCTGGTCAACTCGTACCAAAGTCAAATTGGCACCGAGTAATTTCAGCCCTTCGGAAATATGGAAATCAGCACTTAGTGTGGTTGAATCGGCACTTGGAAATAATCGTTTTGACATGTGTTGATATTAATTCGGAACTTGAAAATGTTCATAACGGCACCAATGAAGATTCATCTCAATTGGTTCTTAAAAAGTAATTTTTTATGAGCAAATAATGACGAAAATCTCGTTTTGTGAGGCCCCATCCTCATTCATTCTACTTGGAGGGAATTCAAGGCATATGAAGAAATAAAAATATAGATCGTAACTTAAATATGAAACATGTGATAAAACATTTTAGCAGACTACAAGAAAAAACATCTAAATTCGAATTATTCATATACTCTACAACATATATATGTTATCATAGGGCCGATAATAAAATTACTTGGAAGCAATTGCCGATATCACTTGCATGTTCCGAAATTACTTGATACTAAAACACCATAAAAGAATATATAATATAGACCTAATGGATTCTGTTTTATAGTACCGATGTCACTAGGTGTCATTATACACTATTTCACTGAGGTGCCAAAGTGACTACCGTTAGTGCAGCTCACTTCGAAAATATGAAAATCTTACTTGAATTTTGAACTTCAACTTTGAATCCTTGGGTTGAATAAAGGTCTAATATCACACTGAAGTTGTTGAATAACTTTTTGAAATTATCTTTTATTTAAGACTCTACATAATACAAATTCCGTTGAGATGGGCGTTTGCAATGTTACAAATGTCACCCGCCTGTCCGGATTTTTTCCTGTGCTTACTATGAGGTAATTAGTCAGTGTTTTCAAATATACCCAGGCCTATCAAATGTACACGGGAAAGTACTCTCGGACAAATAAAATAAAAATTTACCGAAGTAGTATATATAATATCTATATAATCAGTAGATCTGCGAAAACTTCGAAGTATTAATAATAACTCCAAAGTTATAATTTACTAAAAGGCCAACACATATGCTCAAGACGATCGTTTCTGGCAATAAGACTTCATCAGTCCGGCAGTTGAGCTCGAACTAAATGATAAATATATATTTCAGAAAGAAAATAGTAGTATCATACATGTCGAAACAATAAATTTAAATATCTATCTATCTAGGCGTACCCACTCTTAAAAGATGACAATCTTAGCTTTGTGAAATTTAGAATTTAAATACAGAAATCCCAGCGAAATATGACTTTAGTAAAAAAAATAACTAAATATGATGCAAGGACATTTTTATTTGTATGTAACTGCTGCATGCACGTCTTTCACATTTTTATCCTGGAATGTCAGCAATATTATGACTTCATTGTTTTAAACATGAACGATAGTATATTGCAATATGAAATCTTATATATGATATCAAAATAGGGTAATACAAAAGTATTTTTCTGTTATAGTAAAATGCATATAACCTAGCGGAGTGGAGTCATGTGAACCCTCACTTGACCTGGACAAGTTTAAACTTTAGGTATTAAGGCATAACATTAAATTACACTGATAAAAGCAATCGTTCCTTCTTGTCAATATACATAATAGTACCCAGTGATGAATTATTTTTTCCTCGTGCAGATTTTCACAATCGAAAAGTGAGTAGAATCATCCGTATGATAATCAAAACGTTACTCCGCCCCGCCAACTTATCTGAATAGGACAATAATTGTTGGGCAAGGTTTGCCACTCAGTCAGTCTAGGTCTTTGTCTTGATAGGATTCGTCTTTGATAAAGCTTTCCTTATAAGTTCATTCAACCAGTAAATCTCGTAGAATGGTCGGAAAGTAATCAGACGCCATGCTTTGTTTCAGGTTCCATGGAAGCACAAAAAAATTTTGATGTTTTTTTTTTTTTTGTTTTTTTTTTTTGGGGGGGGGGTGGCATCTGCACTCTGTTTTCGACGGTAACTCGTATTGTTGGGTGATTTTTATGGTATACAATCGTTTCTTGATTAATATACACTTTCCGAAAAATATATTCCTAACTTAGCTAATGCTGCTTTAAGCGACTTAATTTTATTGCAGGGATTTCAAACAGAGGAAATCGACAATATGAATAAAGGCATATAAAATGTCAAAATGGATTTCTTGTTTGCATTTATTCAGCAATTTTTATTAAAAATATGACGGGTAAAAACATCGTATAATGTTAAATGAAAAAAGAAATCAAATGTGAAGAATGGGGGAGTAAACGTATGCATTTTTACGTGGATGGATTGCAGGAATAGCTTTCGTCGGTGTATTTCATTCATTCTACGCAGTAAATGATATGTTAACATTTAGGACTAATCACAGCATATCTTTTCATCAAAATAACAGCACCGTGTCAAAATTGAGTCAACTATCACCATTTCCCCATAGCTTTCTATGTTAAATCAACTGTTTCAAATACCTGCCACACAGTGATACTTGTGTTAATTCCTGTCAAAATTCACATGTTTATATAAAAAAAAGTATATTCATCATCTGACATAAGTTTTTAAATTCCTTTATGAGAAGCACGTAAGTAATATAAAAAATCTAAGATACCAAAGTATAAATTATTTGGATGTCCAGGATATAGGTACAAATCGGGTAAAAATGGACAAACACGGACCTCTTGAAACCAAGTCAGATTAAAATGAAATTCGTGTGGAACGAATCGTCATCATAATTGGTACAGACGTCTCAACAACCGCATCGAACAGTTAACTCAACATTTCACTTAGTGAAACAGAGTAATTGCAAACACGACTATCATACCGACCGTAAAATTTGCGAAACGTTGACATCAAACGCGGTTTTCGATATCCCTGTGTCAGTAATTTGTCAGTAAGTAGGTTACCTCTGCATATGAAATGTTCATACGTTGGACATGTCTGGCATATCGGATCATTTGTGAAATATAAACTCCATATGCGGGTGAGTGTGGAATATTACTACGTAAATGTGGAAAATTTACGATGGGAAAGCCGAAATCATCGCGTTTGTCGTATTTTGTTGTCGCCACTTACTATGAATAAAAAAGGAAATGTCTATTCAAATTTCACTTGTCACTTACAAATACTTGCAATTTTAATGAAAAGAAACCGACACACTCCAAATCAATTTCAAAAGCCATAGACATCCACACAAAAGTTTATGGGCAAAAGTTTACAATATTTCATGTGTACATAAATCAGGTCAATTGCTTTTTAAAAGTTGATTTTACATAGAAAGCTATGGGGAAATGATTTTAGCTGAGTTACTTTTGACATTGGGCTGTAGAACGCCATAGATCAAGATCAGGGGAAATAAAATACATATTAAGGTTCCGTTCTTTGTACTCCATCAAACGACTTTTTACACACTTCTGAAGCTTTTAAAAACTATTTCATTAAATGATTTATTATTAACACTGTTTTGGTTTACTTTGAATGTACCATTACCAAACCTCACAATTCTTTGGAAATGATACTTAAGACACATTTCTCGCACACCTTGTGTATGTTAATTCACTCACAATACCTAGTTAAAGTTAATTAAAGTGCGATAATTGACATTTTGTGAATTATCTAAACATATACATCTATATCATATTTCTACAGGGAGCAGCAGTGACTGAGAGAATATACAACGAAACCTCACCGGAACGATTAATATCACCGAGGACTTGCAGTTTCTGAGTTTAAACTTAGTAACAATATACGGGACACAGTAACGGTATCAGTGACACATACTAACAATACACGTGACACATAGTACCAATATACGTGACACATAATAACAATATACGTGACACACAGTAACAATATACGTGACTCACACATAGTAACAATATATGTGCCACATATGTGGTACCTGGGTAATAAAGACATAATCAAGTGCCACACGTGATACCCACGTAATAATTATAGCATCAAATGTCACATAACAATATACGTGAAACCCACGTAATAACAATAGTATCAAATGTCACATAACAATACACGTTATACCCACGTAATAACCATCAAATGTCGCATTACAATATACGTGATATCCACGTAATAACCATAGTATCAAATGTCACATAACAATATATGTGATACCCACGTAATAACCATAGTATCAAATGTCGCATAACAATACACGTGATACCACGTAATAATCATAGTATCAAATGTCACATAACAATATACGTGAAACCCACGTAATAACAATAGTATCAAATGTCACATAGCAATACACGTTATACCAACGTAATAACCGTAGCATCAAATGTCGCATAACAATATACGTGATACTCACGTAATAACCATAGTATCAATTGTCACATAACAATATACGTTATACCCACGTAATAAAAATAGTATCAAATGTCACATAATAATTCACGTTATACCCACGTAATAACCATCAAATGTCGCATAACAATATACGTGATACCCACGTAATAACCATAGTATCAAATGTCACATAACAATATATGTGAAACCCACGTAATAACAATAGTATCAAATATCACATAACAATACACGTTATACCCACGTAATAACCATAGTATCAAATATCACATAACAATACACGTTATACCCACGTAATAACCATAGTATCAAATGTCACATAACAATACATGTGATCCCTACGTAATAACCATCAAATGTAACATAACAATACACGTGATACCCACGTAATAACCATAGTATCAAATGTCACATAACAATACATGTGATCCCTACGTAATAACCATCAAATGTCACATAACAATACACGTGATACCCACGTAATAACCATAGTATCAAATGTCACATAACAATACATGTGATACCCACGTAAAAACCATAGCATTAAATGTCACATAACAATACACGTGATACCCACGTAAAAACCATAGAATTAAATGTCACATAACAATACACGTTATACCCACGTAAAAACCATAGCATTAAATGTCACATAACAATACACGTGATACCCACGTAAAAACCATAGAATTAAATGTCACATAACAATACACGTTATACCCACGTAAAAACCATAGTATCAAATGTCACAGAACAATACACGTTATACTCACGTAATAACCATAGTATCAAATGTCGCATAACAATATATGTGATCCCTACGTAATCATAGTATCAAATGCCATTGAATAATAATGATTGTGATACTTACTTTATCGATTAGTTCTGGCTTTTCGGCTATGGCTGACAAAGTTGAGAGAAACCAACAATTATTTAGTTCTCCTTGTTTCATATCATGCCGACTTGTGCCATCTGATATCAAAACTGAATTTTCCGTTATTTCCTGCAAGATGATATTTGAAATTAAAATACTTTAACTGCAATTTTATTTGTTTTTATGTTTTATCAAAAGCAATAAATGTTTTTCTTTTTTATATTTATATTTACGTCATAGTAATGACATTTTTTTATGGAAGTATTTTAAAGACGTTTGTCTACCCCATAAATATAAAGTTTTACACTGTTATTTCGCCAAGAGCTTTATATCTAATACACAGAATACAGTATTGAGATAACTTTATAAACCTAGGAAACAACGACCAATATTTCATCTAAAAACATTTCTTTTAATTTAATTGTTTTTTTTTAATTGAAACAAAACTTAGGCGAAAAACACCAAGAAAATTCAATTAGGTGATATTGTTTATTACTGAATGGAAGTCCGATGCAAAATCAAACTTATGGCGACGAATTATTTAAAAATTATTTTACATAAAACTGACAAAAAGACGGCTACGTGTCAATGAATGCTATTTTTCTTTTCACATAGATTGGCATAAATACATTGTTTCATAAAATCAATAAAGGTGATCATTTGCGTCAAAGAAATAAGATCAGTTATTGAATCCGTACTACAGCATTACATATCTTTGATCAATACCTTTTTTAGTAAAATTGTTTTATATAATGTTTACTGTGTGTCCCAGCAAACCTAGAAAGTGACTTTTTGAAGTTTACGTCAAAGAAACAATCAAATCATCAACACACTTGCTATCTTATTTTCATAGTTGTAATTAATTCTGCATTCAAATATGAAGGAGAACCTCTAATAATCGAGATCCAAGTTAAACTATTTTTGATTTCTGAACTCGATTTACGATAGTGGCAGCGGCCAATGTTGTTGGTTTTCATAGGAACAGTCTATTATATTTATCAGGGCATATACATCTATCTCATCACTGTTAAGTCATTATAGATACTGGATTGAAAATCTGACAAAAGACCCGTACATATGAAACACATTATCCGTTGACTTGCGCACAAGAACGTTGTTAGTAAACATCCGGTTTTATTTCCAAGACAGATCGCGAAACGGGTTAGGGATTCGCAATTATTTTGATTTACTATACTTTGAAACGCAACCAATGAGGATAAGAGTCTATGATTTTGGATATGTTTGATGACTGTATGGATAATGTTTCCACCTGATGACATTTGCACGAAACATTTACATAAAAACAGTTTCCACACAGTGGGATACACAGTAAATATTTCATTTCTTTTGATGTTGTCCATTACTTTTGCATTCATTTATTCAATTGTAAAACTGATATGATAACAAACAATTTCACAAGATCGATTTGGCTCTTCATTTTACTAAATGACAAAATCCGTAAGTTCCATGAGAGTTGTTATTACTGAATAAATGTTGAATTCTTTTTTAATTTCTAGCTGTTTATGAAACATTTATGCAGAAGAAAATACATTTAAAATTAATGATGCAAATTTATCCCGATTCAATTGTACTTTGGGTCTATTGGGGTGGTTTGGATATTTTGGGTAAATCCTACCGCCGCTAAAATTGCATCTTGATATCCAAATTTGGATAATATAGGGCGATATGCGACTGACAACAGAAACAAGAAATATTCACATACACCCCCTTTGTCGTGTGAAACTTTGATAGGAAGTATACAATATCAAGGTATTCGTAAGCAAATTGTTGAAGCTTCATCGGTTTCAGAACAAAACAATGGCGGATGTCTAAAGTTGAGAAATTCGATTTATCCAATAAGGTGGATCCAATCCACTCAGACAAATTGTATTTTAGGAAAACTTCTGACTTCGAATTGTGTTTATAAGACACCATTATAATTCATTCCGCTTTACAATGGTAAAGTAATGGATAAACTTCTGTTAACACTGTCCCTATATTAATGTGTTTGTCCTATAAGATTTGTACACCAAAAAGTCGGAGTAATATGTAACTATGACAACTTCAAGGTATCTATTATATTAAAAGTCGAAATATTATAACTGGTAAAGTACTATAATTGTTATATTGTATGATAGATAGATATTACCCATGTACAAATATAAGGATTGTAAGGACGAAATATCCAAGGGGGCACATATTGAACACCAGGACCAAGTTGCACAATATCTTGTTAAATTTAACTTGAAGTTAACCAATGTTGAACCAATAGCCTAACCGTAGGTTAAATTTAACAATGTATTGTGTGACTTATAAGTTGGTCCAGAATTGTAAGTGACTTGGCAAAACATTAATTTCCCAGTTAATCCGGATGACACATGTAAAACATAATTGTTGTAGTTGTTGGATGATTAAGGTACAATAATTATGTTTTTTTTATTAATATCAAACATACGTCTTTTATCTAAAGAAAGCATATATAATTTGACGATATTTGATTAACATTTAACTGCGCCAAAATCATATCAATACCCATTAATGTCATTGTGGCGCAGTTGAATCTAGTTTTTCTCAGTTAAACCTAGTTTTTTCAGTTAATGTGGGTTACAGAGAAAAAATTAGGTTTAACTGGAGAAAAACTGGGTTTAAATTAGATAAACTAGGTTTAACTCATTAATATGATTTTGATGTGTCATAGCGGGTAGTTTATATTGTATATTGTATTATTTCCCTGTTAAATGCATATAAAAACGCCGTCAGGACATACCCGGGCAATGTCAGGACAAAATTCGGTTTGTAGTATCTCCCCCGCCAAATGCGATTTAAAGACAAGATAACGAACTTGTGTCGATGACTTCCATTTACAAACTGTAAAATTATCACGTATTTGTGTTATGAAAAATACTTAGAGTAAAAAAAGTACGTGTAAACGTCGTGTTGTAATGCAAACGAATAGAGTAACATGTTCTCGATTTCTCGTGATACGAGTTGTATTTCAGAACGCAAATAAGTCTTGAAATGTTTCACAATGGACAAACTAATTGTTCTCGTGGTATTGCATTAGTTATTGTAGTAATACGCATAAATAATATCACAATACTTCTATGCAACTCACTTATTCGTAAATCTGAACTCGTGATATAATGTTATATCTCACCGACACGTTAATTTTACCATGTGTTTGCAAAGTTTAAAAACCTCAAGTCATGGCACATATACGTTTCCGTACATATGTCCTATCATTCCATCACATATTTATCATTGGATCACACGTTCTATAATTGGATCACATGTTCTATAATTGGATTACATGTTTTATCATTGGATCATATGTTCTATAAATGGATTACATGTTCAATCATTGGATCCTATGTTCTATAATTGGATCACATGTTCTATAACTGGATCACATGTTCTATAATTGGATTACATGTTCAATCTTTGGATCACGTGTTCTATCACTGAATCACATGTTCTATAATTGAATTACTACGAAGCGTATATATGCCATGACTTAAGGTTTTTAAACTTTGCAAACACATGATAAAATGTTAACGTGTCGGTGAGATATAACATTATATCACAAGTTCAGATTTACGAATTAGTGAGTTGCATAGGAGTACTGCAATCACTAATGTAATACCATGGAAACAATTAGACGAGTTAGTCTATTCTGAAACATTTCAATATTTTTTTCACGTGTTATTGTTAAATACAATTTGGATCACGAGAAATACAATATATGTTACTCTGTTCTCTTGCATTAAAACACGAAATTTACACGTACTTTTCTACTCTTATGTATTTTTTAGAACACGAACACGTGATTATTTTACAAGTTTGTGAATGGAAGTCATCGACACGAGTTCGTTATCTCTTCTTCAACCAGCATTTGATGGGGGAGATACTAAAGACCGAATTCCTGACATTGTCTGGATATGTCCTGACGGGCTTGTTTTATGTGTATTTAACAGGAAAATAGTATAATAAAGTTATGATTTTATGAAACTTTAGGATATAAGCTACACATATTACCAAACAATTGTATACATTTTCTTATTATCTTGATAGGCTATTAAAATCGGCATGTATCGTATAGATTTCGGTTCGTTTTGGTGATTTGTCAAATAAAAAAAATGTATGCAAATCTGTATACGTTTCCTTATTTTTTAGTGTCTTCATAGGCTATTAAAAATCGACATACATCGTATAAGTTTCGGTTCGATTCGGTCATTCGTCAAATAATAAATGTTGTATACACATTTTTGGTCACGTGTGTAGTTTATATCCTAAAGTATCATAAAAGAACTAGTGATTATAAATATTATAAGCATACCAAAGATAAAATGCTCAAGACGATCGTTTCTGTCAAACAGACTTCATCAGTTGAGTTCTAATTTTAAATAGATTTTCGGAAGGGAAAGTGGTGTAAAACAAGGCCAAATAATGAATTTAAATGCATAGTCAAATTAAATTATAAAGTTTAGTGAGGTGCAATGATAAAATAAATTGTATTAATTTGTATATACAATATACCAATACCATTAAATTATTATTCTGAAAAAGGATTATATCTGTTGGGTTTCGACGTTTGCATAAAAATCGGAAATCTTTATCGAAAATGCGTTATTTAGAACCAATACGTAGTATAACGTACAACCAATCATTTATATCTAACATAGACAACATAGTAACAGCAATCTGTAACGAAGTCGTGGAACTTATAACACACACACACATAGACCGACAATAATTCATTACGTAATAGATATAGCTAACTCTTTGTTAGATATCTAGTGTTTGTTTACAAAGTTAATTCATTTTATTTATTCTACCGGATATTGAGCATTTATAAACATGCACTAACCGTTCAACTTTGAACCTGATTTAATCCGAACCTTCTATTAATGAATGTCGCCATATAATTGTGATCCATACCATTGAAAATTTATATTATGTTTTAAGATTCAAGGCGCATTAAGTTATATTCTATCATTTTCAAAGTACAGGAATTTTTTTTTCAATTTTTACTACATTTACAATAACAAATAAGAGCTACAGGCATACAAAATCTTTTATTTCTATATATATTGGGAAAATAAGGTCACGTCTAGTGTGGTATTCATATACAAATAGTAAGGTTGAGTTAATCAAGTTAAAAAGTGCTATATCTGCCAGTGGGTTTTCCAAGCAATTGTCGCAAAAGATACATGAATTTAAGAATTTTTTATTTTTGTGTATATCTCTTTTTTGCTACTGTGCATCAATCTAAGTAGAACAAAAAGATCGAAATAATTTTGTAATCAACACAACTAACGCCCCTTGAAGTTATTATCAAAATTCTATAACTGTTGTAGCATTATTGGAAATAATATAGGTAGTTACATCAAACAAACAATTAAAACAAGATCATGATATCCGTGCTCGCGTGAAAATTGCCGTTTAAACTGAAGCTGAGAAGCAATGAAATAAAAACCTTTGTATACGAATTTTGTTATCTTAAGAAAATCAGCTGAAACATGATAATCAATTTCGATCTCTGTAGTTATGCGTATGTCTTGTATTTAACGGGCAAACATAATTATAGGTCTCCCACTAAGTTACTTTTGTGTGCTTAAATGGTTGCAATTGATTTCACGAGCTTTCCGCGCCTTAATTGTTAAACTGATTGCATTCATTAATTAAACACAATTTTAAAAAGGTAAAAGCTAAAATGAACACAAATGTAAAATTGTGCATTTCTTGACGATAATCAAAATTAAGGTAATTGATCTAATTTTTCTTCCAACATTTCGTATGACACTGTAATGAGATTCCATGATCGCATTAAAAATATTGAGACACATGTCATTGTATACGTGATACAACGTGATTATGTTAAAAAAGATTCAGTATACAGTTTGTAGATATCATAAACATAAAACCAAAGTTATAGTTTTGAAACAGATCAAAGCAAATTTGTAAGACGATCGTTTTTGTCAATAAGACTTTGTCAGTTGTTTAAATTTCAGAAATTTAAAATCGATGTATATTTTCTACATAGAAAGTGATATTAAACAAGGCCAAACAATAAATCTAAATGTATAGCCAAATCCGTCTAAGAGTAGCTTACCCATTGTAACTATCTTATCTTTTGAATGATATGTCATATCTTTTTTATATCTTTCTACATGACAGGTATATTAGTTTGTAGCTTTAGTTTTATCAAGTTTGAAATCATTACGATTCATACTTACACTCGGTCTTTTCCATACAATGTTTTTCGTAATTGGCTTGGTTTTAAATATTGAAGTATTTTCGGCTGGAAATTCGTGATCAATGAACAAATCGCCATCTTTACTTTTCCCCGATCTTATCCTCTGAAAATGAATGACATGGATATATCATATATTTTGTTTAGCAGTTATGTAGTCATTACAATGGTATACATTTAATTAACAAAAATAACTTAAACCGAATCATGAATATAAATCAAGATTTAAGGTCTAACTTTCTATCTTTCAAAACAGACGCTTAGTGAAATCTGAAATAACCTTAACTCTTTCGCCTCTCAGGGGTGAATGGGTTAAACCATACAGTGGACAACAGGGTATTGTTTGTACCATGTGACACATACAGATATACTTTATTGGCGCGAGGTCTGTATTTGAATGTGTTCTGGAGGGGTATTGTATGTAGACGCGAACAAAATATATAATACATATAAAATATAGATATCAGAAGGTAATATGTGAGGAGAGACATAAGCATCTATTCAGCATTTACCTAAGGAAAGTTCCAGCTATCAGAGATGTGATCTAATGCCATTGAGAGATAATCATCCCCTATCGACCATACACTCCACCGTGGCCTGTGTAGCGGGAAAGACTACTTGTAAAAGTTGACGAAAAGAGCGGATAGGGTAGCATAATTATGTATTACATTTTGGTCTACAATAGTTAAACCATGGTGGCAGTAACGGATGCAGAGGTCAACTGCTTCCGACGAAATGTCTCATTTTGTGGCTGCAAACAACGACTTTGTCACAAACAACGTTAAGGGGCAAGTTTAACCCTATAAACCTACAGGCCTTAATAAACTACTCCAAAACAATAGAAAAAATCATACCATCTAGATACTTGGGGTTGGAAGGGTTAATTACGTTTGATGGCTGAAAACATTTGGAATTCAATGCTATATCAATCCGCATTGAATGAGTAATATCATGACATATTTAAATTCGTGACAAAAGATTGTAAATTGACATTAATCATTTCCATCTATCTATCTATCTATCTATCTATCTATCTATATATATATCTATATATATATATATATATATATATATATATATATATATATATATATATATATATATATATATCACATTTGTCTTTATCTATCTATTTAATTCACTATTTCAAACTATGTATCTATCTGTTGATTCCATCGCAAGGATGTATCCACATTAGTACATGTAAAATTGATCAAGGTGAATTATTGGATTAGCTTTTGAACTATCATGTCTTTAGACAATTATTGCGTGTACATTGATTAATCAAGTGATGTTTTGTGTTCTATACCGACGAAATGTCCTACTTATCACGTGATACTATTAACCTCCTTCTCATCTGGGAGTAGTCTTTTTTTGTATCAGTCATTAGTTGAAGTATAATGATGGTACCCGGGGGATTCATTATAAATTCTGCATGTAAAACTTATTCTATGCACACAACATGAATTTAATCGAACCGTATGATCAAGGCATGGACAGAAAATATACCATGAAAGCTTGAGAATACAAAAGCTACAAGACAGAAGTCTTTTAAATCGACCTTTTGAACACCCCAGAAAATAGTAAATACGTAAAATGAACTTATTTTCATGCTTTTAAAGATGATGATGATGATGATGATGATGATGAAGAAGAAGAAGAAGAAGAAGAAGAAGAAGAAGAAGAAGAAGAAGAAGAAGAAGAAGAAGAAGAAGAAGAAGAAGAAGAACTTACTCATGGACAATTTATCATTTGGTTTAAAATTTGCATATTTTCAAATTTCCAAAAAGGAAAAGACACACGATATAAATATATTTCATGTCAAGTATTTATATAATCCATTTTTAAAAATAAAACAGAATCTCGAATGAAATTATGATCTCAGAGAAACGGAATCTGAAATAAGGATTATGAAAATATTATTACCACTCCGTAAATCATGAGTTCCCTTTGAGCATATTTTTCTAACGTAAGCTAATTATGTTTCAAATTTTTTTCCGAAATTCAAAAACTCAATGCCTTGCTTATCAGAAAATAAAAACACTTTAAAATTCATTTGAATTATTTTTCTGCAATTTAAATATGTATTTCCCCCATGCTTAATGAATTATGCATTTTAGTTAGTGCAACAGATCCATTCTTGTAAAGTTGTTTCTTTGTTATTTAGAATATCCTTCGATATTGTCCCTTGACATCAGCTAGTGTCACTCATTATGGATTTGTCAACAGCGTAAAACATTTTCATTTGTTTGTGGTGTCAACTTGATTTGTGAAAATTCAATGTTTTATCAGAATATTCATTATAAAATGTTTACCTTGCCCTAGCAAATAATTGATTTTTAAGACGCCACTCTACATCCTAAGTATTCTAGGAAACATTCTCATTCCTTTGAGCCCTTGACTTTCAGATTTCGCCGAAACAGAATGTCTTTAGGAACATAAAATTAAAAACAAACAAAAAAACGACTGGATTTGTTTACCTTCCATCATTTACTAGATATTGATTTATTATAGAGTCTGGCATAGATGAAGATTTATCGGAGTCCCTCGGTTCTTTTCAATCTTTAATTATGATATACTTGATATGGTAACCTGGCATTGGAAACACAAGTCAACGGAGTTTTGTATTTTTTTCAAAAAGCATATCAATACGATACAATAAGAAGGGATTGAACGTGCGATTACGCAAAGCTGATGCCACACGTCGGAGTAACAATGCACTTAACAACACTATTGAAAATCAAAAGGATGAAAACTTAATACTGTCATATTAAGCTTACAATACAAAGTGACAATTCTTTATCAATAACTAATTGTTTTACCTGATTTTGCATTTTGGTAACTGGTAAACCACATTATTTTGCTAATGAATGTGGCATCCGATGGTAAAAACAGATGGCACAGGTATATATATATATAAAAGTTACTAATAATACTCAGGTTTAGACTGAGTCAATTTTGAAATTGATTTAAATCCAATGTCTAAAAATACTCATAGAATAGGTAAATAACACTACAAAATACTGTAGATAAAATGTAATGCCTTTGTATTTAATGTTTTGCAGCGACTTTAGAAATTTAACTTAATCTAGTATCTATTACTGTCAAAAATATTGCATTTCAAGTAGTACTGTTTAAGTCAAATATAAAACTTGTTACGAATACAAGATGTTTTAAAATTCGTAACATGGTACGCAGACTTATGAGTTAGGAAATCCCTTTTAAAAATCATACACAAGAAAGGCAACTATTAAACAAGGAAATAAGTAGTTAACATCTTTCAAATAAATGAAATGAAGTATTTGAATGATACTAAGTTTTGCCCTATAAAGATGACATTTCAAATGCCTCAGCATAAAGAAAAAAAAAACAGAACAAACTTGACTTACATGTTTGACTTACATACTTGACTAAGAAATTTGACCAAAATTAAAATATTATTTGTATTTTCTTCTTGGAATGATATTGAACCCCAAATTTTTCTCAGTAAAGGTAAATCTCCAAATTTATGTAGATTACAATTACCCTTACGTTAAAACAACAATCAACGTGTTCGTTAATGTGTTTCTCTCTCTCTCTCCCTCTCTCTCTCTCTCTCCTTCTCTCTCTTTCTCTCTCTCATCACTCAATATTCTCTCTCTCTCATCACTCAATATTCTCTCTCTCACTCACAGAGAGAGTTTGTATAGACTTTAAAATATTGTGTGTTAACAAAGGTCTCTCAATCCTATCATGCCTTCGAACTTTTATGCCAAATCAAACATAATTGTGTTATGAATTACAAAGTAGGGGCCTACAAATACCTGACAGAATATCAATAATGCTGAGGAATTCAAAGTAACTTCATTTCTTGCTAAAACAAAGATTTTATAGGTTTTGATGAACAAAATATCTGCTTGAATTATCAGACTCCAACAACTTATGGCCAGATATGTCCAACGTCCCTCCATTCAAATCAAGTTGGCTAACATCTTTTATAATAATGCTTAAAGTATTTCACAATAATGAAATATAGAAATCACGTACAAAATGACCCATTTACGCCTTATCAATCAGGTTTCCTTCCTGTAATGTTCAACTCTACTTTCCTCGACTGAATTTGATACGTTTAAATGGCAGAAGGTATTTCAATTATAGCAAAATTAGACCCCTAGGAAAGTGAAAGAAAATCGATTGATTTAGAGGCATTTAATCATCAAATATATCTTTATGTCTAACTTTCCATCAGATTATATAAAATTCATATTCGCACTGTAGCGGTCCTCACTTCTTTATGTAATTTGTTGTACTACATAAATCATATATATATATAAGTTCTCAAATTTTACGGTACTTGGCATGACCTTGTTTGCAATTAGTTGATGGAATGTTGAATCACCTGTCCGATACTGGTATTGAATCGTCTTTACCGAATATAACGAGGATTCATTTCATTTGAATTTTACTGATGACTCACGATGGTCTACAAGCGGAGCTTTCTCTTCCATGACACCTTATTTCACCTTTGACTTTTCAAAGGTCCGTGGATGTCCAATTTGTACTGTGTTTTGTCTCATGGACCATCTTCTGATTAATACTTTGGTATCTGTGATTTTTATATTGTTTGTTTTACATTTCGAATAGGCACCTCTTCGAGCATCGCTCTTTATGACAGGACGCTTAAGTCAGCACTGGGATCGCTGTCACCAAATTTGTTTGTCACCATTTACATAATAATAATTGGTTTCCTGTAACATATGAATACATACGTCGGGTACCGTACTAAAATATATAAAATCTCAGGATATAGGTACAAATCTGGTAAAAATTGGACAAACATGGAACTCTTGAAATCAAGAGGTGGGATCAGGTGCCAAGGAAGAGTAAGCATCTAATGTCGACCGGTCACACCCGCCGTGAGTCCACAGTCAAATTAAAATGAAATACGTGAGGAACAAATTCTCTGCATAATTGATACAGACGTCTCAACAACCGCCATCGAACAGTAATTCAACATTTCACTTAGTGAAAAAGAGTATCTACTTAAATCAGTTTTGATTTTTTGAGTTTTCTTCGAATGAGCAACAATTTTTTTTCATTATTTATCAAAGTTATTTCAGCCTAAGTACTGAATATATTTAACCCTTTAAACCCTACAGGTCATAATAAACTTGTCTAAATAATAGAAAAGATAATACCATCTAGATACTTAGGGTTGGAAGGGGGTGATGATTTTGAGCCCTGAATCCTAATGCTTAGGATTTACCTAAGTCTTAAAAATTACCAAACTTTTGCTAATCCGTAAATCTGATTGGCTGGTCAGGTCGGGTAGATAATATTTTCAGACTTGAATGAATTCTCAACTGTTATGATGCTGGTTTTCTCTGACATTGGGACTCATTATTTGAGGAATATAACCTAAGGAAGACTGATACCTTTTCTTGTGTGCACCTTTCCCATCGAATACTGACCTTATGAATGTAATACTTTGGTTGTGAAGGAAACTACCCGTGAAGCATTTTAAAAGTTTTATAACCATCAAGCATCAGTTCATAAGTGTGCATGTTCAGTCAGAAGATATATCAATATGATTATACAACAGGTTAGTGACTAGCTCTGCACTAGAGTAAAGATGTGTCTACACTTCGGTTTACGAAAAATCTCTGTATGCATTTATCATGTTGTAAATTTTGAATTAACTGGATAAATAAATTTTGTATTTACACCCACCAAAAAATTCCAAATATACATATCACTATTATCGCTTCCCATTAAAACTAGCAATGTGGACACTGGCAACCGGCAATAGTTTTTGTTGCTAAATGTATCTATCAATCTATTATTGTTATCCCTTCCCATCATATTAGAAATATAAACATGAATTTACATTTATTTACATGAAATTTCGGTTTTGTGCTATTGCAGTATACCTAGTACGCTGGCCGTTTATATTCAACTCAGTAGAACTTCTCTCGGACCTGACCGAATATTTTGTACGGTCTCTGGCGTGTTCTGTTCTTGGAATATGAGTATACGTCAAAAATCTCGATTCATTCAGGGTTTAAACACCCGTAAATTTACAACAACGCAGACAAGTCCAGTTGTTATATTTACTTTTGAATGTTCTCGTATTATATGCATGTTTAGTAACTTGTTTTCGAAAGTCACACTTCCTCTGTCTTTTGAAACTTTAATGGATTTTGAAAAAACGCCATATAACTTGGTATGTACTATATGATGCCTGTATTTAGACGTTTTTATCACAATAATCGGCCCGGTGTTCGGGATTTAAAAGGATCGGTATTTAGAAGTTACCGGTATTTGTTCATGAAACCAGATCAAAGGAATGGATTATTTTAGCATGTTTGGTTTAAAGAAGTTGTCGGTTTTTCAAAAAAGAACGATTTAAAAAGTTTAATATACACAAAGGGCAAATATCATATAACTTCTAATTGATATTATTAACAATACCGATATTATACAAAAGAGGCCAAACAATTAAGCGACTGATATTATACGAGTCTACGGGTATTAATTTTACGTTATCCATATCATTTTTTTAAATTCATGTTTTTCTGGGAAAGTCAGGAACAACATGTCTAGGTTTAAATCTGTGTACTTAGACATTAAAAGCCATTCGTAAAATATCTATTACCAAATTTGAACTCAAATACTAGTAGTTGTAAATATATAAAGTCGACACTCAGTACGTATGTACCATTAATCACACAGTAAATAGCTAATAATACCCTTTCTTCAATAACAAAATTCAGATAATAATTCCTGAGTGCGTTTATAATTGCATTAGATGAGAACAACATAATTAAATCTAAATGGGCTGTCCATACCACAGGCACTTACAGTGACTTCTGACAGGATGTAGGTGTTAGCATGCTTATCTTCATCTGTGTGTAGGAAAATGAGAGCACATATCCATATGTTATGTGAAGTCTCCAATTACACTCAAAAGGTCAAAGTATTTCATTAGGTACGGGCTATTCTTGGTTTCAAAATAGATACATCAAAATGGAAATAAACCCATTACTATATATATATATATATATATATATATATATATATATTATATATATATATATATATATATATATATATATATATATATATGATGCATTAATCTATACATAGATAGGTGCAAATTAATTCTACTTCTGTGATAATTTCAGTACATGAGCTGAATCGCTATAACAAGATAGTAAGCAATTTGTTATAGCATTCATTCTCTAGTCTTTGTTATAGCATTCATTCTCTAGTCTTTGTTATAGCATCCATTCTCTAGTCTTTGTTATAGCATTCATTCTCTAGTCTTTGTTATAGCATTCATTCTCTAGTCTTTGTTATAGCGTTCATTTTCTAGTCTTTGTTATAGCATTCATTTTCTAGTCTTTGTTATAGTATTTATTATCTAGTCTTTGTTCTCATTTTCTAGTCTTTGTTATAGCATTCAAGTCTTTGTTATAGCAGTACTTTGTTATAGCATTCATTCTCTAGTCTTTGTTATAGCATTCATTCTCTAGTCTTTGTTATAGCATTCATTTTCTAGTCTTTGTTATAGTATTTATTATCTAGTCTTTGTTATAGCCTTCATTTTCTAGTCTTTGTTATAGCATTCATTCTCTATGCTTTGTTGTAGTATTCATTATCTAGTCTTTGTTATAGCATTCATTCTCTAGTCTTTGTTATAGCATTCATTCTCTAGTCTTTGTTATAGCATTCATTCTCTAGTCTTTGTTATAGCATTCATTCTCTAGTCTTTGTTACAAAAATCTTTTCTATCAATACCATAATAAGGATATTAAGACTTTGCATTCTTATGCATTTCTTTTATGGCCATTTTTTATTCCTCAGTTGTTCCTAAGGGAAATGATTCAGGTTTGAATATTCCTCAGGATAACTTACACAAAGATACAGTTACTGCACTAATGCGAATACCTGGTGTGTCTATCCCACGTTCCTGGTGTACATATGTAATCCTATCACTATTCAGTCTTCATTGTGGATATGATATCATCAATTAACAGTACCCATGGGATAATATCGTTATATTGTGCCCAATGTATCACTTCGTTATAACAATTTTACAACCTTTTTATTATCTCGAAGGGAGACTTGCACGTGAAGTAAATGTAAAGCATTGCAATAAGACGGATGGAAACGATTCTCAATGCGGGTTTTTACAACACTCTAAAGGTCATCTTTTGTAAGAATTAACAGTGTAATAGAATACAGCAATCATGTTGTCATTAGGGTTGATTGAAAAACATTCAAAACAGAAGAAAAACATTCAAAACAGAAGAAAATTCAACTTTAAACTTTGCAAACAGTGCAATATGAGTAAATTACATGATTTAGTGATACAATACAATGTCAATAACGCAAACAACATAAACGAAATTAAGTTGATATACAACACAAATCAATCATATTATAAAAGCCTATCAAACATGTAAACAGGTACATAAATACCGAGATCTTCATGAATAATCAATTGAGCTCCGAAATTGTAGAGTATGCTAATATCCTCCCAACATAAATATCTAGATATAATGATATGAAAATCTATGTAAGTATGGCAATGTGACAGTGGATGTGGGTATAGCAATATGACAGTGGATGTAGGTATAGCAATATGACAGTGGATGTAGGTATAGCAATATGACAATGTATGTAGGTATAGCAATATGACAGTGGATGTAGGTATAGCAATATGACAATGTATGTAGGTATAGCAATATGACAGTGGATGTAGGTATAGCAATATGACAATGTATGTAGGTATAGCAATATGACAGTGGATGTAGGTATAGCAATATTACAGTGGATGTAGGTATAGCAATATAACAGTGGTTGTAGGTATAGCAATATGACAATGTATGTAGGTATAGCAATATGACAATGTATGTATGTATAGCAATATGACAGTGGATGTAGGTATAGCAATATGACAATGTATGTAGGTATAGCAATATGACAGTGGATGTAGGTATATCAATATAACAGTGGTTGTGGGTATAGCAATATGACAATGTATGTAGGTATAGCAATGTGAAAATGTATGTATGTATAGCAATATGACAATGTATGTATGTATAGCAATGTGAAAATGTATGTATGTATAGCAATATGACAATGTATGTATGTATAGCAATATGACAATGTATGTATAGCAATGTGACAATGTATGTATAGCAATATGACAATGTATGTATAGCAATGTGACAATGTTTGTATAGCAATATGACAATGTATGTATAGCAATATGACAATATGACAATGTATGTATAGCAATATGACAATGTATGTATAGCAATATGACAATGTATGTATAGCAATATGACAATGTATGTATAGCAATATGACAATGTATGTATAGCAATATGACAATGTATGTATAGCAATGTGACAATGTTTGTAGTTATAGCAATATGACAATGTATGTAAGTATAGCAATATGACAATGTATGTAGGTAGATGATGATGATGATGATGATGATGATGATGATGATGATGATGATGATGATGATGATGATGATGATGATGATGATATTGATGACGACGACGATGATGATGATGCAACCAATGATATACTGCATTTTAAACAAATTAAACACAGTAAACAAAGGATCGGTTTTCATTTTAATTTTTTGTCGGTTTCTGTCGAATCTTATAATGGGTAAATACGAAATATTGGCAGTTTATAAGATAAAGTCAAGCTAAGGAACCATTAAGAGACTTTCACCATCTATGCATTTCCTTCTGCGAATAATATGGCTCATAAAACGTAACCGATTTTTATGTTACAATTCACTTTTATCACACGCGAATAAAGAAAGCATCGATTAATGGATGAGTAACTTTACACATTTTAACTGCCATAAATAGAACTATCATTAGCTGCCGGTAAATAATTTATCAAGTCCATGTTGTATTCAGTGTTTATATAATGATTTGACGGAGGCCTGGACTTCGATGAAAATTATTCCATATCATTCATTGAAAAACTAACCAAGTCGTTCTCTATTGTACAAAAATTGATACAAATTATTATAAAGCTATGGAAAGAATGTTTTATCGATATTTTTACCAAGAAAAACAAAATGCATGATGATGCGTGAATTTCATCACTAATGGCTTTAAACAGAAAATGGCAATATATTTATACAACATTCTCTAATTGCATTTTGAAATAACAATGTATCTATACCACCCATCTAAAATGGTATTTCAAAATAACGATTAAAGTATAAGTATCACAAAAGTGGCATTTGGTAATTTCAATATATGTCCTCTGAATTATTTATTGTTTTGATTTTTTTTTCAGAGAAAAAAGTAACAAAGCAAGAACTTATCTTCATGTCTGTATAAGTTATGTAATAAAATGGTGAAATTAAAATTCATTATAAACGTAATAGAGCCTAAATGTCATATTTCTCTGCCGGAGTTTTTCTTAAACTGATTTATCATTACAAGTAATAAATTGCGTTATAAAATAATATTTAACCATATTAAAAGCAGAAGTAGTAGTAGTAGTAGTAGTAGTAGTAGTAGTAGTAGTAGTGGTAGTAGTAGTGGTGGTGGTGGTAGTAGTAATAGTAGTAGTAGTAGTTGTGGTGGTAGTAGTAGTAGTGGTAGTAGTAGTAGTAGTAGTAGTAGTAGTAGTAGTAGTAGTAGTAGTAGTAGTAGTGGTAGTAGTAGTGGTGGTGGTGGTAGTAGTATTAGTAGTAGTAGTAATAATAATAATAATAATAAAAATATTATTATTATCATTATTATTATTATTATTATTATTAATTTCATTGGTGTTTTTTGTGTGCTCTTGTTGTATGTTATTATTTCTTTTTATTGTCGTTCTAATAACAATAACCACCATTATCATTATTGTCGTAACCGTCAATAACAAAATATACATTCTGTTTGCTTTATATTTCACTAATTTTAGAGCTTATCCGTCTTCTCTACTGTCTCATCAATTTTATTCGAAATGTAACAAACAAGATAATTCCAAACCGCTTTAGTTACCATTTTTGCGACAAGTGTTACGTTTTTAATATATTCAAATACATGTTTTTAGAATTAGAAATGCAAACATCACACCCAAAAATTTGTTTTGGAATTTAGAACTTGACACAACTAGGCAATAATCGAAATAAGAATACCCATAAAGGCATGTGTAATAAAGCGACAGACATTAACTGCATTGTCCATAATGAGTTTCTTGATCATTTTAAATATGTCTTTACTTTTGCTTACAAGAAGATAAAGGTATGCATTTAGACCAGTCACCATTGGGGTGACAACCGGATTTCTCTGTAAATTTTATCAAAGCCGCCTTAAGTTACTCAATACTCAAGACAAACTTTTATTTTATCATTTTGACTCTATGATTATCAGTAAAACTTCTGGATTTGAGTGAATAGGAAACTTGTTATTATTTTTCCTCAATCACTAATAAATTTCCTGTAAAAATGAATAAATACGTTGAGTACGGTACTCAAAATTGTAGTAGGTTACCAAACAATTTTTCGGATATTTTATAAGTTTTCTTCAAATGTGCAAAAGATTTTATCGTTATTTACATTTGTAAAATATCAATATTCAAACATGTACAGTTACAGAAAAAAAATCATTTTTGTCTTAGAATCATGAAAAGTTAGTTAAGCTTGAGTACTTGGTAAATCTGATTACTTCGGACCGTAATCATTTACAGAATAGCAATGGTCTGTTCTCAGTATAAAACGTTGAATACTCAATAAAATGAATTCATGCGTGGCGGAAAAATATTATTAACTGTCAGGTCAGAAAGTAACATACAGATGTAAACCTGATCATATTTACCTCAACAGAATTGAGATATGTTTTCAAATCAATAAAAAAATTGAAATATATGTAATACTTCCAGGGTGCATACAAATAGAAATGGCAGTATACTGTCAGAGTGTAATATGCCGATTAAAATCTAATAATCGACGTCAAAGGAATCAGGACATATTTTCAAATCTTACTGTAAGTCAGTAGAAATTTGTAATATACGTTTCAAGGTAAATACAGGTAGAAATGGCGTTATGATTCACCATAAATTTTCATTAAA
This sequence comes from Atrina japonica, assembly GCA_030159075.1. Lineage (NCBI taxonomy): Eukaryota > Metazoa > Mollusca > Bivalvia > Pterioida > Pinnidae > Atrina > Atrina japonica. The sequence continues at coordinate 1,124,772 of BROG01000008.1, forward strand.
TGTTTGGTAAGTTATATATGAATTGATAATCTTTATTAACCTACAGGTATCCTACCGATAATTATACAATACCTACCCCTGCACCACCCCCATGATGAGCACCGACAATGTTGGTCCAGTTACGTGGCGTGAGCTTCTCTTTACGTCCTGCTTTGAGTTCAAAGGAATTGTCGTTGTTATTGACAGTTTTAACAGGTAAAGCTAACTGAGATTTCCTCGCCGAAACAGTAATTGTACATCCCATTTGATTTTGTGATCACATCGTTAACAAAGATAAACAAAATGTCAGAATGATTCAAAACTTATATCACCGATACCGTAAGCGACACACATTGCTTAAGATCCATTACATCGAAGGTGTGTATTTGCCAAGTTAGAAATGGAATTAAAATCGAAGTTCGTCAGTCGATTCTACAATTAGATCTCAAAACAAAGCATTGACTCCCTATAAATACGTATCAATAGATTTTTATACAATACCATCATAGAATTGTCACTAATCTTAACAAGGTGAGAGAGTGTTTCCGAATGTGTGACAGTATTGAAATACAAACTATTAGAAGAACGAAGACAACATGTAAACACGTTACATCCACAATTATACAAATTGGTATCCAATTTCTCTAGTGCAGATATGGTCTTTTAAAATCAGCCAATCAGAAGGGCGATAGTATAGATCGGCAACAAATATAATTGTCCCATTTCAGAAAAAGCTACAGCACGTTATTGTGTCTACAAATATTCACCTTTTTGATAAGCATGATTGCTACGGTCCGAACAGTTGCCGTGTTAATAGAGAATGGTGTAAAATCAATTAACGGCCCTTGGCACCACTGAGCCTTTTCCGGAGAAAATCCTATGAAATATTGATCGGCGCATTGATCAATATTGCGTAAATGCATTTCGGGTTTCAAGTATTTGAATGTCAATATTCTGTGTATCAATACCTAATCCGGTATTGACTTAATACAGGAAAATCACTCTCAGAACAGGTGAAATTTATGTTCTCAAAATTAATATATTTCTGTCAATGACGCAGACATATACAGTACTATAACTTTATATTTTGTCGGTCATGTGTAACTAAAACAATTTTGCAATTTTCATTGTCGTCAATGTTTTCTTTATTTCAATAGATGGCTTTCATCATATATAATCAGAAATGAAACCTGTTTGAACACAAAAGAGAAACAGGTTTTGTTGTTATTTCAGATGGGTTAACATTCATTTATAATTAGATATAAGCGCTAGGACGACTGGTTTACTGTCCGAAACTTTCGACTTTGGCAACCAAGAAGGGTGGTATCTCTGACGTACCACGTGACACAGTAACTCGATGAAACGTCTCATTCCAGTAGATACGTGACTTCCACGTGTCATGAAGAGTTGTCAACAATGACACTTACTATCTGTAAAAGGAGTTAAATAAGACTTTTCCTAGTTGTTAGTTGTTCTATTCCTTTCAATATAATCAGGATATTTTGTACTCAGATCACTTGACATCAATAGAAATGGGTCCAAGGTAATTTCCGGTTTAGTATTGTTCTCATTGATGACAATCAATGAAATCTCGTTTCAGTTAATTTGAGATTAAGTTAAGAAAAATGTTAAGACTTAGACTGCTTTCCATTGTTTCCATCAGACTATTTTCAACTCTGGCTCCTTTTATCATATGTATTCTATGACCCCTGATCATATATACGATCAATGCCTTAACTGGAAAGGATGCAGGTCCGTGAAGCTGCATTCTTATACGACGTAATGGAAAAGTTAAAACAAAAGTATATTATCACCTGGTTTGGGATAGCACAAAAGCCTCCAGTTTGAACAAAGCCTAATGTTTAACATGGTTTGGAATGAATCAAAACCAGATCTCCCGCTTTATGTTCATTTCAACGATGTTTCAGGAATGACATGGTTTGGAATAGAAACCTGGCCTTCCGCTCACTGTTTGTTTAAACGAAGTCCAATGTATGAAATGGTACGTTATAAACACCTGGCCTTTCGCTTACTGTCTGTTCTAACGAAGTCTGATGTGTTACATGGTTTGGAATCAAAATCTGGCCTCCAGCTTACTGTCTTTTTATACAAAGTATGAAATGATACGGAATGAAAGAAAACCTTGCCTTTCGCATACACTGTATAGTCATAATATATCTCCTGCAAAGATGACTGCAGTGGCCACACAATAGATAGATAGATAGATAGATAGATAGATATAAAGAAAGATGGATGGATGTATGGATAGATAGATAGATACATACATACATAAATATATACATAGTTTCGATAGATAGATAGATAGATAGATAGAAAATAAAAACGACACCCACGTAAACAAAATGTGCATTTTATGTTATTGTAGCCAAATTTGATCTTAATTTGATCAGTGGTTTCAGAGAATTTTTTTTCAAACTAATTGTTAATACATGAACATGTCATGAAATGTAATTCCTTCCAAAATAGCATTAGGAATCATTCACCCAAGATGATACGAATTCCCCAAAATTCAGGGTTTGGCTGATGGACAATTAGAGCTTACCTGACAAATTCCACTAAATGAATATTTCAAGAGAAATGTCTCCTGGTCAGTTCTTGTATCAAAATTCAAGTTTGAAATAGAATATATCGCAAAAGTGGGAAAGTACAACATTAACAGGAAGATTACTTCTATGCGATAAGGGGATTTATTCTGAAAATTCCGGTCATGTAGGCTTTCTTGAAGACCGATTCTCTAGCTGTGCTAATTTTTTAGATGTAAAGTCAAAAGCATGTGTTGACCCTTGTATTCAATTGTAGTCATGTTATTCATGTTTTACTTGATTATGCAATAACAATATTTGAAAATAGACATGCTGGAGATGATTGTACTCGAGGTTTGCTTAAATTGGGTCGGCGGTTTCAGATGATAGCTTAAAAAACAATATAAAGCTGGAAATACGGAGAACAAGTAATGACTGTAGTTTGCACGTACCTTTGGTCCAGGTGAATGCAGAAGATTGTCCTTCTATTTTAATAGATATACAATGATAAAAAAAGGGCATAAAACTTCTTAAATTCCTACATGTTTTTAAAAAGTGCTTGAGAAACCCAGTTTGACCTATTATTGATTATTGACTAGTGATTGATCAATTCAACCTTGAGACGACCTAGTTCAGTCGGTAGCGCGCTCGACTCTTGATAATGAGGTCGTGAGTTCGAGTCCAGCCGGTGGCAGTTTAGTTTCCTGTCCTTCGGATTCAGACAGTGTCGGCACGTTAAAGAACCCTCACTGCTCAATGGCCGTAAGCGACGAGCATAGACCAAAATCTGAAGCCCTTCACCGGCATTTGGTGACGTCTCCATATGAGTGAAAGATTCTTGAATGGGGCGTTAAACAACAATAAACAAACAAACATCAATTCAACCTTACTTTATGTATATGCATACCACACTGGACCTCACTTTCCCCACAAAATATACAGAAATGTCATGCCTGTGTATAGTTATTTGTTATTGTCTGTCAAGTACAAGTAGAAAAAGTAGTTAAAATCGATTTTTTTTGTCTGACACAGCTTATATTACTATAATATAATAGATAATAAAAAAGGATCTTTGAAACGACGCAGTCGTTACTGAACGCGTTATTCCCGTGTGTCAAAAATATCATTTAATTGAATTTTTAATGAGATGGGTATTATTAGTAGGTGTTTTTAACACAATGTCATTGCTTTTAATGTGACCAATTGTACTTCTCCCCTCTAGCCTGCTGTATTTACAAGAAACAGAGGAGTCACGTTATGAATGGCTAATCTAGAACGCTAGTGTTATGTTATGAAATGGGGGCCTCCGTGGCCGAGTGGTTACAGCATTGCGCTTTAAATCACAAAGAATATAACCTCTGGTTCGAATCCCGCCAGGGTCATTTCAAATTAAGTGGGAAAGTTTGCCAGTTTTCTTGCGGAAGGTCGGTGGTCTTTACTCGGGTAACCGGGATTTCTCCACCACCAATAAAAACTGGACGCCATCATATGACTAATATGATTGTATGAGAGTATGGCGTAAAACAAAACAAAAATCAGAATCAAATCAAACTTGATTTGAATATCGATTTATTACTTTCTACTAGTGGATTGATATTAAAATCATAGATATCACCAAAATAATTACCAGTATCTAGAATTATTTCATGAAAATAAAAAATAAAAACATTAAATTGTATATACAGTACTACGACTACTAAAATGATAACCATGTATCTTGAGTTACTTCTTGAAAATAATAAAAAAAAAAAACCATTCAAATGTGTATACAGTGCCAGGACTTTCGGCAAGCTGTCGGTATTCCAATGGGCCCCATCAGTGTCCCTTTATCACAATGATGTTTTCAATTATACCTAAGATATAAAGCACACTTAACTTACACGCTTCGATGTCTGAAAAAAAAGCTATGATCTTTGACTTTGACTTACATGTACATCGACGACTTTTTTCAATAAAGCAATACGTTTTGATACGTATGTGCTTGTTTATATATATATATATATATATATATATATATATATATATATATATATATATATATATATATATATATATATATATATATATATATATATATATATATATATATATATATATATTCATAATACCAAAATTATAATGCTCTGTCAAGACGATCGTTTCTGTCAATTAGACTTCATCACAGTTGAGCTCCAATTTAAATGTACATGTATTTATATTTGGTATCATAAAAGATCAAATGATAAATCTAAAAGTATAGTCAAAATCCGTCTAAGAGTAATCACTGTATAAAAGATGACTAACTTAGCTTCAGAAAACTTTGAAATTGGACCTTGACCGACTTTCAGTTTCATGTGATCTGAGTACAATATCCTTTTCTGACGAAACAGAACGGAATGCAACCACTCGAAAAATTGTCTATTGATGAATTTTTGTCAGGCTTAGAACGTCTTTAAGGTGTGGAAATCAGATTTCATACGCCACAAAAACAGCTAAGACAACATATCAAGACAAAGCCAAAACAAAGCAGAGGTAAAACAAATCAAAAACATATTTTTTGAAATGGTGACAAAAATTGTCGGATATTGAATCAATTCATATATTTTGTATAAAAGCATATGGGGTAACCTTTCTTAGTTGAGCGTCTTTTAGACTGGTAGTTTACAATTGAAAGATATAAAAACATCTTAATTGAGCTGCTGTAATTCAAGAGATTGGTTTTCTTGCGCCGACATCAGAACAAAAATAATCATTTCAAACGTTTGTACCAATCGCCATTTCATTACTCATCTGTTTAGAAAAAATCAATTGATTGACAAGGAGGGGTAATTTTCTGGACGTAATTGTCCATTTTTCTACATCCCCGCTCTATTAACTGTCTGTTGCTACTCTTAAAGTCACGTTGTAAACGCGGTAATTGCAGTAAAGCAACATCACGTGATATGACGGATCTCATCATACTGACATGGATTATATTCTCATCAGTTTTAAACATAGAAAACCCTGTTTTATTTTGAAAGAGAAATTTCAAAACCTTTCAGTTGAATATATTCTTTATACTTATGTTATGTCATTATGTTATATAACGATTGTTCTACAAGTTTATAGGACATAGTATACTATATATATATATAAAAAGGTACCTACAATGCCCCTTCTGGGGTTCGAATCCTCGATCTACGGCAAAAATTGCCTGGCTCTCATGCAGGACGTTCTAACCACTTAGCCATCTACGCTTTCGTATTTCTGTATTTGTGCTTTATGTATGATTTATTTATGCAGAAAGTGCCCAAGGTCCATAGTAAATGATAATGTTGTAGTGATATTTGTGATTATATATATTATAATGGAACCCACTTATATATAACCCTGTTACAATAAAAACCCGCTTAATTTGAAATGACTCGGAATCACTGGCCGAATTGTTATCCTGAGTATAAAACCCATGACTCTTATCAAGTCCACTACTATCGGTTGATTTTTTTTTCAATAAGAGAACACGTTTCATGTTTTGTATGGTAATAAAGATAAAGTACAAAATTACATAAGAGAAATAATATTCGAGTGGGTCAGTGTATTTATTCATATTTATGCATTTACAATACTCAGCAGTAAATCGCTCTACAGTATACATTGCATTTCAGCTAACTGGGTCTAAATGTTCAACACTTTTAATGTTATTTTCTTCAAGCATATAGAACAGGAAACAAGTTTTGGCACAATCGTTTGTGTCTTTAAGGCCCTATATACGATCGATCGACGCAGATACCATTAGTCTTTGGTCAATTAAGTCTTATTGCCGTATCATATTTTATAGCCATATTTTTAGATCTTGGCTTACATATCCATGGTGTTGGCCTTTAATCTCGTCGTTCACGGTCAATTTGCTAAAATCTAATTAGCATCGATTCAGGTCTTTTATTGGTTTGTATTTTTGTGTTATCTAAATATTACACTTTTTGTTCCTTCAACAGCTCGGTAATGTGTGAATAACGTCAATCCTAAAGTTATGTAAACTGCATTGAGTGTTGTCGTGATAGCTAATCATATCCATAGGGTGTTGTTTAAAGATATATTTAAAACTCAACATACATGTTTGCACTTTTTAAAACGTATTCACACATCGCGTGGGTCTAACAGAAAATGAAAAAACGGAAACCAGTGGTGTAGAATTACATCAAAAACTGCACGTGTTAACCTACAGGTATTGTTTAAAAATGTATTTTATAATTCACGCATGCTCGTAGTTATAGGAATTCTTTCAAATATGGCCTTTCGCGGATATCGACTACAGCAAACAAGAATCATTTGTATTATCCAAGCTTAAATCAAATTAATTTAATTTATAAAATTAATAATAAGACTTTCTTCCGTTATGTTTTAGTATTCCGAACAAACACATACATATCAACAATAATTAATAATATAGGCTATACTGTGCACTATCCTAACACGACGCTTGTTTGTTGTTGATGTCAATTTCTGATTAAACATCCGGACACAACAAAACATTCTTTGGTCGGCAAAGTATACCAAAGGTGGATTGTCCGATCATGAGGATTTAGTGTCATCAAAACCACCAAAATGGAATAATCGAGACTGGTGGCAGATCTCAATATGTACTAATCTTTTGTGTAATGGTTAAGAATTGATCTATCATTGCAAATCATTTTTGAGCATTGCGAATACTCAAATCTTGATCCACAGAGTCCATTTTAAAATGTAATAAGATTTTAAATCCGCTATTGTATTTCTTCTATATTGGTAATGTTTCCAAATCTTATAGCGTTATAGTATATTCCATATTGTGATGAAATTAGAGAAATTATCACAAAACTCATCTTATTAATTCATTCTCCTAATGTTAAATTATAGTCTGGACCCGAATTCATTAATTTACTAAATAATCAATCTAACTTTATTATATCATTTTGATTATATATCTAACAGGAAAACCTTTTGATTTTACTGAATACATCTTCCCAAGTCAAGGTTTTCTGATCCACTTCGTTACTCACACACCTTGACAGATTACATTTCATATTTGGCGGTCACTGCTGGCGACATGTAGTGCCGATCTAAAATTTCACTTAAATTGACCCGACACTGACCCCTGACATTAGCCAATGAAAAGCCTCGCGGAAATGCCTGCTCGTCGCTGCGTTTCTGTGTTTAATTTACGTACGTATCATGTGTTCGATACGTGATCGATTGTTAGACGCGTTTTGATTGGATCAGTGAAACGGTACCCGAAACCAATGGAAATCGACGCCGCGAAGTCAAAATATATAGGCCAAATCTGTCACGGTGTGTGAGTAACGGAGTGGATCGGAAAACCTTAACTTGGGAAGATGTACTGAATGGGAAACAAATTATATTGGTTATTATTCACCTAAAAATTTGGGGTCATACTCAGAATTTGCGTAAATGCATAAACAATGCTTGGTATTTTCTGAAAGGGGCATTAGCTGTACATGTGTTTTTCTTCCAAATCCCCCCTTTTCTACAACTTAGATCGATATACAATAACAAAAAAGAGATATACACATACGTAAAAATTCTTCAATTCCTATATATTTTGTGACAATTGCTTGAGAAATCAAGGATTGGCACTTTAACAATTGCAATTGATTAACTCAACCTTACTATTTGTAAATGAATACCACATTGGACCTGACTTTATTTTCACAAAATATATAAGAGTATAAGGGTGTTAAGCCTGTGTATAGCTCTTAATTGTTATTGTACATCAAGTACAAGTAGTTAAAGAAGAAAAAATCAAAATAATATTTTGGGGGGAAACACAGCTAATATCCCTTTAAAACTAGCATTAATTTAATCCATACTTACAAATGTATTCTACCAATTTACAAACGTGTCAACTTGCAGCTTTATTGAATGTTTTCGCTTAAAATCTTGAAAAGATGGCTAAACTTAAGTTTGGTGATTTAGGTCCGATGTATATTTCGTTAAGTGTTAATTCAGATAGTTGGTCATTGTGACCATTGTTGCCGTGCATCAATCCTGTCATATCTTCAGTTATCCCTTTGAGGTTGGGTAGTTTATAAGTAGCTATACTGTTCCAGAAGTTAGTTTGATTTTTATATTTGAGTTATGTGTTCGATAGCGTTGTTGAGATGTCTGTACCACTTATGACGAGGATTTCTTTCTCCCCTATTTCATTTTAATTAGACAGTGGACTCGCGGTGGGTGTGACCGATCAACAGGGGATGCTTACTCCTCCATGGCACCTGATACGACCTCTAGATTTCCAGAGGTCCATGTTATCCAAAGTTCACCAGATTTGTATATTATATCCTGGACATCTTGAAGAATCATACTTTGGTATCTGTGATTTTTATATTGAATGTGTTATATTTGTGCAGTTATTATTGTTGTTTAAAAGCATGCATACAGAGAACTGTCATACTTATTTACAGAAACATTATTGTGTTTCAAAGATATGCATAATGAAAGTTTCCAATAAAATAAAGTTTGAACATATAGGTTAAATTCCATATAAATTTGAAACATATTTGAAAAAGGAGATGTACTCTTTGGACACCTGCGTTGCACTTTGTTTTAATGTATACGGAGGAAATGGGTATGTATTCACAATGTCAACAAAGCAAACAGTCGCCTGCTTTAACGTCTGACAGGAAGACAAACACATTATGATTATATGTTATTTCCATTTTGAAACTTGTGAATTACGTATATTTATCGATAATGTTGTTGAATATGGGCTTCACATGAATAATTAATATATTTAACACAAACACATGAACGCCAAGGGATGATAATGGTTTTTCAAATCATTAAAAGTTAAAATTTAAATAAGAACTTTCATCTAATACATCAAATAAAACATTTCAAGAAATAATAGTACTGGCGACAATTAAAATTTATTTCACATTTCATTCCCTTTTGAATTTTGATTTGGATTTGTTCGTTTGGGGCAATAAAAGAAAACAAAAAAAGAACAGAGAGTTTACACCATGTGTTATATGGAGTGTTCTTCTGTCGGATGATGCCCACCATCGAAAAGTTGATTATTTGCCATGAAAAGGTGATGGCGGGTCATAATTCCCGGAGTGAAAGCATTCCAATCCCAGATGGTACGTGGAAGGAACAAATTCTTACGATAGTCACTTTTTGTTGATGGAACTTGGTAATTCAGCTGATGCATATGGTCTAGTGAGACGTCCCTTCTTACTGATGGCATCATTATTATACTCTTCATTCTAGATGTTGCAGTAGACCATCTTCTTATAACATTGAGTGACAGCTATTATCCGAGTGCTATATGATGATAAATCCAAAGATCAATGGAACAAAAACATTTCTTTAATGTTCAGGCGAAAATAATTAGTTTTTAACCTAGGAATTCTTATTCAGTTAGTGACTGTCATCTTTTAGATGAGACCTTTTATTTTTGTCACAGTAGCTGTTAAGTACATGTATTATACATCGTCATCGCAATGACATATGTATAGGTCTACCAAAAAGTTGGACATCAAAGTTCTGTCAAAAACCAATTAATACGTTCCTTGCACGGATTTCATGTGTTACTGAAGTTCTAATATTTTTTGTTGATAAGAAGCCTGTTACCCCTGTTATGATGTAATTTAGACTCGTCGTGTTTGTAAACATGTGCCAATTTACCTTGGTGTACCTATACATAAGATGGTCTTTACTTCCTATTGATTAGTATACAAATAAATAGAACAGTAACTTACAATGTGACACTTCTATAACAAGGGATATAAGTCGTGAAATCTTTATACAATAATTTGAATTTTGAATTTTGAATAGTGTTTTACGCCAAACTCAACAATTTTTCAGTTATAGTCAGCCTTGTAATTGTTCTTTGTCTTTTATCCATCTTTGGAATGGGAATTGTACATGTGACATTTGATTAAGAGAAACGAAACTAAGATTAACAATCACTGTAAACTAGATACTTTCGTGTGTTGTTAATTACGCGATTTACTTATGCAAAACAAACGCATTTTGTTTTTACGCGATTTTAATAAACTACTGTGATCAGTCCTATATTAAACGACAACTGTGGGACTGGTACGCAAAGGTAATTAACACAAAAAAACTCGCATATTTCGTGTAAATTCCCCCACGCGTAATTTTCCACGTTTACAGTATCCTAGATCATTGAAAACATATTGTCACCGAGCGTATGTTCTTGTAAGAAAGAATCATGTCATTATTTCTCTTTTATTTTCCTTGTCGGTTTCACTCTGAAATATGATACCAAATAAAGTGGTTATACGGGAAAATCAATCAGTCCTTCAGATTGGTAGAAATTTTATCCATCACCAATTTTACAATTCTTAATGAAGGCGTTTCGATTTCTATAGAATCGATAAATACCATCATAACAAAGGGTGTCATATACGAGTTTATCAGTGTGCTCTTACACACGTCAACAGTCCAGTATTATCATAAACGTTACTCATCTATAGATCATTATCATTATTTACCAAAATTATTTGTAATACAGGAAAATCAATCAATCAGTCAAATTGGTGGAAGCTGTATTTATCACCATTAGTGAATTTGACTCATAGCGTTTTGATATATATTAAATTACATCCATTATTATCACACACACACACACACACACACACACACACACACACACACACACACACACACACACACACCAATGACCAATGAAATCATATTTGACTATTGATATTATTATATGTATTAAATATATGCATGCTTTTTATCAAACACAATTCTTATTCCTGTTACGTGTAAATCACATGCTGTTTATCAAACACATCTTATATTCATGTTTTCACGTATCCTCCATGAATTATCAATTACATTTAACTTTAACTGGCGGAAAAAATATCGAGCAAATATCATTTACTACGACAAAACACTCTAAAACGTAAACAATTTTTTTTCATTATTACAATATAAACTTCGTAGAAACATTACCAAATTAATAATGCATATCAACAAAAAGAATGTTGTCCCTGAAATGAACTTCCCTTGTTAATTACATGTTTAAATACTCTTTATTGATTTCTGATGTACGTATATTTGAGTACTACAATACCATTCTCAATGTTATCATATATAGTGAAGATGTAAACATATTTATTATTTCTATGTGCCACTTGGTTGTAAGATTTTTAATAAATGTCGAACTAAAACATTTATGTTATTATATACATGTACTTCTATGTTCAAGAAATACTATACACTTTCTCTATACATCAATATATAAATGAATGCGTTTCATAAATACATGTATGTGTTTACATATTTACGTGTTAGTAAATTATCCGTTAAATTTTAGTAAATTATTCATGACTATAATCCTATACTCTATTCAGATATTTCAGTCTGGTTTTATGTTTGTTTGTTGTTGTTGTTTTTTTTTTTTTTTTTTTTATTCGGTTATTTCAACAGTGATATACCGTTTTAAAATGTATACAACCATTGACCATCGAGTAATACATCAATTAAATTATTCAAACTCTTTTTTAAAATTCTGATAAAAGTTCAGTAGCAGTTGTTAAGTCATTTGTACCGGTTGTGACGAGGATTTATTCCTCACATATCTTATTTGAATTTGATTTTGGACTCACGCCGGGTTTGACCGGTCAAAAAGGGGAAGCTTACTCCTCCATGATACCTGATCCCACCTCTGGATTTCTAGATATCCTTGTTTGTCCAATATTAACCAGATTAGAATATTGTATCTTGGAAATTCGGTAGATTTATACTTTAAGTATCTGCTATTTTTATATCTTTTGACGAATTGACTAACTGAAAACAATGTAGACACAAAAACCTTGTTAAAAAGAAAAGAAAATATCCATTTACCTGAATACAGGATAACAGATGAAAAAGAATTTGTGTTTGTGTGTGTGTGTGTTTGTGTGTGCATGTGTATGTGTGTTTTTGTGTATTTGTATGTATGTGTGTGTATATGTGTATGTATGTGTGTATGTCTATGTGTGTATGTATAGGTGTGTATGTCTGTGTGTATGTGTATGTGTGTGTATATGTGTGTGTGTTTGGTTTGTTCTTTCTGCTGTTGTCTTTGTTTCGTTTTAGCCTCATCCAAAAGGCCTGACTTCTTATGCAGTTCATTTACATAAGAAACTGGGTCACAGCCTTGGTTAAAACACGACCCAGTTAGTAAAAGTGTCATATATTATTTTTATCCCCCATCCCAAAAGTATCCGGATACTTTTTATGGCCATTCCAAAAGTATCCCGCCCTGAATATATTTGTTCCAGTTATCTTTTGGTGGAAATATGGTGTTAAAGAGGTCTATAATGACAATGGAGATTACAATGTTATTAAGACTAATTACACCTGATTCAGGTATGTTGTATCCACCGAAGATATATAAATTTCTACCTGTACACATATACACAGAGGTACCTTATTCAGGTCACTGTAATTATACTTGGAAATACCTTCAAAAGTGGTTTAATTCTTCATAAATTATATTTATGGAAAACAATATCTGTTTATAGTTATTGTCAAACAGTATTTGTCTACAACTTTATTCACTGTGAAACAATATTATTTTAAAAAAAAACAGCACATGATGATGTTAGATCTGCTAGAAAATATATTTATCGTGTTTATGGTGGCACAATCATTATATTGATTTTGAATTATACACAAGAATAATTAATCTAAATCAGTTTTATATTTTCTGTGAAAACACATGGAATGGTGACATTTATAAATTGTAATTGACAAAGCATCTACATCTATACACAGCTGTACAGGTGTCCCCAGACAATTGAACTTCCAGGACCCTATTAATGTCACTTCCTCTGCTATGTGTTCAAGATGACATTTTGTTGTTTAATAATATTCTCATTACCAGGCTGACTTTAGGGTTTCATTCAAGAACAAATAAAAATATAAAACAACAGATTTCATTGGTTACAACACTTACAACAAATATTTTTCCAGTGTAACCTAACGCATTTGTTGTACGAATATATGTACCATGTGTATACTTGTTATAAAATTCAGGTTCTTATTACCATTATGTGCCATGCTCCTCCCCAGTACTTTTAGGATAGCTATACTATTTGTAACCCCCTGTGTACCAAACTTATCCCCCGGATACTTTTAGGATGGTTATACCATTTGCCTCCCCCTGTGTACCATACTTCTCCCCCGGATACTTTAAGGATGGCTATACTATTTGTAACCCCCTGTGTACCAAACTTCTATCCCGGATACTTTCAGGATGGCTATACTATTTGTATCCCCCAGTGTACCATACTTCTCCCCTGTCATAATTTCTATAATTCACATAAGAAAGGTTAAAAGAGGTGTCCCACTGTTACCTACTTATGAGGCACTACACTAAAAAGACAATCAACACGTTAAAATACCAGTAAAGCATTTTATAATAAAAATACCAGTAAAGCATATAATAATAAAAATACCAGTAAAGCATATAATAATAAAAATACCAGTAAAGCATATTATAATAAAAATACCAGTAAAGCGTATTATAATAAAAATACCAGTAAAGCATATTATAATAAAAAATACCAGTAAATCGCATTATAAAAAATATGCAAAATTTCTATTCGTCCACATGTCAACCAATTTAAAAACCTTTTTCGGTATGTATGTTTTGGGCCATCCCAAAAGTATCCGGATACTTTTTATAAGGGCGATCCAAATAGTATGTAAAACTGGATATAAAACACCGTCCACCCTCCAGAGAAACAAGACTTAGAGCTTAGAGATCTTCTTCAGCAACTTTCATACATCAGGCATCCTCGATCTTTTCCTGAAATCCAGAAAAAATACATATGTACAAACATAGTAATTGATCACAGTGAATAAACTTTATGCTTTATATATTTGACTCAATGTAAGCAGAATTCTCTAATATTTAAAGATTATTATATCGTTTTGTTTGCTGTCTGGTCGCGTGTATTTAGTACTCACAATCAATATATGAAATGGACAGTTAATTACGTTAGTGGAAGAATCAGACCTATATGCTTTTAATAGTTCATGAACTCTTGTATTTACACATTTTTAAAACCCAGAAATAAATGTTAGAATTGGTTCGGCAGAAATAAGTCACGTTTTGAGCATTTACTATTGTAAACCGAGGACTAACATCCGGATATGAAATTGTTCGGAGAATAGAAAATTATAGTATTTAATATCTTTATGTCCAATGTCACCTACGTAAAGGTAATTGATTTCTGAACTTTAATCGAACACTATTTCACGTGAGAATGATTCACTAAGATGGGGGTATAATATATGTATATATGTACTCAGGTGTCGTGGAGTATCATAGATTGCTTCTGAGCTGTGAGCTTTGACCAAACATCGCAAAATATACAATTCATCACTTCTATTTATGCTATCCAATTTATCATTCAGAAACAAATATACCATTACCATTTTTACTCATCTACAGATTTAGGATATGATGTTTACATCAGCACAAATGATCTCGTATTTGATGATGACCTTATTTACAAATTTATATATTGTAATGAAGAGTATTTGTAGTTACGCATCTTTTTAAATATAATATCTAAATTGAAACTACTAGTAAATAACCACATTGGTACTTAATTCAAACTTTGTTTAATATTTTCTTTGACTTTAATAACTTGAAAAAATTAAAAATAGAAGAACGTCCTGAAGCTAAATATTTTTTTTGTTTTAAATTGTACATGTCAAACAGTCAAACACACTTATATTAAATTGTACAGTCAAACAGTTAAACACACTTATATTGAACTCCGTTACATTGAAATCCCGCATCATTTGAAATGATTTTGAATGTCCTGCCAAATTTCTTTATTACCATTATAACTCGATTATTTTTGTAACCCCTGTTTATTTAAAAGAATAATTTATTCCTCTTCGATTTCAACATATCCGGTTTCAGTTACAAAATAGATTATTGTGAAGGAAGTCAACATCTAAAGATTGATGTAAAAATTCACGTATCATCGTTTAGGCCAGAACAACAAATTAAAACTAATCATATTTATGTTTTCTAGAGGTATAAGTTAATTAATAAATTGTTTTAAATTACATATAAAACATTTGAGCACTTGCACTTCAATTAGTTCAATTAATCCATAAATTCATAATTTCCAAATATTAACAAAGTCCACAGCACAATGGTATTTAATGCCCATTTAACAAATATGAATTCTGTTAACTAAATACACTATTCTACCCGCATACAACTCTAAGTCTAACATACAACTATACATTTACTCACCAACACATACGCACAGAGAGAGAGAGAGAGAGAGAGAGAGAGAGAGAGAGAGAGAGAGAGAGAGAGAGAGAGAGAGAGAGAGAGAGAGAGAGAGAGAGAGAGAGTGTGAGAGAGAGAGAGAGAGAGAGAGAGAGAGAGAGAGAGAGAGAGATATGTCATGATAATAATTGAATATCAAATATCATAGATATAAAAAAAGACTGGTTAAATTCAAAATGTACTTGTACCTATAAATTCACACTAATTGACATTCTGTTTGGAGTACCTGGCAAACAAAATATAAAAGCTATTTTATTTACAATTTAATGTCTGTATGCATGGTGTATGAAAGCATGTTACAAAATGTTCTTCTACCATCACACCACTGTACTTAATGTATAATAATAATAATAATAATAATAATAATAATAATAATAATTATAAAAATACTTATAATAATAATAATAATGATAATAATAATAATAATAATAATAATTATAAAAATACTTATAAATACTTATAATAATAATAATAATGATAATAATAATAATAATTATAAAAATACTTGTAATAATAATAATAATAATAATAATAATTATAATAATAATAATAATAATAATAATAATTATAATAATAATAATGATAATAATAACTGAATATCATACTCATGATTGTGTTATGATTATGATGATTATACTTGTATAACAGGGAACTGTTATCATTCTGTGTTATTGTACAATCGTTACATATTATTACATATCTATTATTTATGCATTGCAATTATTGTATATTGCAAATTCTGTATTTTTTAAGTATTGCATGCAGCACATTCTGAATTTAATAAATAATACAAAACCAACGCTGCTCAAATCTTGATACATCATCATCGGGTCAAGGTTATGGTAGAAATCAGGTACCTAATAAATTCACCATGTACACATTTTTTGGTTGTTGGTAGTTGTCACATTTGACTTCATTCTTCAGTAATGACGTTAATGGAGATGCCATTTCAGAGTATTCAGGTACAAATTTGCGATAATAGTTACACATTCCATGAAAACTCCTGACATCATTGGTTTTTCGGATTGGGAAATGTCTTTACCGCTTCTGTTTTTTCGGGATTCACCATAACACCATGTTTAGTAATGATATACCCGGATGTGAACATCTCTGGTTTATATTAAATTTAAATGTTTGACGTTTCATTTTCCTACAGAATACATACATACACACACACACATATATATATATATATACTGAGTGGATGTAAAGCAATTTCCAACCATCCAAAATATTTGAATTACATGTACATCCACTCGTAAATTCATAATTTCAACAATGACTAAACCCGCATAGTTTGTAGGCCTATGGTAATATTTGATTTAAAAAGAAAAGAAAATGTTAGATGACATTGTCATTTTTCTCAACATATGCGAGCAAAATTGAAATTGTAGAATTTTCCAACATCCGCATTGGACAGTGCAACTCTTAAAAATTCAAAAATCTTTAATTATTTTGGCATTTTTGATACATCTAATTAAAAACTTCTAAATATTTTTAATTAATTGGTTATAGATATATTATCCTGTGTTCACTTTCTTATTTACAGGGACTAGGCAAAAAAGTGAAATCATGCTATAAAAATATTACCCTTTATAAATAAAAAAAACCTTACAGTATACATGCACATGCAAATATTATGTATTTGAAATTTTAAGTCAATATCCCGATTATCTAAAATTCAAACATACATTGTACAAACCAAAGACAATTTGCCCCTCTGTTATTGATAAAACAATTTTTGAATTTTCTGAATCAAAATGAGGGGTACAACAAGGTGATGAATTGGATCCTTTGTTTATAGTTGTATCGAAAACTGCCATGCAGATGTTTGTCAGACTTTCCCAGTTGGGGACTAGATATTCTGTTAAATTACATGCTGACTCAGCCCTTAAAAGTTTTTGAAAGTCATGGTAAGTGAATGTTGGTTTGTTTTTAATGGGATTAAATGCAACAATTTCAGTTAAACAAAAGGTGAAGAGTCGTGTCGCTTGACACAGAAACTAACCAACTTTCAGTCATATAAGTATGGAACTGGTATGTAAACTCCTCCATGGCACCAATTCCCACTTCTACATTTTCCTGACCTCTAATGTTTTCCAATGTTCACCATACTTGTGTGTTTAGATTCTGACACTTACTAAAAGTTTGTAAAATGTGAAGAGATCCATTATCTAAATGAAACCATACACAACTGCTTATTTGTTAAAATAATTGTCAGGGAGTATTAGCATTTGTTAGATACCAGTCACGGCAAAAAACAAGATGTGTCATCAAACCACAGCACGAGTGAGAATTGGTCTTTAGTACGTCGAAGCGTAATTTATTTCAGATTGCTTTTTTCCTTTCCATGAAAAGGGTTAACCTTTTCATCACCAAATAACTAAGTGGTATGTTCTTTTCTATTGTTTTAGACCAGTCTATTATGGTCTGTGGGTTTGACAGGGTTCAGAGAACCAAGAAACTACCCTAATGCTAATGTCAACTTTCATCGTTTTTTGTTTTAAATAACTCTTTGACAGGGCCAGTAGTACAAAAACTAAGTTTATATATCTCATCTACTCATAATTATTTCTTGACGTGTGATAATTGCTGTGTAAACACACAACCTGTCAATTTTTTTCAACTTTCATGGAACCGAGATTTGAAAATTGTGAAACTCGTAAGCTGGTCCCTGTTCTACTTCTACACGGACAAACAACCGGATACCAGTTTATAACACTCAATATTCCATATATCTCCCTTTGAAGATGAAGTATGAAGTAAACAAGCTACCGTCGGCTAACAGTTTTACTCACACCTGTTTTTTATCTGGTCTGGTGATATGTTTGAGGGATTTAACATGTTTAAATGGCCATTTGTATCAGAGAATTGACAGCTGATGGCAGTATGCGGTGTTTTGGCGTTACAATGTGTGCATTATATGGAAGGAAATCTGTTCTTCCAGAAATAACGGCATTATGCGAGTTTGGCATTAAAATGGAGGGCATTGAATGGGGGTGAACTATATACATATATATATATATATATATATATATATATATATATATATATATATATATATATATATATGTTGACTAAAAACTAAATCCAACAACACTCTCTATCCACAAGTGTTGGATCTATATAAGATGACTTAATGTAAGTCACTAAACAAATCATATAAAGCACTAAAATGACTTACGACACACAAATGTTTTTTTATTTCATTTTATTCCTTGCAATTCTTTTTATAACAGTTCTAGAACAAAGATTTTCAATTTTTTTTTCAAACTTTTCTGGATGTTTCTTTCTTCATCACATGGTTTTGTAAGAGTTGTTTAAGATATTCTTGTCTTTTTGTCTCGGACTGTCTTTTTAGCATCTTTCTTTCATCTGGTAAAATCTGCAAAAGATATATTTTAATTATTTCAGAAATTTTTTACCTTAGGATCAAAACTGCACAATAAGTCACAAAATATCTGCATGTTAAACTAATTAACAAGCATCATGTGCATGTGCTCTCTGCCATCAGATAGAAGCAGGAAATGTTGGTCAAGTGACATCTTATGGCAATCCAAAGTCAACTAGCAGCAATTCCAGTCGGAAAATCAAAATACTCTATTAGCTCACCAGGACGCCATGCCCCTTGCGTCGTAATTGTCGGCGTCCATAGATAAAACTTTCAACTTTTGACGTAGTGACCTTGACCTTTGGACTTTGAACTACCTTTCAAATACTTTAACCGTGGCTATATCTTTTGACCCATGTGGGATAGGGATTTGATATTTCACATATTGACCTTACCTCAGTTATCATCTTAACCACATCCAATTTCTTACAGAGTTGTTGATCTTTAAACTCAATGTCTCAAAAGTAGTCCCAAAACATGTAATCATGTAACAGACAGGATGAACAACTAAACAAAATTGCTCAAAATAGGGATACTTTTCACTAGAATATAGACCCCATATTTATAGCCAAATTTGAAAAGTATTTTCACCTCAAATAATATTATACTTTAAAACAAAACTAAATATATACATTGTATGCAAAAAGGCAAATACCTTATAAACAGCAAAATCTACTGTAAATTTATATATTTCACAAATCTTGTCAACTTGAGATATTGACAGAGATTTAGAGAGAGTGCAAGGACAGACAAATTTGTGAAGGAGATTGAACCACAGGATTGAAAAAAGTGCAAAACAAGGCCGTTGTTTCTGCCAAAAAGACAGGACTAATTGCACATCTGAAGCATAAAATATATGCACTAAGAATTATAAGATGCATATATTTACATATGCCATGATAGTTTAGTTGATGTGTGAGCAGTACAGGCACACAAACCTATAAATGACCTTTTTGACCTCATCAAATATTCTAAAGCAGATGACACCCAACACTGGGGCTAGAAAATAAGTCTCCCACAACCTTGTGGAGGTGAACTAAACTGTCCTTTTTAGTACATTCAGTACCCTGATGTTTTACACATACAGTGGAACCCCAAGATAAAGGACAACCAGTCTGATTTGTGAGGTGATAAGAGGTTCTGTTATTACATGTATATATTCATCAAGAGCCTGGAAATTTATGGTCTGAAATGTGAGGTGGTCTCCTAAGTGAGGTGGTCTGAAATGTGATGTGGTCTGAAATGTGAGGTGGTCTCCTAAGTGAGGTGGTCTGAAATGTGAGGTGGTCTCCTAAGTGAGGTGGTATGAAATGTGATGTGGTCTGAAATGTGAGGTGGTCTGAAATGTGAGGCAGTCTCTTGAGTGAGGTGGTATGAAATGTGAGGTGGTCTCCTAAGTGAGGTGGTCTGAAATGTGAGGCAGTCTCCTAAGTGAGGTGGTCTGAAATGTGAGGCAGTCTCCTGAGTGAGGTGGTATGAAATGTGAGGTGGTCTCCTAAGTGAGGTGGTCTGAAATGTGAGGCAGTCTCCTGAGTGAGGTGGTATGAAATGTGAGGTGGTCTCCTAAGTGAGGTGGTCTGAAATGTGAGGCAGTCTCCTGAGTGAGGTGGTATGAAATGTGAGGCAGTCTCCTGAGTGAGTTGGTCTGAAATGTGAGGCAATCTCTTGAGTGAGGTGGTATGAAATGTGAGGCAGTCTCCTGAGTGAGGTGGTATGAGATGTGAGGTGGTCTCCTAAGTGAGGCGGTCTTTAGGCTAGGTTCTACTGTATTTGTATTCTCAAATGAAGCAGACATGTCTTTTATACAAAAATGTAAAGTAAAAAGAAAAGAAGTACGTAAGAAAAATCATGCTCCCAGAGATCTAAGCCATTCAGGAAGAAATTAAAGTCGCATAACTCTAACAAACATGACTGAAAATGGGCAGAATCAGAATGATGTGAAATTTCAATCATTCAAAACAACTCACCAAATTAAGTTAAGATTTTAGAAAAGAGAGAGGATTTACTTGATGGAAATTAAAATTGACAAACGGATGAACAGACAAATGGATGAACAGAAACAGACTAATGGACAAATGCATAAAGAAATGAACACACATATGGACAAAATGGATAAACAAACAAGTGGATGAATATATAGACAAACAGACTAATGGACAAAAAACAAAAACACAAAGAAATGAACAAATGGACTAAAACATAAATGAATTACTAGAAAAATGGACAGACAACTGAATACACAGAAACAAGACAAAAACAGATAAATAGACAAATGGAAAAACAGACAATAAAACAAACAGACAAATGGACTACCACATAAATGAATGAAAAGAAAACTGGACAAAAGGATGAACAGAAGACATAAAGACCAACACTAACGGAGGAACAAACAGATGGACAAACAGATAAACAAAAAAAATATTTTTCTCCTTTATTTCTTTTCTGATCTATATAGCATAAGAAATAAAAGCTCTTATCTTTTTAAAGTTTGTAATCTAAGTACAGTGAAACCTGTATATAGGGGCCACCCAAGGAACCAGAAAATATTGACCTTTATGTACAGGTGACCTTTATACACAGGTTCAATTTAGTTGAAGTATGCAGTCAAGGGACTTGAAAAAACTGGCCCTTATAAACAGGTAATCCTTGTAGAGGTGGCAGCTATAGCAGGTTTTACTGTAACTGGAGTTAGATAAATATAGTACTGTAAATTGGGATATTTTGGCCATTGTTTATGTTGGCCAATTTGGCCACTCTATTAAAATGGCCAAAATTAAACTGTCCAAAATATGTACACATTCACAGACTGGAAAATCTTGATCTGTTTTAAACATTAACCCTGAATTGTTTCTAATATTAACTTTCATAGCTTAATTTGAGCAGTCTTTGGTCACAGAGAGCAGGTGGTCACTATAAAGGGTAAAGAAACATGGGAATTAAGCAAGGGGAATATTGAAAACGGTTGCTTAAGGCTGATTAGACCAGAACCAATGGCCAAAAATTTAACTGGCCAAAAAATAACCCTTCATTTTATGACCAAAGTGTCAAAATTTTAGCGACGCCAACATATCCCAATTTACAGTATCAAAACATCACCCATAAGAGACCCAGTATCAGCTCTATGGGGCATTAAGCTACAGCAATCATATACCCGGTACTTACAGATACCACTGTGTAACCTAACTTTTGTACGTGTCGCATTTTCATTCTGTAGAGTCCATGAAGTTTATCACCATCAAAAACTTTATTTGATGCAATTACTTGCACTATAAATCTGAAATGGGAATACATAAAATTCAACTCAACATATGAATAAACTTTTAGCTGTCAATAAGTTTTTAAACTCATGTAAATTTGGATATGTTCACTGGGAATTATATTTGTTTTTGTTTTTGTGTGTGTGTGGGCTAATTTTAACATTAATAAAGACATACGGTAGTTCTGAAATATCTAAGTGTTGACTTAATAATTTTGTTGGCTGTCAAGTTTGTAAATCATATCTCAAAATGTCAAAGATTACATCCACACGAACATTTCTGTGTTTGCAGTTATTCCCATCACACAAATAAGCCAACACACACAAACACACATAAAGCCATGCACCCACACCAACATATTTACACACATAACCCTACACACCCACACAAACACACCCACAAACACATAAGCCTACACATCCACACATACATGTGTAAGCCTACACACCCACAAACATAAACCTACACATCTACACCCAAACACACATAAACCTACACACCCACAGATATACACCCACAAACACATAAGCCTACACATCCACATATATACACCCACAAACACACATAAGCCTACACACTCACATCCACAAACACACACAAACCTACACACTCACATCCACAAACACAAATAAACCTACACACTCACACCCACAAACCTACACACTCACATCCACAAACACAAATAAACCTACACACTTACATCCACAAACACACATAAACCTACACACTCACACCCACAAACACAAATAAACCTACACACTCACACCCACAAACACACATAAACCTACACACTCACACCCACAAACACAAATAAACCTACACAACCAAACACCCACAAACACAAATAAACCTACACACTCACATCCACAAACACACATAAACCTACACTCACACCCACAAACACAAATAAACCTACACACTCACACCCACAAACACACATAAACCTACACACTCACACCCACAAACACAAATAAGCCTACACACTCACATCCACAAACACACATAAACCTACACACTCACACCCACAAACACAAATAAACCTACACACTCACACCCACAAACACACATAAACCTACACACTCACACCCACAAACACAAATAAGCCTACACACTCACACCCACAAACACACATAAACCTACACACTCACATCCACAAACACAAATAAACCTCCACCCTCACACCCACAAACACACATAAACCTACACACTCACACCCACAAACACAAATAAGCCTACACACTCACACCAACAAACACACATAAACCTACACACTCACACCCACAAACACAAATAAACCTACACACTCAAACCCACAAACACACATAAACCTACACACTCACACCCACAAACACAAATAAACCTACACACTCACACCCACAAACACACATAAACCTACACACACACACATCCACAAACACAAATAAACCTACACAACCAAACACCCACAAACACACATAAACCTACACACTCACACCCACAAATAAACCTACACAACCAAACAGCCACGCACTATCATACCAACCCATAAAATTCACTAATCAGCAATTTTAATAAATATCAAAATAAAAGAGAAACAGTTCCTGGCTGCACTAGATTTGGAAAATACTCAAGCTCAAATACTTTTTCTGATTTTTTATACAAATATGAAAACTTTTTTAATAGGATATTTCTGTTGTCTGACAACAAATAAAGCTGACACCAGACAAGTGGACTGACTTGTTGGACAGCAAAATAGACTGGCGCTGCACAACCAGACAAGGGACCTCCGTGGCTGAGTGGTTAGAGCATCGTGCTTTGAACCATTAAGTCTTTCACTCCTGGTTAGTGCAGGTTCAAGCCCTGTTGGAACCTAAGCTGATTTTTGTGTGAAAGTTTGCCAGTTTACTTGCAGAAAGCCGGAGGTCTCTTCCCGGGTACGTTGAACCTGGGAACTCTCCTTCACCATTAAAAACTGACTGCCACATAACTGAAAATATTGTTAAGTATGGCTTAAAACACTATTCAAAATCCAAATTATTGTCAAAACTTGGTTTTACAACTACATGTACATAGTCAGAATTAGGTATGACAGAAGTTGAGCATCAGAATTTTCTAAATTTAGTGGCATTTAGTCCTGACTTTTTTCATTTATTTGAGATTTGAATTGAATGCTACAGAACAGTGCCACAAGTTTATGAACAAACATCATTTTCCCATTACTTTCTATGTAAAATAATCTTTTTTGAAATTATTCTCCTGGCTATATGTTTTTTGACCATTTATTTTTTAATTTAATTTCTGAAGTGTTTAATCCATATACAGTGGAACTTGTATATAATGATGACCTCCTTAGGGACACAAGAAAATCAGTCTTTATAGCAAGGTGATCTTTATATAGAGGTTGATTTGTACAAAGATGGTACTATTGGAGACAGCAAAAAACAATCTTTGTGACCAGGTGGTCTTTATATACAGGTGGTCACTAAAGCAGGTTTCACTGTAGTTTCTTCTCATAAATTACTGATTATTTTGTGACATAAAAATTCAGAGATACAACATATTTTCTTTCAACACATGTTTTTTTCTAGGAGTAATTTATTCAGAACATGCATCATGAAAGAATAAATAACTTCTTAATAAAAACAGGTTCAAACAAAAAACATGTTATGAGGTCACCAAATTTAGAAAAAAGACTTAAAAATGACAATTATTTTATAAAGATTGTTTTATATAGGAAGTAATAAAAAAATTATGTTTGTTCACAATCTCCTGGCATGACGCTGTATAGACAGGGTGTGACTATACTAACCTTGTTACATTTTCATAGTTTTCTCTTTGGAAAGAACAGAGTTCCCAAAACTCTTTTGGGTTAAAAGGAACCGGATTATGTTCAGTGTCCATATGTATCTCAAAATCTGAAAAAATGTCATACAACAAGGATCAATATTATCTACTTTTTTCTTTAAATAAATTACATTTCTTGGGTGACAGATTTTAACCAGAAACCAGATCTTTTGGATGTCAGTTAAAATTGAGGTCCTAAAGTATGACACATAATTAGAGAACCTTCATCATATTGGCATAAGATCATAGCACAAGTCAAAATTTGTGGCACTTCACCAATACAAATGTAGCTGGTTTTTGTCTAAATTTACTCTTCAAATACCATGCCCTTAACAGTTAAGACTGTTGTTTTAAAATCTAAAACTCTAAATACTGCTGAACAGTTCTCATCTCACATCTGATTGGTACATTTGTACACTTTATCATACAAAATTTGGCCCCATGGAAACTATAGAAAAAGACCTGAAAGCCTGATAGCTCTAACAAGCTTTGCAAAATGTTACCAATAACTAAACTCATTTTCATCATTATAACAAAGGCATCATGCAAAATTTGGTTAAAATATGAAGAAAGAAAAGTGAAGTAAAAGAAAAGGAAGTGAGTCTAAAGCTAAGATAGTCATTTTTACAGTGGTTACTCTTAGATGGATTTCGGCTATACTTTTAGAGATATTATTTGGTCTTGTATAATACCACTTTCTCTTTAGAAAATGCACATAACTTTTAAATTGCAGCTCAACTGATGAAGTCTAATTGACAGAAACGATATCGTCTTGAGCATTATAACTTTGGTAGTATGTTTATAATATTAATAAAATATGCCCTCTGATGTATCCCTGGGACATAAACACAAAATATGCTGTTTAATGTTCTGTCCCTGGGGCATAAAAACAATATATGCCCTCTGATGTTCTATCACTGGGGCATATAAATTTGCTTACCTCTTCTGGTTATACAATTATGAAAAATTACACCTATATAATAACACAGACTATTGTCTGGGGCATTTTAAGTCAGATTTTGCTAACCTCTTCTGGTTATATATGGAACAATACACCTATAACACAGACTTTTGTCTGGAAACAACGCTCTCAAGCTGTCATAGATCTCCATCAATCCATCTGTTAGCTCAAGTTCACGATTCATATCAAATAAATCTGGAGATATGGTTTGCCATCTCTGTAATGTTGATCTCAAGAATTTCTGAAAATATCAAAAGTAATGCTGTCACTATAGTTACAAAGTAGATTTTGATATTATGTCAATAGACAAGTATCCATTTTTAAAGGTGATCTGTAATAAAAATTTCATAAAATTTTACTTTTTCTATCATGAATGATTCTCCATTTATTGAAAAATATCATTGTTGTAAAAATTAAACTGCATCTACAATTAAATCTGGTGGAGCTAAAAAAGAGTTCTTGTGTCTTTCTGAGTTCTTTACATATATGTAAACATGAAACCCAAACAGAAAAATGTTTAATTTCGTGGGTTTTTTTGGGGTTATTTATATTGGTTTACATGCAGAACTCGCACATAAACACACATACATGTACATGAACTTACTAAGGTCAGTTTATTTCCATGGTAATCTGGACAGTCAAGTTCTACAGCAGAGCTCACACTTTGTAACTCCATACATTTTTCTAGAGTACCATCTGAAATAAAATGAATAATGATTAAAATATGTAACAATTAGGATAAAATCTTTTAAATCTTTCACCCCTGAAAATCTGAGTGGTATGCTCTTTTTTATTGTTAAAGATGGTCTGTCCAGTGCCTAATTCAAATGGTCTGTCGGGTTGGGGAAAAAAGAAATACAAAGGGTTATTACATAGTTTTTTTTTCAAAATTATATTATATACAATAGTAAATAATTCGTTGTAGTGATATTTGTGCTATAAACTAGGCATTTCATTAAGCTCCAATGGTTAAAAATGGGGAAAAAAGAAATACACTCATAGGACAGAATAATTATATTACATAGAGTTTGTTATTTTCAAGATATAATATATAGCTCCCCCATATAGACATACGTGTTGAAAATTGGGGTCCATAGTAAATGATAACGTTGTAGTGATATTTGTGCTATATTATTATACTTGTAGAGTTCTACAGCTACATGTACATACATATTAAGCCATTCATTGTCATTTACGTTAGGGTTAAACACCTTAAATCAATCAATTTCTTGTCATTAACAACTGTCGTTTAACTGTAGAAAAGTGTAAATATTTTGCTAGATTGGTTAATGTTTTAGTATTTCTGGAGCCAAGCAATTGAACAAGTTTAAAAACAGACGGACGATTAATATAGTATGGCTTGATGTAGCGCCGTCTGAGATCTTCATATACTGGACATAACAAAATGAAATGCATTTCATCCTTCAGATCGTACCTATTACATAATGTACATATTCTATTATCTCTGGGGATATTATTATACCTACCCGCCTCAATGTTCAAAGAGTTTGAATTTAAAAGGTATATACATAAAATTAATTTATATTTTTGAAACATTGGCCTACAAGATATACCTGAAATTGAAATCTGTCAACAATATGTTTGCAAAGGATATATTTAGATGACCCTTCAAATGAACTTAACAAACCTTGCACAAAATTATCATATAAACACTTTGAATAAATGTGTAAAAAATATTTCTAATTCATCACATATTGGTTATCCCAAACAAAATTAAATTCATGTGAGTACAAATCATTTTTTTTATATATTCATACAATGTACATTGATTGTTACTTTGTACGACATGTATGTACAATTAATATTGCAAAAATATGAGAATTATTGTGGATATTTGAGGGCCATTCAAATGGTATAAGATTATGTACATTATTATTAAACTTTTTTAGATTACATTGTACAGTTTCAAAAACATTTTAAAATAGAAATACAGGCACTGTGGAGCCACGCCTAAAGACCACTTCATATAAATGAAAATTTATTGGTCAGATGTTACACAACAGTAAAGCAAACAAAAGAAATTTGTTTTGAAACAAGAGAAACGACAAAAACTATGTCATTCATGAAGATTTTAAAGTCCCATAACTCTGTCAAATATTGCTGGATGTTGGTCTCCCTAATAAAAAGCAACATTATTACATACATGTACATGTAGCTAATTAGTTAAAATCTGGGGTAAGAGATTTTGTCATGGAATCGAAATGTTGCATACAGACAGGGGGACAGACCAAAAAACCTCCCCATAATTTTTTTTCTGGAGAGTACATAGGCAATAAGATAAATAAAAAGAGTACAAATACATATATTCACCTCGGAGCTTTACTGAGTTTTTAGTCTTGAACAATTCGGATATCAAATCGTAGGGGAATATTTCCAGAAAAGAAAGAGCATGAAGAAAATCAGCTAAGCACTTGATGTTGTAGCGAGATACTCTCTTCCTATGTTCTATCCTGAATCTGTCTATAAGTTTGTCATAAAAGTTTGGCACTGTCCTTGGATGATAACAGAAAGTTCCGTATGCTAGTGTTAGTCTCTCTATGTCCTTCATTCTGACATAGCTATTTTCGGACTCCATTAGAACAACAAATCGGCTCGAAATGTGCTCTAATATTTCCGAATCATAATGCATCACACGAAAGTTACTGAACACATGGATAACATGTGACAAGTACATACACTCCGTGAACATGAGAATTCTGTCATTTACCAGCATAGCACCACCAAGAGATTTATAAAATGCTATGTTACTATATTTAGAAAAAATGAGCAGTTTGAGTATATTTGTTAAAATATCTTCTGTAATCTGATCCATGTTATCGAGAACCATATTTGCTATCGAGTTCTTTAGTTGATTATTTCGGATTTTTTTCATGGATGTGAAAAACCCTATGCATATCAATCCAATTTCTCTCAACGAAAACTCAGTGAATCTTTCCAATAATTTTTTCTCTTCCTTAGATGTCAAGCAAAATCCAGCTTCATTCTTCAACAATGTTGAGAAGAAAGCTAATCTGGCAATAAAATCAGGGCTCAAATCATCAAAATTGCTTACCAAATAATTTTTCTTGGAAGAAAACTTTGCTATATAGTTCATTCTGATGCCATTCATGATCATAAAGTCACATAATTCTAATATTTCATGAACTGATAACGTTACAGTTGAATTCAACAATTTGTCATGTAAAATGATGTCAATCCTTTGAGGCATTTTCTGACCACTGTCCAATGGAGGTAATCCAAGTTTCAGGAGTTTATTTTTCACTGATTCTGATAAGGTATGTTTATTTGACAGTGGAGCAAAATTTTTTAGGTACATTACTCTGACATGGTCTTCATATGTTCCAGTGTTAGCTCTGCTGACAATAGGTCCCGTGCCTTGTGTCACATTTCTTTTGCTGACAGAAATACAGAAATCTTTGGAAGTACTGACAGTCATAGCACATCTTACATTCCTCATCTTAAAAATTTTTGTGAAAAAGCATCTGCTGTGTCTGAAAGTCTCAAGACAACATAAAGAAAATTTTCTTGACATCCTGGATGAGAAATGATAATACCAAAATAAGAGAGACTTCAATGAATATGTGCATGTATCTAAACACAAATAGATGAACGTTTTATAATAATCAATGGCATTGGAAGAAATTCGGAATTCTGTTTATCAGAAAAATTTGCATGGAATCTATATAAATATGGTTTCTCCAGTTGTAGCTAAAGTTTAGGCATATGTCAATGTCTGGGATTTCATGCATACAAATGTAGATGTATCATCAGGCTGACAAACTGTTAACTTTGTGTGAAAAGCTGACTGTTTAGTGATGCGTATCTTTCTACTAATGTTGGATCTTTGGCGTTTTTTATCATTTCTTTGCTAACAAAGCTGCAAGAAGAAAACAGAGAAACATTAAATCACTGGATTTCATTTAACTGAAGCTTTAGAACAAGTCTTAGGTATGATCATACACTTACTATTGTTATCTTTTAGGAGGCTTTAACTAGGAATTAAGACTGCTAACAGAACAGATTCCTAAAGGCAGCTTGTAGTTTGTAAGTGCCACAAATTTGAAAGAAAAAGAAATGTTGGATGCAAAATGAATGACTGACCCCCCCCACCCCCACCCACCCCAAAAATTTTTTTTAGGCAATTTCACCTAATTAATTATTAGTTATTTGTGGGCCAGTAAAAGTTTGATGGGGCTACATGTATTAGAATTTTAATGCAACTGGCCCTCTGGGCCACTGGCGAGAAAAAATGTTAAATTCAAGCCTGATATAGGTACACAAAGCACTAAAACCAACACTATATATCCCATGGTGTTGGTTCTAAGCAAACGATACAAGTCATGAAATGAATTATATAAAGCACTAAAATGAGTAACGACACAGACAAAATTGAAGCCAAATTTAATTTAATCTATACTCACCAGATTAAATTAATTTCGTTGTTTCTTGCCAATTTCACATAGTCCTGTTTGTTTCATTCACATTTTTCCATTTCGTTGGTAAGGTAGTTTAGTTTTATAGTTATTCACTTGTCTGATATCGGTTTTGATAGACATATAACATGTAGCATTTTTTTTGTAACCCAATTGTGTGTGTGGGTGTGTGGGTGTGTGTTTGCGTGCAAGTGTGTGTGTTATTTATCTTGTTGTAAAAGTCTGTGTAGTCCTAATGAAGGGATAGGTTGTCTCAGAAATTTGACTTCAATTCTATCCGTGCCATTTGTCATTTTAGCGCTTTATATGTATATATATATATATATATATATACACACACATACATGTACACAGTTAGGACCTGGTAGTCTGCAGGCCCATTACTCCAATGGTCCATTACTCTGAAGGTCTGTTATTCCAAACACCCATTATTTCTAAAATGTGTCTGTTAGCGTGGTTTTGTTGTGGCATATTAGCATGTTATGTTGTTTAAGCATTGGTGCGTTAGCAAAACAAGGGGCAGGAAGGTGTTTTATATACACAATTAGGTATATTCCAAAACCACAAATTTAGCCGCTGCATCAGCATTTGTACATTGACAGCTATAAACTCTCATTTGCAGGGATTTTCCATCCTATCATACGGGACCGGAATAAGGCCCCATTCACAACACAAAAACAATGCATTTTTCCCAATTTGTAGTTAAAACTGGCCAACTAAAGTCAAGTGATAATGTCTTGGAAGAGATTTATGTATTTTCACATAATTTTGTGTACTTCTATCTAACTTTTAATAGTACAAAAGACTCAGGCCCAATTTCCAAAAGACTGTGGAAATCCTTGACTCTTGAGTGAAAAAATCTTCTGACAGGCTGTTTTTGACCTGACAGGCTATTTTTAACCGGACATATGCTTGACCTGTAACTGTGAACCCAACCCTCGGCACTTGTTTCTATGACCTTTTTCTAGTTGTCACATTCCATTTAATTTTGTGGAATAGTTTGTACCCAGATTGCATGACGTCAACAGAAAGGTGACCTGGGTTATTTTCGGTTTCATAATGTCTACATTGACGACATTCAATGATATATTGTTTTAGGTCATTTGAGTGGGGAAGAAGTTCAACTAAATGTTCATTCTTGTAAAGTTAACAAGGGTCACGCCTTTACTTTAGGCTACTACTCAAAATATGGCTCTATTCACTGTTCGTAATACCTATGTCTGGTCATCTGTGCGATTACTCAAACGATGTTAGAGGTTTAAACGGCGAGATACTTTTGACTAGCAATTCAGCAGACCCGAATTAAAGCAAGCTCTAATATTATTGGAGTACTATATGCGATAAACTTATGAACTGCAAGTTATGTAGGACACAGTTTCCGTTGAAGGTGCATAGTATTACCAGCGATATGCATATAACAGAATAGGTCGGAAAAGGGCTATTGTGGAGGTGCGTGTGGACAATTTTCTACCTCCATTCCGTGTCTTTCACCCCGACTACCCACCAACATGTATGTACAGAGTAACCGACATGAAATTATTTTGGAGAGTTTTCTATGCACATTTTTATATAACAAAGGAATCCATACTCTTGAAACTTCATGTCATAAACTACCTGTCCTGATGACTTCTTTTTTTTTGGGGGGGGGGGGCGAGAAACTCAGAAAGTCATTGCCCTTGACTGCTTCAGTGCTCGAGGTTTTTCGTTAACACTGACATGTCAGATTGGACAAACACCGGTTTCTCGACCTTACATCCCGATTAAGGTCTTTAAAACATTACTATTAATGTTAATGTACACTAAATTTTCTGAAATTACCGGTACACAATCGTTTTACCTTGTTTTGAACATGTGCTGTATTTACATTTTTAGACTGGTTTCCAACTGATCTCATCTAGTTCCGAAATGTCTCCCGAGCCCGTAATTCGTTTACCAAATCCTTTATTGTAAAACTATCCGTAATACACTGTATCAAGCTTGGAATTTAGATTCAACATATTTTATTGCAGAATCATTGTTAAAACAATTGGATTAGGCACAAGTTTTCCAACCCAGGTCAATAGCCCTCTCCTAAATACTAATCGCAGGGGGGAGGGGGATAGCTTGGAAGTTTTGTAGTACATAGACCCTTGATTCTACTGCCCAAACCATGATAACACGAACCAAACTGTTTTACATTGTTTCCAAATATTTTATCACGAGACGTAAAAATTACCGTGTTTTCTTTGTACTTGGATAAAATATAACAATTCTGTGCTCTGGAATGGTCTTAAGGTCAATCCATTTTTTTTCTCTGTTTAGCGTCCGCTCACAGACTGGTTTTGAGATCATAAAAAAAAAAAAAAAAAAAAAAAAAAAAAAAAAAAAAAACACACAAACACACACACAAACATATCGGGAAAATGTTGGAACATGAAAACTTACTTTTATCGGAAAACTATCATTCATGGGTTATTTATTAGTATGCGCCGAAGATATTTTTTTTTTGTTTAGTTTTGTCAGTGATTAGCTTTATGTATCGCTGGTTTTATTATTTTCTTTTGTTAACATATCAGGAAATACTTATATTTGCCTTGAATTGCATTTGTTTTCGTAAAAATGTCTCTTTCTGTTGTTTTTGTGCTTTTTTCTGATAGAAAGATAGGTTTTTGATATATGTTTGGGCGCTTAACATGAAATAAAACAGAGAAACATGGAATGGCTTAATTTTACTATATCATTTAATCATTGGATATTCATTGGACATAGTTAAGTATTCCACAAGAGAAAACCTAGAATATTTTACAGTGGTGACAAAGTGTAGGCTACATTATTACAGCACGCGCATTTAAATCAATTATATCACAACAATATTGCCCACTAAACAAATAATGAGGATTCAAAGATCGGGGCTGTAATTAAATGCAAAAATAAAAGATTTAAAGTATGTGACATCATTATTGAAGGTCAAACATTCAAATTTAAAAATTCCTGTTCATTATTTTATATCAAACGAATATAAAATTGACATTCTAAAAATGTAGTATATATAATTTTATGTGAAAGTTACAAGGAAGAATATATTGTACTCGCACCATCGTAATTTATTCGTTTCTAAACATATATTTCAGTGTAGTAAAGGGGATTTCAAAATCATGCCAATATATCAAACAGATGACTATTCGAAGATTACACTCAAACAGCAATATTTAATTGATAAATTCAAACCATTACTTAACAGAACCTAACTCACACATTTTTTATAATCTTATGCAAAGGAGTAGCCTTCTCATCAGATTAACTAATTTTGTTTATTCTTGGCATTAAGCTTCCTACATTAGTGTTATCTTATCTACTTCATCAACTTCTTATATATGTATTTACTTTACCACTATGAGATTCATAAAATATATTTAAAACATTTTTGTTGATGACCATTGCCTGATGAGCGTTTGTAACGCGAAACACGTGTCGCAATGTAAGTTAATAAAACTTAAAACTGTTTTGTGATGTGGTATTATATATATATATATATATATCAGCGTCGGAAGCAAATTGAAAGTGTGTGTGTGGGGGGGGGGGGGCTAAACCAACTTTAAAACACATACACACGCCAGAAACGTCTGGGGGCTAAGCCACAATTTTTAACACCTATGTCTATCTTTGCAAAAAAAAAGTGGGGGGGGGGGGCTAAGCCCCCCTAGCCCCCGGTTCCGACGCCTATGATATATATATATATATATATATATATATATATATATATATATATATATATATATATATATATATATATGTATATATACTGTATGTGTACTTATTTTAGCGGTATTCTAATATTAGCGCCTTTCGCGCTCAAGTCATAGCGCTTATTCAAGTGCAGCGCTAAAAATTCTCCATCTGTCATTCAACATGCACGACAAAGCTTAGGGTATTTATGGGACGAGAAATTAATTCTGAATATTGTTTACTAGTACAATTTAATACCTAGAATAGGTCAGTTACAATGGTCACCTTACCTGTATGGTATAGACCATTTCATAATAAACACAGATCCGGAATAATCTTACTTGTTCATGATCGCTTTCTAAGTACAATGTGTATGAAAAATGTATATTTCCTCGAATTTAAAAATATTTTTGCCGTAATGGCACGAATTCGAGATTGCAATAATAAGTCTACACTCCCTCACATCGCTAAAATATGAGTGCGCTAAATTTTTATACACATACAGTATATCATAACTCTGACCTCCGATGCAAATGAAATGTTAGCGATATTTAAATTTTGCAGCCTCAATATGCTCGCTTAAAATGCCAAAATTGAATCCTCGCTAAAAATTCTACTTATATGGTTTATACAGTTCTGTAGATTGACACCTTTAGTCATTTAAGAGTAACATATGATGCATCACGTACATATCAACATAAAATCAAGGTTATCAGCAGTCGCTTATAGTATTAAAACTTGATTTGAACGACAATACAAAATGGAGGACAAGACGAAACGTGTAGTAATAATTGCTATGGACGGAAGTGAATATGCGTCAAAGGCATTTCAATGTATGTATATATTGTGGTTAGTATTAATGTTCATTATAGGAATATGCATATTTTCACGTCTATAAATTCACATCCACAGCCTCCAGTCAGAGGATATATAGCTTGTACACTAACTAGAGTATTGAGCGTATGTATAAGTGCATATGTGAATATAGTGTAATAATCTCTCAATCGTTATTTACTTAGAGCTGGTGGTTGTGTGAATGTACATTTCACTATAATCATTGATCTCTGTATTATATGTATCTTTCAATATGTACGTATATTCTATTTTATTTTTATATACAAATGTGTTTAAAAGAAGGTATTGAGAAAGTCACAAAATGATATGATGTGTATAACTTCAACTTGCTTTAATGAAATTTGTACAGCCACAATATCCTACCTATGCGGCAAAATATTAAAGCGTTATGTATGCACTATGTTATCTTAAGTCTACAGAGATAAAAATATATGGAATGAGCTGAATTTTTACAAAACTTAAATGCACAAAATGATGAAAAATATATATATATCCGTGTATGGATGTATGTACCGAAACGTTAAGGCAAAACTGAAGAATCAAAACTCAAGTCCATTATAACACGACGAATTACATGTGCAAATGGTCTCAACATGAAGAACAATTACGAATCCCAAACGGGATATGAACAGGTGTCTGGAAGGAGTCAGCGTCTTCTGCTGGCATGCCACACCCGTCGCAAATGTTCCATGGAAACTTAGTTCGATGAGCGGGTCAAATTCGGTAAAAAGGTCAAGTTTGGTGATGAGGTCAAGTTCGACGAAAAGCATGATTGGTGAAACGGAGTCACTGTCTGTGGCCGTTATCCAGAATACTATATAATATCTTTGAGAGGGGGACTTTATAATGTTTAACAAGATACCCGTATCGACCATAAAACTTCTGAAACGACGACTCCAAGCGTTCAACAACGTAACCTTGTGTCAGTAGTTTATTGGCTAGTCGTTTAGCTCTAAGAATAAAACATACATAAGAAGAGCATGCCCTGGCATAACAGATAAGTTGTGAAATGAAAACGCCATAGGCAGGAGAAGATGGAAAACTACTATTTAGAAACGGAAAGTTTGTGATATGGAAATTGAAATCGTCTCGTTTGTTATAAAGGGATGTGTGAAGTTGACCGTCTTTTCCAATCGACAGGAGTAAATCTGGGTAAGAAGCAGTTGTGTTGCTCTCTGTCGCCTCATTGATCTCTAGCTCAACAGGATACATTCTGAAATTCTGAATTATTCATGGACAGAACATCGTCGATATACCTGTAAGTAAAGGTGTCAATTTATACTTGACGCCACACCGAAGAAGCATTACTTTTAAATAGACCATAGGTGCCACAAAAATAGGTGTTGTCTATCGATTTTGTGAATTGTTTGCAAATAGTAACTTACCTACAAAGAAGCAATGAAATTAGAAATAATTTAAATGTTTGATTTGAAAATGTAAAATTAATCCAAAGCGCTCTTTCTCTGACCCCTTATGTAATCAGTGTCTGTAGTTTTTATAATTCACATTTTTAAATAAGATCAGAAGTATACATAAAATTTTATTGTTTCTAAATATATATACTAATATACTAAGGACACACACACACACACACACACACACACACACATACACACATATATATATATATATATATATATATATATATATATATATATATATATATATATATATATACACACATATACACGCACTCGCTATTTGAATTCTAAATTCTTCAAAAGCTAGGTTAGTCGTCTTTTTACAGTGGTTACCCTTAGACGGATTTTGGCTATGCATATCCATTTATTATCTGGCCTTGTATAGTAGCATTTTTCCATCGTCTTGAACATTATAACTTTGGTATTTATAATTAAATAACAGGGTATCTGACTGAGATCCACAGAGAGGATGACCATGTCATTTTAACCTATGTTGTTGACCACAGGAGAGGATATACTTACGGATGTAAGTTTTATTGTATGTTTATGTCTATTGATTGACTTCATAAACACAAAAAATCTATTGTCCCTAATGACCATATTTTGACCATAAGAAAAAGTATATATCACTGTTTTCACCATTGCGTTTAATACACAACAACAAATTACATGGAGTTATATCGGTAAATTGTATACATCAAAATGTATATTGTAGCTGAGGTGCGGAAACTCTTATATATAAATGTGTGTTTGTGTGGTCTTCTGAAATTACAAACGGCTCAAATTAAAACTATCGATTACAGTCCCTTACTAGTTAAAAGTTCTATTACATTACTGAGTCATTTACGTCTACATTTAAGCAATATGGGTGCCGACAGATGCATCTCTATTGGCGCAAGCTTACACTGAGGAAGAGCATAAAGCAAAGGCTGTGGTGGACAAACTGAAGGCCTTGTTAAAAGACGCTAAGGTAAACCCATTGGAGAATTAAAAGGGGCATTGACTGTGTTTTTTTTTTTTTTCAAAATATTAACTTCCTTTTTTATTACTTCGAAATTCTCCTAAACCTAAGATAGCCATCTTTTTACAGTGGTTACTCTGAGACGGATTTTGGCTATACGTTTAGATATATTATTTGGCCTTGTCTGATACCACTTTCTGTTTATAATTTTTATAACCACTTGGTCGGTGCCACTATTGGTGGACCGTTTGAGTCCTCGAGGGTATATATAAACCTAGTGCCTGGTATTTCGGTAGCAGCTGATAATCTTATACTTAAGTAATATTTGGCACTGATAACACCATTTAAAATTTGAAATTCTTCTAAAGCTAAGATAGCCATCTTTTTACAGTGGTTTACTCTTAGACGGATTTTTGCTATACGTTTAGATATATTATTTGGCCTTGTCTGATACCACTTTCTCTTTAGAAAAACTATTTAAAATTGTAGCTCAACTGATGAAGTCTAATTGACAGAAACGATCGTCTTGAGCATTATAACTTTGGTATTGTTTTTATAATATAATTAGATATTGATCTCCAGTAACAAAAAGAAATATACACAAGCATATAATTCTTAAATTCTTATATATATTTTTAAACACCCAGTTTGGATAATATTCGTTTGTAATTGATTAATTTAAGCTTACTTTTTGTTTAAATGCATACGACACTGGACCTGATATTATTTTCACAAAATATATAGAAATATAAGAAATTTTACTTAAAGCTAAGTAGTAAAAAAGAAGTAATTTGTTTTTGAAAAACACAGCTAATGCCCGTTTAAATTTCCATATTCTATAGTTGTATTTACTATTCATTACGCCATCGACCCTAACAATTTAGCCATGGTGAATGATAGTAAATTGTAAATTTTCCTCCTTTAAGTAGGAATATCCCACAATCACCTGTATTTTGCGTTTATATTTCACAAATAATCCGATATGCCAGGCGTGTTCAACATATGAACATTTCATATACAGAGGTAAAATACTCACTTACAAATTATTAACAGGGATATCAAAAACCGTGTCTGATATCAACGGTCCGCAACCGTGTGACCGGTCAACAGGGGATGCTAACCTCTCCATGGCACCTGATCCCACTTCTTGATTTCCAGAGGTCCATGTTATCCAATTTTTACCATATTTGTATCTATATCCTGGACATTCTAAAGTTTTATACTTTGGTATCCGAGATTTTTTATATAATTACAGAATTCACGTGTTAACATTTTGATCGTTAATTTGACCTGAAGTATGTTTGTTTTGGTTTTTAGAGCATTGTGCATAAACTACGTGGTCCCTTACCCATGATCACCCATGCCCCCTCTGGAACTCAAGTGAATTTTGTGAATAAGTTTACCAGTTTTGTTGCGGTGGGCCGGTGGTGGTATCTTCCCGGATATATTGTAACCGGGTTCATCTCTCAATCCTTAAATCACATTCCCACCGTGTAACTAACATTTCTTGAATGTGACTTAAATCATCGTAAAACAAAATCTTGTTTCTTTGCAAAAATAGAGATTACTAAATATAGTGGGACATGCTGTTAGAAAGCATAACAGCGTAACTATGTTGTTCGCTGTACTCAGATAGTCATATTTCTGATATAACAGCTTCAAGTTGTAATTTCTAGATAATAAATATTGTAACAGTAGGGGGCATACATACTTTAGTTTGCTCGCTCTACAAACATTTTCGTAACATGTAATGATTATTATTTGAATTATGGCGGCCAGGTTTCAATGCTGAATTAGACAACATGACAATGTATGTAAACGGGATGGGTCATCAAGTAAACTATTGTCTAGCCACATTCTATCAAGATGGATTCGAGACAGCTGAAAGACGCCGTGTTACACGGTGTAGTGTGTAATTGATTGCTTTGTTTGTTTGTTTATTGTTGTTTAAAGTCCCACTCAAGAATATTTCACTCATACGGAGACATCACCAAATGCCGGTGAAGGGCTTAAAATCTTGGCCTATGCTCGTCACTTACGGCCATTGAGCAGTGAGGGTTCTTTCACGTGGCGACACCTGTGACACGGGACCTCCAATTCATACTGTCTCATCCGAAAGACAGGAAACCAACCTGTCGCCGGCGGGACTCGAACTCACGACCTCACGATCCAGAGTCGAGCGCGCTACCGACTGAGCCAGGCCGGCCGGCTCGTGTAATTGATTGCCTATTGTAGTTTTCATATAAGGATGCAAATAGCAATGAGGGCATTTCAGAGTAGTTCATAACTGCTGTTGTCTCTTAAAGCCGTTTCCTTTCAACATTATAAGTAGAATTTGATCTAAACTGATCGGTGAAACATAGATGACAGAAAACAACAAATACGCAGACATTTCCGCCAAATCTACAGCATCCCTTCTCAAAGGTACCTCATCCCTCTCTTAATTTTCCGAACGGTTATTGTTGTCAACCTGTTCCACATTCCATCATTTTTTTCAGCATACCATCTTTAACTCTTTTATACAGGTTGAAGGTGAGGTTTGCAAAGCCAGTGGTGACCCTGGCCATAGAATTGTTGAAAAGGCGGAAGAAACTGGGGCACGTTTGATCATTACCGGAAGTAGAGGACTCGGAACTATCAGACGCACTCTTATTGGGAGTGTCAGCGACTTTATCTTGCATCATGCATCAGTGCCAGTATTGATTTGTAAGCACTGAGTATCACGATGTGCCAACAGAGATCTCGATGACCAATACCAACTAAATAACCACACAAAACCCTTTCTCTTGGAATGAGGGAAATAAAGTGGGAACAAGAGAGAACAATTTATAAAAAAAAAACAAAGACTAAAACATCTTAACTCGGATAAGCTTTGCCAATCAGAAGTTCTTATTACAAATACAATGCATGCGCACTTTTTTAAAGAACAAATGTAAGATAAGGCCAGGTTTCCGGATATGAAAATCCATGTATATTTCATATAATTTGTATCTATCATTGTTACTTTTACCATGCCATACCATTATTGGAAAATAAATATATTTAGATCAACATAATAATGAAAGATATTTTACGATGTTCATAATTAATCGACTGGGTGTATTCTGCTCAGTCTCTGATCCTTGCTACAAGTTTCAGGGCCATGTTTGTAAACACTGAAGAAATCGTCGTATAAATGTTTAAAATCACGTAAATATTTGAATTCACTGCAGATTTAACAATGATAATATACAGATATTATAATTAATACTACAGAAACTTAAATATATTCTGATTAATGAAATATTCATGGAAACTGCAACAACAAATGCGTAACTGGAAATGCCGATGTTCGAATCAAGCACTTGACACTAACCATTTCGTAAACTATTCAGTGTCTAGATTCTGTCGGGGTTAGTACGTAATTTTTGGTAAGTACTCTATAAACTATTAAAGGATGAAAAATAAGTGCGATTTTCATTTTCGTGTTTTAAAACAATGGTCAAAAGAAAAATATAAAACGACTTGCACTGACAGCATTATCATTATGTGGCATTCATTCATTTAGTTCTGTTTGTAAGCATTGCAAAGTAACTACTGCAGTATCTATGATCTATGAAAGCGGAAATGAAGACAAACTAACCAAAGAGCGCACGACTCAACAAATTGGACAAACGCACCGGAACTGTATAACAAGAGACTGGTTTGTTTGTTTGTTGTTTATTGTTGTTTAATGTCCCACTCAAGAATCTTTCACTCATATGGAGACGTCACCAAATACCGGTAAAGGGCTTAAAATTTTGGCCTTTGCTCGGCACTTACGGTTATTGAGCAGTGAGGGTTCTTTAACGTGCCTACACCTACTGTGATACGGGGCCTCAGTTTTTTCTTTTTTATCCGAAAGACAGGAAACCAAGCTGCCGCCGAGTGGACTCGAACTCACGATCTCACGATCAAGAGACGAGTGTGCTATCGACTGAGCCAGGCCGGCCCCAACAACAGACGGGAAGTTGTACACTACATGTATCGGCTGTCTCAGTTGCAGTGAAAATATATGAACTCTAAAATAACACCCTTGCAGACACAAAGTGTCTAAAATTATCGAAAACACAAAACCATTGAATACATAATATAAAAATCCAAATATTTTTAGAAAATACAAATGAAGATATGATGTAAGACGGCTAATGTGATCGTTTTTATCTGGGTAATTTGATTTCTAAAATATATTAAATACAAAGAAGATAATAAATATATTTACTGACATTTGTCTTCTGTTCATTTTCGTTTTTCTTGTTTCTTTTTTTTTAACTTTTATTTCATCTGTTTGTTCAATGGTATATATATTCTGTTTTGTATCCCGGCTTAAAGAAAGGTATAGTGACGTCGTTGCCATTCATGGATCTTTCTAATGAAACATAAACTCGAGGTTACGTGTTATGGTAGTCGAGACACATGAAAGAACTGCGAAACATTGCCGTCCGTCCATAGCACAAGTAAGAAACTGTGATACTTCACTTAGAGCTAGGGACACCTCCATATAAGTAAAATGTCTGAGGATTATCATGAGTAAGTGTCTCGCTGTGAGTAAATATTTATTTTTGGATGGTCATGAACAAGTGTCTCACTGTGAGTATATATTTACTTTTGGATGGTCATGAACAAGTGTCTCACTGTGAGTATTTACTTTTGAGTGGTCATGAACAAATGTCATACTGTTATTATATATTCGAATAATATTAAACGCCTACGAATACGAGATGGTTGAGCTGCCATATCCAGATGATTAGAACATTGTGCTTTATACCATATATAGTCTTTTACCTCTATTCTGAGGGGGTTCGGGTCTACTGGAACTTCTCCTCCACCAGCCGCCACCATATGACCGAAAAATTGTTGAGTGGGGCGTAAAATAACATTTATCATTTAACAAAATATAAAATGGTCGTGCAACACGTTACGAGTGTGTGTAAAACTATCAGTAGACAAAATAACAGAGTTATCAGACGATCATGAGTGTCCTTGAAAGATTAACCATCAGCTAAATATTATCGGTTAAGAATGCAGTAAGCATTGTGATGAATTAAAGGTATAGCATGAGAACCACCTCAGATAAGTTTTATTAAAAGTTTGAAGACACAAAATTATGTGAACAACACTTCCAGAAAAAAAACCAGAAATAAGATTACAATTATTTCGTTTGTCCTATCATGAGTTGTAATAATAAGTGTGTTATCAACACTGATCTCATTTGCACTTAGGGGACGACTATTTGATTTTTATGGGGAGGTTAGGATAAGATTTGAAATAAAAAGGCGGGACATGAATTTATGGTAAAAAAGAAATCCAAGATTATCAATTTGTCAAAATAAAAAGGTAGGATGCAACTGATGAAAAAAGTCAGGTTCAGTTTCGGGAAACACTTAAAAGCTGAATTTAATAAATCAACTATTATATTCAACAGATATACAAAAATAAATAACAAATAAAATGTAATATTTTGGCACAACCAATATGAAAAAAGATTTGTCATTTCTTACCTTCACTTAATAACAGATAAACAAAAATAAATAAAAAAGCAAAAAAATCAAAATTAAAAACCACAATTCAAAGGTAGAAAAACAAAATCACAAATTAAAGCATTGGAAATTTGATTTCATTATAACTTCTGTATCTGTATTCTGTAACTTTTTTATTGTTTGATTCAAACTAATGATATCATCTCGAACATTCATAAACATTAATAAGATTTCACATCAGTAACTATAGGGTCAGAAGAATTCCATATTCTGAAAATGGTTTGCTAATATCTACTTTAATTGTAAAGTATCATCTGGCATGGAATTATTTTCTGCTATAAAATGATGTTCGTTCCTAAATATTACATCTGGTGAAATAACAATTTCATGTTTATTAACTGAGGCTATTCTGTTTATTTTTTATATCAAAATGTAGTGTGGAAGAAAGTTTGATATCTTAGGTTTGGTTTGGTACATTTGTTATTAGATTTCATGGTGTCATACTTTATTCTCCATTCCACTGTCGAATGTTATGAGTCTTTATATAAGGGTAGTGAACTAATCATATGCAATTTCATTATGCATTACATTGGTGGACTTAAAGTGTGGGGATTACAACCACCCTTGAATTTGAAATTTTTCATATAAAGAAATAACGAAAAAATACTGTTAAATT
Source organism: Atrina japonica (assembly GCA_030159075.1). Lineage (NCBI taxonomy): Eukaryota > Metazoa > Mollusca > Bivalvia > Pterioida > Pinnidae > Atrina > Atrina japonica. Next base: position 1,168,596 of record BROG01000008.1, read on the forward strand.
CTTTCAACATGGGATGAATTAAACATCCGCCGTGTGCTTCATTGAGAGGATGGTTAGATTTTGTGTATGGAAGCTGGAAAATTTCCTCAGAGCTTTTCAGAGCCTCATACATGTACATTACTCTTTCAAGATATGTTTGCTGAAATTAAATTAAAAGTGGGAACATAAACAGTCTGTCAGTATAGTGCATTGGAGATATAAACAGGTTCCAGTTTGATGTCTAGAACCTTAATAATGAACACTCTGGGCTTGAGCTTTATTCCTCCCAAATGTATAGCTGATATTGGGCTATATTTCCAATCGCAGATCATATATTTTTTTTTGCCAAAAATTCCCAATCATGAAAATAACATACCATGTTTTCACTATTTCTTATTTCTGTGCCGATATAGTCAATCATTGTTTTTCTTGGGAGTTGAAATATGGCAGGTTTAAAGGATAGCAAATAGTAAAGAAAATGAAACCAAAAACAAAAGAAAAATTAAAGAAAAAATCCCAATTTTGAGCCAAAATACTACGAAATTTTCAATTCCAGCGCCATTGGTCATGTTCCCCAAAAGACAAGAAAAACACTAGATGCATACATGAGAGTAACCCAAAGCATACAATTTGTCTCTTGTAAAATTCAAGCATAAACCGAAACTGCTTATGTTTGTTGAATTTCTTTTTATTGTCAGAGTTAATCATTTTATCAATGGATTTTATTTTTTGAGGAGAAAGAGGTCACAATTTAGTTTTTCTTTCAAGAGCAAATTAGCGTGATATATCAGTTCATTTGAATTCATCTGTGGGCTCACAGCATTTGAGGCCAGACAACTAGGGATGTTTACTTCTCCATGGGCACCTGATCCCACCACTGTATTTTCAGAAGTCTGTTCATGTCCATGTTTCCTCTGATTCGTATCTTATCTCATGTACTTTCTTATAATATAATTGTATTCTATATTTCCTATCTAGCTACGGTATATATACATTGTTCAAAGCGGTTTAACACAGGTATACAGTAAACTTCGTCTTTGTGGTGAACAAAAAAAAATCCAGGACAGGATTATAAAGAAAAAAAAGTACAAAAACTACAACACAAAATATCCAGGATCAAAAATTTTATCCTAGCCCCCCCCCTAAAAATCAAATGATTTCTCCCCTATGAATAATTTTGCAACAGACAAATACTGTGACATTTATATATGAGTCGTTTACCTGAACATTTGTTAAACATCGACCGTGCCGGAAGTTGACCCTATTCATGCATATCATCTGAAACACAGTATCACATGCTCATAAATAAATATACTGAAACCTTGAAAAGTTCAAGTTCACTAGCTACAACTGTATACTGGGATTAAAATAAAGATGGCTGATACAGAAAACACCCGTACATGCATTGTAGCGGTGGACGGTAGTTCCCATTCTGATTTCGCCCTCAAATGTAAGTTTACAGTTTAGATATCGTTTACGTTCATGATTTATCAGTGTATATCGTACATGTGCATTAGGTGATGTATAATACATGTATTACATATTAATGTTATTCACTTTCATTTTCTTATATAGTTTTAGAAAAAAATCAATATTAAACAAGTCGTCTGCAGTGTCGCCTGTAGGAGGACAGGGAAATTACATGTTTTGACATTTATTTACATATGCTAATAACAACTTTGTAAGTTTGATGTATGAGTCAGGGTAAGAATAAGGGTCTAACCCTAACATACTGTATCTAATTTAACTATAAAATGAGGAGTGATATTGACACATCACGTGATCTGTATGGACGACCTGACTTAACTTATTTATAGAAACTTCAATCTCATGTCTGTTGCAAAAACCAGGTAGACCGATACATCAACGAACAGGTGGGACAAGGTCTAGAAATATCAATGGAATATTCCGATATATTCCGCGGACATGAATATTCCATCTTCCATTGGATACCACATAATTATAAAAATAGAATTCTCTAGGCAACAGACAAAGGAAAGGCGCAGACAATGCACCTCTGGAAAAGTCGGTGATGAGATCAGGTTAATAATTGAATAAGTTACTCTTTATTGTTGCCTGGACATATATTTGTGAATCCATTGTTGAGCCAAGAGCAAAAATAGTAATATCCATTGGACATAACTTGATTTGTTATATCTTATAACGTCATGACGTCACTAGTCGTCGATTAAGTTAACTTAATTTTGACATATGCTATGGACTGACGCCAATGCGTCAAAGTCTTATCACAGTGACACATGACAGTTACGCTTAATATCGAGCGTCTAGCGAAGGAATAGTTCTTTTAAAGGTAACCATTACTGCCGATTCAACCAAAGGCCCCTTTCTTGTAAGATGAACACAGTACCAATTCTACATAAATAATACATGTTACGCCCACCATGTTTGGTTTGGAGGGTTTATATAAGAACGGGCAATTTCAGAGGAGTGTAGTTCCCTGCATCGACAGCTAATTCTGACACCAAAGGTCTCACCTGGCAATAAAATGACCTAATGTCGGCGATTAAGCTCAAGTCAAGGTCATGTCAATGCTTTTCGATACCAGACATTTGTGTCAAGAATAAAGTATTAGAAACGTTGCAAGTTCATCGCCATTTTGTCCTTTGTATCACATGAACAGAACAGCTAAAAGGGCATTTCATCCATATCTATAGTTCCCTTGACATCATTTCAAGATCATGTCACAAAGCAGTCATAAGGAACGTTAATGCCAGGGAGTGTTCAATACATGAAGATTTCATATACAGAGGTAAACTACTTACTGACAAGTTATTAGTACAGGGTTATCGAAAAACGCGTTTGATGGTCGGTATAATAGTCTTGTTTGCGATTACTTTGTTTCACTAAATGAAATGTTGAGTTGCGTGTTCGGTAGCGGTTGTTAAGTTGTCTGTATCAATTGTGACTTTGACTGTGGACTCACGGTGGGTGTGGCCTGTCAACAGGGGTGTGCTTACTCCTCCATGTATCCGATCCCACCTCTGGATATCCACAAGCCCGTGTTTGTCTAATATAATCAGGTTGATATAGGTCTACCAAGGTAAAGTGGCACATCCTGGGTCAGTCAGAAATCAAAACAATACGGTCTACTTTCAAAAAAATAGGTCGTAGAGGTAACGCATATTACCTTGCGTGGATTCCATGCATTACTAAATCTCTAAAACATTTGTGACGGCAAGTAGCTTGTCACCCCTGTTATGATTTGATTTAGACTCACTCATTATGTTTGTAAACAGGTGCCCATTTACCTAGGTAGAGCTGTATATATATCCTAGACATCCTAAAGATTTATATTATGGAATCTGATATTTTATATTCTGTGACCGGGCACAAGAAATAGATAAGAAAACTCCCAGACTAAACCTCCCTCAAATTCAAAAGTGAAGTGATCTCGACATGAGTGGAATATCCTATCCTCATAGGACTCACACTATAAAACTTAAGAATTTACTTAAGTATCAGAAAATTAGCCGGCTTGGTTAGTCGATCAAATATCAGGATTAGTCAGATTCGAGTAAAACATATAATTTGACAAAGTTTTGTCCGTTGCAGGGTACAAAGAAAATGTTCACATGCCGGGGGACCGCGTCATACTAGTTCATACAGTTGATCACAGAAAACACCTACAATACGGCAGTAAGTAGCAACTCTCTCTCTCTCTCTCTCTCTCTCTCTCTCTCTCTCTCTCTCTCTCTCTCTCTCTCTCTCTCTCTCTCTCTCTCTCTCAATTTTTCATTCATTTAAAACATTGGATCAAAATGAATAATCAATGTTCTGATAGTACTGATACGAGTTGATGGCAATCGTAAGTTTTAATGAGGTATTATGCACTCAGTATACTGAATACTTTTTAATTCGGTAAAATTAGGTTTTACAAAAAAGTAACTAAAATCTGGTCAGACATTTGGCCTAACGTGAGTACTGATGGCTTATTTATTATGCAACAAACTACATAGATCAGCGATATGATTATAAAATCATGAGCTTATAAACATCGTTTCATCGATATTAAATTTCTATAGGACAGGAAGGTTTATACCCTTACGCTTTACTTCCTATCAGTAGCCTTAAATTCTCTAGGGCAATACGTGTACATGTAAAACATTTTCCCAAATTCAAAGACTGACGCGAGTTTATCATCAGCTAAGATCACGTGAATGAGGAATGACGCAACTTCTACGTCCAACTTCACAGACAGATCTTACCAATACACAGTAAGGGGAACTTGACCAAAACTCATTTGCATATTAATCATGGGCAAGAATTGTGAACAGTCCAGTATATCATTTTTAATGTCATTTCTATCACAAGAGTACAAAATGTATAATGATAAAAAAGTAACATTCTAAAGCAAATTTATAATATCTCAAAATTCATAAAGGACTCCGAACTGACCTTTAATAGCATATATTTCAACAAGTCTTGCAGACCTATATTTTTCAGCGAATTGTTACTATATTTTCGTCATTTTAAAAAGCAAAATTATACGATTAAAAGCGTGATTTAGACATTTCAATCTTGAAGTTGAGATTATGTCGCTGAAATGCACATATATGTGTAATTTTGCGTCAATATAATGTGTTATTAACCCCATACTGCAAAATGTGCTTTGACTTGTTCCCAATAAACAACTTAGCATAACATAACTGCGTTGATGTTCCTTCAACACGAAAAAATTGATTGTGTACTAAAACTATTTTTAATGTCTTCTTGAATTGAACAACACGTTTGCTATAGATATTTGAAACTGTCATGTAGCAGTATACACTATATTTTTGTATCTTGAAATTTTTATAGTTTAGTTGAGCTGGACTAAATGTTATGACTCTAGGCCCTGATCTCGTTGATATAAAAGAGTTATCTGATTTGGTTAAAATTTGACGCAATGAACCCAAATTTTGCTACCTTTCTCTATTTTGGAGGCAATAAATGATGGGATTCCACTTTTTGTTTGCTTGTTTGACCCCTATGATCAATTGTGGAAAACTTCATCTAAAATTTTTACAGTTTTTGTTTCTCCTAAAGGTGTAGCCATGGCACCCGGAAACCCCGATTCCATTACGCATGCCTTTGCTGCAGAGGACAAAAAGGCAGCACAACTGATAGAGAAATTGAAAGCGACAACTACAGAATACAATGTACGTTTATCATATATATATATATAGGTATTATAGCATCACGGTGGTTGCTAGCAGCAACAAAAAGTTTAAGCGAATCCCTCTGTATCTACCATTATCGTGATCTTTGTCCATATATGTTATCAAGTAAACAGTTTTGATAACGCCAGGTTTGTGTAACAACTGTGTTAATCCAGAAAGGAACTTGTCTTGTTATATTCTCAGTGTTAGTCCGGAAGGAGAACCATTTTGGTTTGACCTCTATGTTAGTCCAAATAAGGAAACGGTTCTGTTATAACCATTATTATAATGTGTTATTCCGGGTAGGGTAAGGAAACAGTTTGGGTATAGCCACTGTGTTAGTCCGGATAAGGAATCGGGTTTGGTATAATCGTTGTGTTAGTCTGAATAAGGAACCAGTCGTTTTGTTATATCTGTTCTCTGGTCTGTCAGAACCTAATTTGTTATAACGCTGCTATGTTCTAGCTTTCACTACATGCACAATGCAGTGAAACTAAGGTCGATAGGACATATTCGTTCAGTCCACTTCACCAGATATAACTTGTATATTTCCTAGGGAACTATGTTTCTCAACTATTTATTGATTTTAAACTTATAATGCTTTTAAACTTATGGATTTGATATTGTTAAGACTTCGTTATCAGTGATTTATACCCATCAAATATTTCGTTTAATGATAAAAATGCCACGCGTTATGTCCGAAGACAAATACAAATGAAAACAAATAAGGAATAAATATTGGTCTCATTCGTTTTAGATGATACAACAACTTCTATCACACAGCTAACATTTTATTGAGGGAAACATATAAGTCTATGGTAGATTTGTGAAATACAAAATTTAAACGCGATTTATTTGTATTTGTGGGGCCTCCGTTACGGAGTGGTTGGAACCATGAAGTCTCTCACATGTGGTCGGCGCAGACTCAAGCCCCGCTGGAACCTAGGGTGATTTTTGTGAGAAAGTTTGTCAGTTTATTCGCGGAAGGCCGGTGGTTTCTTCCCGTGTACTGGGTAACCGGGTTCTGTCCTCCACCAATAAAATCTGACCGCCACTATATAGCTGAGAACTTTTTGAGTGTGGTGTAAACGCCATTCAGAATTAACTTTCTTTTTCGCAATATAATCTTTTTCGGCAGTTAGTTGTTGAGATCAGTATTAGTACACCGCCTTGTAAAAATATGAATAATAAAATATGACAAGCATTCGATCCGTAAACTTACATGGATATAAAGAACTCAAAAAGGGTATTACGTTTCTTATTCCCATGGGTATTGATTGCGTGCTTTTAGTAAGCGACAACGTATTATACAAAAGAAATATGTGAACTAAAAATAGAAATGATAGAATCTCAGGAGGATTTCTGAAATAGAAAGTAGGTTAAAATTGAAACAATTTGCTGTTCACCAATAAAATATAAATACCATTTTTATCTTCCTATTTGCATTATCATCATTCTTATTTGGGGTTCTGGGTTTTTTCCATTTTGTTTATTCAATTTTAATTTTACAGATGAATGCAGAATTCGTAACAATGGCAGGTGACCCAGGTGAATGTATTATACATAAAGCAAACTCAATCAATGCAGATTTTATTGTGGCGGGATGTCGAGGGCTCGGAACATTGAGGAGGACATTTGTAGGAAGTGTCAGTGACTATATCTTACACCACGCAGATGTACCTGTGTTTGTGTGCCGTCACACGTGAATAACCATTCTATTTCCGCAAATTTGTATTATATCGATATAAACTGCAACAAAAGCGTCAAGCACAGACAAATTGTTTGTGTAGCAAAGTTACAATGCAGTATAATAAAGTGCAATATATCAGTTTTTTTCATTGACAGGATTCAATAGGTCACACTACGCGTTGCCATAAAAGTAACAAGCTAAATGAATAAATAATCATTGTAATATCAAGCACTGTTCACTTTTTATATCATGACAAACCATGATAAAGCATACTAGTTAGAAATTGAGTTTGAATCTTCAATGTAATTCTCTTTTAGCACTTTCTATCTATGAATGTCAGATTTGTTTAATTTGAAGGAAAAGGGGTACTGGTTATTGAAGTGATTGTTTCTAACCTTCTAAATATTAAAACAGTAGGTAGGAATATGTAGTATAAAATTCACAGATACCAAAGAATTATTAGGAAGTCCAGGAAACAATGTTTAAATCTGGTGAGCATTGAATAAACACGGATTATGAAAATCCATAAATGGGATAAGATGCCGTGGAGGAGTGAGCATCCCGTGTTGACCGGTAACACCCGCCGTGAGTCCACAGTCGTATTCAAAATGAAACAGTGAGAATTTTAAAATCCTTGTCACAATTGATTAAGACGATTCAAAAACCGCAATCGAATGGGTAACTTTTAAAACATTTCATTCAGTTAAACAAAGTAATTGCAAACAAGACCATTATAACGACTGTAGATTTTGTGAAGTGTTAATATTAAACCCAATTCGTGGTAGGTGGTATTTTCGTGACAATGACTTATACATAATGATATAATATACATGTAATTGAAACAGTGATATATACATGTGTATATATGATCCGAAAAATTATAATGTTGGAAAAGGGAGAACAAATGGAAGTTTTTCAATCTTCTTAAAAGTTTATCTCCAGCCAATTTTGCCATTGTAACCCTACAGACCACAATAGAATGGTCTTGAACAATAGAAAAGAACATACCACTCCGGTAAACAAGGTCAAAAGGTTAATATTGGAAAGGGAGAAAGTACATACATAAGATATACGAAATCCAATAGCAATGTACAGTATATTTATGCAAAAAAAAATAAACATTACCGTTGTGACAGACTTAAGTTTTCTATCTCACCATTATGCCATACAAACATGCATTATACCACTAATCCGGCCATACAAAGATGTACTAGACTTACCACTCGGCCACACAAAGATGTACAAGACTAACCACTCGGCCACACAAAGATATACTAGACTAACCTTTCGGCCACACAAGCAAGTACCATTTTAACCATTCAACCACACATACATATAGTGTACTAGACTAACCATTCAGCTACACAAACATGCACTAGACTAACCATTCAGCTACACAAACATGCATTAGACTAACCATTCAGCCACACAAACATGCATTAGACTAACCATTCAGCCACACAAACATGCACCAGACTAATCATTCAGTCACACAAACATGCACTAGACTAACCATTCAGCTACACAAACATGCATTAGACTAACCATTCAGCCACACAAACATGCACTAGACTAACCATTCAGCTACACAAACATGCATTAGACTAACCATTCAGCTACACAAACATGCATTAGACTAACCATTCAGCCACACAAACATGCACCAGACTAATCATTCAGTCACACAAACATGCACTAGACTAACCATTCAGCTACACAAACATGCATTAGACTAACCATTCAGCCACACAAACATGCACCAGACTAATCATTCAGTCACACAAACATGCACCAGACTAATCATTCAGTCACACAAACATGCACTGGACTAACCATTCAGCCACACAAACATGCATTAGACTAACCATTCAGCTACACAAACATGCATTAGACTAACCATTCAGCCACACAAACATGCACCAGACTAATAATTCAGTCACACAAACATGCACTGGACTAACCATTCAGCCACACAAACAAGTACCAGCCTAACCAATCAGCCACACTAACATGTACTAGAATAACCAATCGGCCACACAAACCTTGTTTTCTACCTGATGAAGTCGGCACGTCAATCTATTAGGACCTAATTTTACGAGCAGTGAATCCAAAGCACATGGATAATCAAAATTAAACTAATGTCTAGAATTTAAATGTACTCTATATTCTTGTATTTTGTATTTATCAGTAACATATAGCATGGCAATACTCTGACTGCATAACCATTAGGCTATGTCAACTTAAAGCAATATGAGCTGTCATAGGTGAAAAATTTTACATGCCCATTTTATGTGATATTCTATATCATATATATACCAAAGAGACCATCTGGTGGTTAGAATAACAAATGCATGTGTCAAATTGCAATAATCTTGCCAAACGCAACCCGTATTATCAGTTATTTTTTGTCCGCCATACTTTGAGCATTGCAAATTAACTTTCGGTAAATTTTTACGAAGATTACCGAATGACCAATAAACACGTGCTATTTGCAGTTAAAATACATTCTATTCTTATTACCCTTTGCGTTTATTTTCGTACATCATCATTTCATACCTAAATCAGGCAAAGTTTGCCCTTTTCGTCGTTTCAAAACATTCGTTTCTGAAATTTTCCACGTGCTGGGTATATCGGGTGATCTCGACCCATTTTAACTCGTTCCATCGCATTCTCGGCTTTATCATTCTTGACATATATGATCATGAACTGCCCAACTCCACTGGGCATGGCGGCACGATTGTAAAACGTGAGGTATTAAAGTTCACAGTTATATTGTTTTGATGTTGTCAATGTCAGCATTAAGGGTAACATTAAAGATCGGAAAATTGTCTTTTAGTAACCTCAGAGACATATAATAACACATGTTATATGTCTCTGGTGACCTGATATATTTATTCATATATTCATCCGAGAAAAGTATATATTTTACATAATATATGCACTTTCCAATAAAAACCACGTCCTGTATTTTTAAAATGAATATAAAACACATAAAAATCTACCACTTTAACATAGTCCGAGCACATAAAGGACCGAGATCCCCTGACGAAGTACATTTGATATTTGAAAGAGTTTATCCGAAAGGTCATTGCATACGGAAATACTGGTGGACTTTGAAAAGTAGATCTTTTACAACGTGTTACGTGTTTGATAATGTATTTGAACACACATTTTATCATATTCTCGACTATATGTCAGGGGACAAAAATAATCATTGTGACAGCTTATATCGCTTTAATATACAGGATCTGATTTCAAGATCTATTTGTTATTTGCACTTTTTATTTACTATACAGAAGCATTAAAATAGATACACATGTCTTTGACAAAATCCTTATCACATAAACACACTCATTATTCAGCATGAATGTTTGGTTGACAATGGATCGTATGCATACAGAAACGTTTCTGTTGTATTCAATAGTTTGTCACTGGCGCAACAAAAAGTGACTGAGTTACCATCAGACCTTTGGAACTAGACTGCACAAACATGATAAGAATATATATTGGCTTCCTTGGCAATGTCAAATATTATATTTAGTATCCATGAATTGACCTGGCACAAATAGTTATGCTCATCTCTTGTAGAAGAGAAGACCCATCTATCTATTCTTAAATTACTACATAGGCGTCGGAGCCGGGGGGGGGGGGGGGGGCTTAGCCCCCCCACTTTTTTGCAAAGATGGGCATAGGTGTTGAAAATAGGGGCTTAGTCCCCAAGACGTTTCTGGCGTGTGTGTGTTTTAAGTTGGTTTAGCCCCCCCCCCCCCCCCACTTCTGGCGTGTGTGTTTTGAGTTGGTTTAGCCCCCCCCCCCCCGACTTTCAATTTGCTTCCGACGCCTATGTACTAACATCACCTCAAATTTACTTATGTGAGTAAACGCGTTCATGTGCCACATTTGCATACGTTAGTAAACTTACTTACGTATTTATTTTACATATTTGTGCAAATCTTGTCACATAAACAGGTATTAGATTTGGGATTTCTTGTGAGGTAATATTTCGTTAAAGGTATGATTTTACGCCAGTAGACGCATTTTTCTGCGTCAGGACGTAAAAATACGCCAGCTAGCAATCTGCTTATAAATCACATTGATTAGGTCAACAAAAGAAATATTCAAAATCGAAGCAGAATTTAAGAAAATATATCGTCGATAGATTAATCGAGCTTCCATACACAAAATCACCGTTTTCCCCTTGGTCGAGGGTATGCTTCCCAGAAATGTTCAATATTCAAAGCCAAGAGAGTTAATCATTACATGCAACTCATTTTTACCCAAGTATTGCATTAAACTGACAGATTTATCATCCCCCCAAATGGGTTTCAGCAAATACAAATTAAAGCATGAACATGATGGGGTCCAGAATCTTTTATTATTATTATTTTGAAAGCTCGGGGGGAAGGGGCTTTATTCTGTATTCCAAGCGTGTTGATGATATAATAAAAGTATGTGAAAGCAGGGGAGGGAGTTCCTTCGCCTATGTTTAGTTAATGTTTTAACTATACCGAAACTATCTAAGATCGGTTGATTCTGGTTGTCAAAATATTTCAACAACAAAATTTACTGACACGCCCTCCTGCGTCAACTGTCTAGTACATACGAGTTCTCCTTGTAAATGTCACCAGCGATGAATTTTATTCTATCAGTACTTATATCATATGATACGACCGTTTAGAGATAGTGTATATGAATATTTTCATACACAGAACAGATAAAACCATCAAGGTCTTGTCAATCACAATACATGTATTAGTTTTGGAATGATCTCATGATACGATAAAAGTTACATAAAGAACGCCATACATCACTGTATACTACGATGTTCTGCTTCCTAAAATGAAAGGAAATTTCCCGTTATTAACTAGATCTATTTTAAGCCACTTCGTTGAAGTAGCCCTCTTGTTAAAGAACTTTAAATTTAAATTCAAACTGTAAGTGACCTTGTCCTTGTAAGCTGAAACTAAGCCATGTGGTACGAGATAATCTTCCCATGTAGTTGTAGACTGCAGTCAACACCAGATTGTTGATTAGTCTTGACATTTTGGACGGGAACACGTCAACCTCTTTGCTTAATTCTACTGAGAAAAAATACACTGGAAAATCTAATACACGATGGCAACCCCGACCCAAAGAGTACTTTTAATTGCCATGGACGGGAGTGAAAACTCGGCACAAGCATTTAAATGTAAGTAGGCCTATGATCTTCAATACAAACTAACTACGAGACCTATAGCTTAGGTCCGACAGTATAATTATTGCATTTGACATGGTCTCCGCATGATGTTATGATCTATATATATATATATATATATATATATACATAGGCGTCGGAGCCGGGGGGCTAGGGGGGGGGGGCTTAGCCCCCCCCCCACACTTTTTTTTGCAAAGATAGGCATAGGTGTTGAAAATTGGGGCTTAGCCCCCAAGACGTTTCTGTCGTGTGTGTGTTTTAAGTTGGTTTAGCCCCCCCCCCCCCACTTCTGGCGTGTGTGTGTTTTAAGTTGGTTTAGCCCCCCCCCCCCCACTTTCAATTTGCTTCCGACGCCTATGTATATATATATATATATATATATATATATATTATATATATATATATATATATATATATATATATATATTTGTGTGTGGGTGGGTGGGTGTGTGTTTACGGGAAATCTAACACATTGGAAATTTAGTTTATAGATCTTTATTTTAATAACAAATTCTTTGAGTAGAAAATGAGCGATTTTGTTTATACTAGTACATGTAATAAGTACGATTAAATGTAATCCGGTTACACAAGGGCCTATTTTTTTAAGATTTCACATTTTCAGTCGCGGGTGGAACTTGCAATTATATTGTAGAAATGACTTATGTTTTCCAGGGTACTATGATAACATCCAGAAAGCAGACGACTACGTGGTGCTGACGTATTGTGCGGAGTATCATAATATGACGTATGGATGTAAGTATGATGGACATGAAAGTTTTCCAAAGAAAACATGACACGAGAAATTAATGTACAGTCGATGTTATATTGGTAACAGCTGGTGCTTTACGTACAAACAAATGACCTAACACATTTATTCTGTTTCTGTAGCTATCGATCCATACGCACGCACACTGGCACACATATTTACAAAATTAATCATTCTTATTTTAGCGGTATTAAATAAGTTAGCATTATAACTTTGGTATTATGTTTATAATATTTAATTATGGATGTTATTATAGTAAAAGTTTGTGTATTTTTAAGGCAGAAATGGGTATTACGTAATTATGATATGAGCCAGGAATTGAGTAAATGACGCTAATGGCATAACCAATGAAATGCAAGAAAACAAGAAATTCCGTCTGACGTAATAGAATCTATTTCTATTTTTGCTAAAAAAATCTCTTACACAGAGTTGTCGGTCCTTACACTCATCAACAATCTCTGTCAACGTCTCGACTTTTGCCAGTTTCTGGCAAAATATATAGATTCTAAATTTGCTATGGACTTTGCTTTTTACGAGGTCTTTTTGCGCATGCTTTTAGTGTTGACATAGAAAAAAACTATTTGATGTTAAAATACTTTTTTAAAATGGATATAAATATAGGGATTAGGCCTATATTGATGCGAAAAGTTTCCTTACTCTGTGTAATTTGGTTTTTATATACATTCTGCAGTTACATGGCCACGTGTTTTTGGCTTCTTTTTAGACGTTGGCAGAGACTGTTTGTTTGTTTGTTTGTTTATTGTTGTTTAACGTCCCACTCAAGAATCTTTCACTCATATGGAGACGTCACCAAATGCCGGTGAAGGGCTTCAAATCTTGGCCTATGCTCGGCACTTACGGCCATTGAGCAGTGAGGGTTCTTTAACGTGCCGACACCTACTGAGACACGGGACCTCCAGTTTTTACTGTCTCATCCGAAAGACAGGAAACCAACCTGTCGCCGGCGGGACTCGAACTCACGACCTTACGATCCAGAGTCGAGCGCGTTACCGACTGAGCCAGGCCGGCTCGGCAGAGATTGTTATAAGGAGTGCAAGGACCCATAACTCTGTACAAGAGATTGTGATAAAAGGGGTACTCTTGCCTGCATTCATTCCTATATTATATTTTCTAAATCCACGTATATTCCAGTTTCAGAAATATAGAAATCACAATTTTCAAATTGTCCTAAGGAATGTTTTCTCAGTCGCTGGCTCACAAGAGACCACCGCTTTAATCAGACCACTCTGAGTCAGTCAGTTAGCGAGGTCCCTCTGAATAATAAGACAGTAATATTACATAAGCGAGTCCAAGGCACAGAGAATGAAATGTATAATTTCGTAACATAATCAAAAGGGGCTAAAATCTCTAAAGGCTTCCCGATAGGATGAGGGGCTCCAGAGCAACTGGACGAGCCATCGTCAATGAATACTGGGGATTACATTCATGATTCCCCTTGGACTCTATATCGGACAAGTAACGTGTGATAAACCCGAACTATTTGTTTAGATAAAGCTAAAGAGGTCAAGCATAGTTCACAGAGAGATTAACTGACGGGTAAGTTTAAGTTAGTTTTGTGTTATTTTTATTAGTTTTGTATTAGTTTAGATACCCGCTGACATGGGGGTATTGGTGTTTTACCTATAGGTGTAGTTATAGGTGATGAGTGATCGACGAAGTAATGAAATTGACACACAATTCGATATTATACTGCTTTAATATTACATCTTATTTAGTTTATGTAAGGAACTTAAAAGTATTCTAGACGATATGATTTACATTGTTTTTATATTTGACGTAATTTGGATGCATTTTAAAACAGTAGCCTAATATTTAACAGTTTTTAGTATTGGTTGTATTGTTGTATAACATCCCACTCAAGAATCTTTCACTCATATGGAGACGCCACTAAATCATGGTGTAAGGCTTCAAATTGCTCGGCACTTACGGTCAATGAGCAGTGGGGGTTCATTAACATGCCGACCCCTACTGTGACACGGGACCTCGATTTCTAATCTCTCATCTGAAGGACAGGAAACCGACCTGCCGTCGGCTGGACTCGAACTCACGACCTCAGGATCAAGAGTCGAGCTCGATACAGACCGACACAGGCCAGCTCCATATTTTGTTAATAATTAAATCTTGTAAAGATTTTATCATAAACAAATAGTAAATAGAATATAACAAGTCCTGTGAAAAGTCCCATTTCCGCGTAATACTCTCGTCCGCACGACTCCGTGTCCAGATCGAGAGTATAATGGTGTAGGATGTACAATTTGATATATACATCGGATTGTACAAGTGTAGTGACAATTTAAAAGTTGTTGGAAATACGGACTACTAAAAATTACACAAATACACACACTAAACATCTCTCGCTATGCCTCACAGGACGAGTGGCGTGGGCTTCAAATAGTCTCGAATGGCAAGGACTTCATTTTGTCTCGCCGCACGTTAAATCAAGTCAAAGCAATCAAACACCTTTTCACTTTTATTTCCATTTACATGACTCAGAATCATGATGAACAAACTACACTACATTGACTGGGTAGTAAGCTTTCATTGCGTAAACATAATGTTCTGTTCCGTATCCAGCGGAATCATACCGGAAAATGTTAACACAGTGACTGTTCCCGTCGAAAGAGACTTGACATAAAATATGGGGGTCACTAGTATTTCTGGGGCATGGCCCTGGATAACGTGCAAGGATCGGTAGCCATGCGTATATGTCAGAAGTTTGCTATCACGCGTATTTTACTTTATTACGCATTAACAGTCCCTTTTTTGGTATGAAGAGGTTTCATATTGCGAACTGCTCATTAACGCTTTCATCCCAACAGACCAAAATAAACCAGTCTAAACAATAGAAAAGAAAATATCATCTTCACACTTGGGGTGAAAGGATTAAAGTAATGATTATTACATAAATCACCTTTTGCAATCTAAAAATATTCCAACCTCGAAACATTTGCTGTTTGCCAAGTGATTACAATGTCTTGAAAGCGACATTTTTGTTTTTACAGCTGTTTCACTGATGCCCGGTGATCCGTCTCTCGTTGAAAGAGTCATAAACGAAGAAGAAAAGAGAATACATGAATTCACTGATCATCTACAATCATTGCTACAAAATCATCAGGTAAGCTCGGCTTTATACATGAATGATATGAATATTGAGAGAGAGAGAGAGAGAGAGAGAGAGAGAGATATGCCCTACCACAACAGGAAACAAGTTTAAATTTTGTTCACTCTTAAACTTGCGTTTTGGTAATGGATTACTCTGTTGAGCAAAATGACGTCAACATAGAACTATATCAATGATTCAGTTTGAGTTTTGGACTGGATTTATAAACTTATACATAAAGAATTCACAGCAAACTGAAGTAGTGTCATGTAATTAGCCCTTTATGGCATTAGTACAAAATCTGTGGA
This sequence comes from Atrina japonica, assembly GCA_030159075.1. Taxonomy (NCBI): domain Eukaryota; kingdom Metazoa; phylum Mollusca; class Bivalvia; order Pterioida; family Pinnidae; genus Atrina; species Atrina japonica. Next base: position 1,184,813 of record BROG01000008.1, read on the forward strand.
AAAAAACGACTTGTAACGGAAGAAGCACTGACAGAGTATGTATGACACTTAATACAAACTGAATAGTCCTATAGTCCCCTACAGCATAATAAATGCATTTAGGTAACACTCTCCGGAGGTCCATATGAATCTTCGATGGACTAAATGACTTCACGAGAAATAATGTATTCAAACGGAAACTGTCGAAGCTAGTTATATAACGTTAACACGAATTATTCCGTCGTTATATTCCGCTTACTACTATCACTTCTTTAAGTTTTCGAAAGAAGGATAGAATGGAGAGGACTCGAATTATTCGAGTTAAAATAACGTCTGTTAAACGATGTTGTGCGGTTAAAGGGAGATAATTAGAAAATAAATTAGATATACATAAAATAATAATAAACTAAATGATAGATCACAGAATAGCAAGTTCAGACAGGTTCGTCATACAGGATATATAATTTCTGGTTTTATGCAAATTTTCGTATGCATTTATGAACTAATTATAAAATCCTCAATCTTACAGATTAAAGGTGAAGTATTGCGTCTAAAAGGTCAACCAGGTCACGCAGTAGTGGAACAAGCGAAGAAATCAAACGCTAGCTTAATTATCACAGGGTCACGTGGTATGGGAACAGTTCGACGTACGTTGATGGGCAGCGTTAGTGATTACATCGTTCATCATTCTCACATTCCAGTGCTCGTCTGCAAACATGAACATCATCACCATCATGAACATAAAAAATAAGAATTGAACAAACCCACAAACACAAGTGCCAAAGACAATTTGACTTAATTCAGCATCATGTACGATACTTGGAGGTATCAAAATTAATATTCTTTTCCCAGTTCATGTTTAAAATCATTGTTATCATACTTGAGTGGATGTGTAGTTGATCATATGGTCTTTAAAATATGGAATAAAATATGTTTTTAAGTTCATGCATATAGTTTTTGTTGTTTTTAACACACCAGAACCGAAGGTTCAATTTAGCTTTTCTGATCAGCTATTACATCTATCCATCTGTCAGTTAACTTTCTCATTTCAATTTCTTCTCTGAATCTGATAAAGAGATTTTAACGAAACTTCACAGGAAGCAAATACTGAAAGTCTTCAACCAAGTTTGTGTCTCAGATCAGCAGATGGATCCAGGGTAGGGCAAAAAATGCCTCTATTATCTTCTCCAGAACTGTTGTATGGTTAAAAAAAAACAAATGCATCTGATTAATATACAGGAATGTATGATTAAATGTTGTGTTATATAAAATATGGAAAAAAGCATTTTGACTTCTTTTTAGATTTGAAAATTGAGATTTCAATCTAAAAGAAACCATATATTTTTGAAAGATACAGAGCTCAGGCGAGTAATGCGAAACACTGATTGCAAAGTTAATATATCAACCGTATGTTGACACTAACTCATCAACCCCTGAGAAACAATGGACTCTTCTATAAATCAATGACTTAGGCAAGTTCAAATGTGTCTTTAGGAGTGAAAGAGTCAAACGCGATTCAATATATATATATATATATATGACGGCATGCTTCATATGATCAAAGAATCAGGTCAGCCAATAAACGGATGTAATTCTTTCCCATTGGAATGCTGACGGTTTGGTAAAATACTTAGTCTTCAAACATTACAAATGTATTGTTTATTAGAAAATCCAGCAATTGTTTTATGTCAACTTCGGTGTATGTATATGCTGAATCAGAGTGGTGTTTGGACGAAGTAAGTCTCATGATAACCGATGACTATATATTTGACTTTCCGGGTACCTTTTTAGTGAAAACAATTTTTTGATGATGCCAAGAAGTCTCATTTCAGATAAATGGTATGTCTGAATTTTCTAAACGCTGCTTGGCATTTATTAATATCCACACTTGATATACATCGCTTCTGCAATAAGCAACTACAGTAATGAGTAATGCTGATGTTTCTCTTTAACGACCGTCAGTATTTGGTTAGGAGTATATATAAAAACTTCCTTAAAGTAACTTATTTATCTTAAATAGAAAGAGTTTTGGAAAACGCACAAGTTTAAATATTCATATATGTTTTGTTATATATTATTAACAATAATTTAAACGTAATAGTTGGCAATAATGATTTAAACGTAATAGTTGGCAATAATTTTAACCGAACACTTCATATTCATCACAAAGAATTTATTAGATTCTCAGTAGATTCATTTGTTGTTTATTTGTCCCAACAGAACAATTGGACAAAATCGGAGCGTTCTAGGTTTTCGTTGTCAATGACTGCTTTATGTCGTTGATTCCTTGTACAAATAAGCTTGCTGTGAACAGTTTGTCAATATCTTATCTCACAAAATCTTCTGGAAGATATGAACAGTATTCGGTTAAATTACTTTATAGAATCGACAATCTTTACTATGGCGGCAAATCTTTTAAAGTCATACTTTAGCAGACAGATAATACTAAATAACTTGTGGTGGTAGACCGTTTGACTGTCAAGTAGAAGGTCCCTGGTTCGATTCTCGATACCGTGTTATACCAAATACTTTAAATGGTAGACACTGTTCCTATACCAAGCGCTCGGCATATACGTCTCAAATGAAACTTAAAACCGAGGTACCATGTTACGGAAGGCGTGACACTTAGGAACCCCCACTGGATTGGTCGTTGGTCCATGGTACAGGTTGAAATATTTAGCAATTCACCTAAAGCTGCTGAAATCTCCATATAGATGAACATTTTTTGGTGAGATGTATAACAACAATCAATCAAACAAAAGGATAATAATAAGAGTTACTTCCCATTGTTCACGTGCATCAGGTGGTAGATGGGGAAAATTGATATACCGCCTGACCGGGAACATACGAATAGATATTTCGTCAAAAAAAGAGATGCAATTCAGGATATATATATATATATATAGAGAGAGAGAGAGAGAGAGAGAGAGTGATATATATATATATATATATATATATATATATATATATATATATATATATAATTACATAGTATATGTAAAAAGAGACTATATTGTCGCTTCAACGACATCAAATGATATTTATTTATTATTATTTATCAGAAGCTTTGATAGTGTTAATTGATGTAAAAACTTGAGTACAGGGTATAATGCTTGCATTTTTTAGATCTTGTAATGTTGTATACAATAGAAGTCCGAGACCTCGGATTTATTTGATATATCAAAGGGTTTGATGAGGCATGCGGAGTTATCTTCCTTTCCTTGTTTCTCTGTATATAAACGATATCGAAAAGGAGCTCGTAAGTAATAATCATGAATCTAATGAGTTCAGAGAAATATTCATTTTGAAATAATGTTTGAAACAACTCACAACGAACAACTGTATTCTTAAGTCTGTTTGTCAATTTATATACGATAATATTGATACTAATGAAAGTATGTTGAACGATGTCAAATGTCTTTTATTTAGTATAGGCCTATGAATGGTTGGCACAACCTGTCAAAGACGAAGAATAATTTTCCATTCAATATAAAATGCAATTAACTGATGCTTTAATTCGGGAAACTTTATTTGATTTTTTTTTGTCAAGAAGAATCGTCAAAATGTATATATACTACTACTTACCTGATATGTTTTCCATACCCTGTTATATCAGGAAACCTTAAGTTATCAAAAATGAATACTGTCCCATTCCGACCAACTGCGCATGGACTTAATACAGAAAAAAAGATGAATACAGTGACGTGTTTAGAAGAGAACGCATTTTTCAAAAATGTTTTTTTTTTGTCACCATGGGGTCGTTGCCACTGCCGGTGAACCGTCCGAGTCCCCAAGGGTTTACATAAAGTCAGTACCTGGTATTTCGACATCGGCCGATTATTTCATATTAGAGTAATTATTCGCTCAGATAGCACCATTTGAATTCTAAACTTCCCAAAAGCTAACAAAACTTATGTAATGGGTACTCTAAGACGGATTTGGCAGCACATTTAGATTTATGATTTAGCATTGTATGGTACCACTTTTTCTTTGAAAAATACAGGTTTATCTACATTAAATTCCAGCTCAATTGACGAAATCTTATTGACAGAAATGATTGTCTTGCGTATCTGTTTTGGACTCCTATGTAAAACTGTAAGTTTATTTGTTGATAAGTTTAAAGACAAATTCTATTTCTTTTAAGTCTGCCCTTTTATAACAATTTACAAAAATGGCTTATTAAATGCTACTATTATGATAGGAAATGGATATTTAAGCTATTTAAGCATTTTGTAAATGATCTAAATTCCTTACGGAAACCTTAAAATTAATACCTACTGTCTATATCTCAATTATAACACTCCTCTCAATAGCAATTTGTATGATATGAATATGTTGACTGATGTTTATGTATAATGTGTGCTGATTAATTGTAAGAGTAGAGGTAATAATTAACCCATACCATACCATAGTGCTTACATTGTAACAAACCTATTTTATAATATTTATTTGTTGATAATAATCTTAACGTAAATATTAGTTTTGCTAGCAGTCATATGAAATAAAATGTTCTGTTCTAAGATTGTTTCTATATAATCAAAATTATCTGCATATTTTGATTATGCAAATAATCATTGTTGACTTTTTAGACTATATTAGTTAAGACAGATGGTCACACATACAGACATGTATGTAGTTAGAGCTCGTGTCATCATGGTCTCTTGTACGTTAAGGCAAGGAGTCACTTAATACTGACCTTATATATATATATATATATATATATATATATATATATATATATATATATATATATATATATATATATATTGTTTAATCTGTCATTTTAATTGTAAATACGTAGAGGGTTAGAGTGTCAATATCAATAGATCTAGATGGATATATGTTACCTGTTACCTCTCCACTTCGTGCCTAATGGCACATGATTCCTCTACAGAATTCCTCCACCATCTCTGTCCGCAGTCGCAATTCTTCTAGCCTCTCCCCACGATAACCACTCAGCATTTGATCTCTCTCTATCTACCATCATTTCCATGTTTTCTTTGGTCTCCCTCTTTTCTTTTTTTTGCCCATGTAATTGCCAAGTTACAATCATTATTGATTTCTTTATGGGTATATGTTATGTAGATTAAATTATTGTATGTCTTGATGCCATCAAATTAACTTATAATATAAAACACAGATTTAACAGGGTTTGTTTTTATTGTCATGAACTATCGCTATTCGGTAGGTATTATGCAAGTAGCGCTCGAGTTTCTAAATAAGAATTTGTACATAAGGTTATGGTTTGGATATAGCCACTTTCACGCAATTGCTGTAAAGTTTCGTAGGAACGCCTTTATTGTGATGTGAGCTATTTTCGTTGGTAAGACCTATACCCCTTTTTTCCCCATGATGCACATGCCATTTTAACCGTCATCCATCATACACTTAGTCGCCCATAACTATATTAGCAGATTTACCTATAACCCGGCCACTATAACTAGGTTATACACACTTCATAAACTTCAAGTTATCTCCATTTTTACCTAGCGTGTTACCCATCACCCCAAAACTAGGCTATACGCACTCTGTCACCCGGTGTGTAACTCGTCATCTATGCCTCTTTCTACTTGTCAACGAATGTATTACCCATCACACTACAACTAGGTTATATTCATTTTGTCGCCTTAAACTATTCACCGACTGACTAGGTCACCCATCACACTATAGCTAGGTTATATTCATTTTGTCGCCTCTAACTATTTACCGAGTGACTAGGTTATACCTTTTTTGTCACCCATCACTCTATAATAATTATAGTCATTTTGTCGCCTTTAACTATTCACCAAGTCACTAGTTTACACCTACTTTGTCGTCTTTAACTATTCACCAAGTGACTAGATTATACCTACTTAGTCACCCATCACTGTTTAACTAGATTATATTCATTTTGTCGTCTTTAACTATTCACCGAGTGACTAGATTATATCTACTTTGTCACCCATCACTGTTTAACTAGATTATATTCAATTTGTCGTCTTTAACTATTCACCGAGTGACTAGGTTATACCTTTTTTGTCACCCATCACTTTAACTATTCACCGAGTGACTAGATTATATCTACTTAGTCACCCATCACTGTTTAACTAGATTATATTCATTTTGTCGTCTTTAACTATTCACCGAGTGACTAGATTATATCTACTTAGTCAGCCATCACTGTTTAACTATATTATATTCATTTTGTCGCCTTTAACTATTCACCGAGTGACTAGGTTATATCTACTTTGTCACCCATCACTGTTTAACTAGTTTATATTCATTTTGTCGCCTTCAACTGTTGACCGAGGGACTAGGTTATACCTACATTGTCGTCACCCATCACTCTGTAACTAGATTATATTAGTTTTGTCACCTTTAACTATTCACCCACTGAGTAGCTTACTTCTTTGTCACCCATCACTGTATAACTTTGTTATAACACATGTAGTTGCCCATTACTCATTACCCAATAATTAGGTTATACCGAGTTTGTCACTCACATTTTAGAACAACAATAAAACATGTGATCAGACCAGGGCAAAACCTTTTCCTGTATACCCCAAGTTTTGAAAAATAGACAATATTGTTCTGGTATAGAATAAACCCAGATGCACCGTTTTGTGTCAACAAACTGTCGACATTTCGATGGGAACCAATTGTGCCCCTTTATTAGCTGACCAGTCCCTTTATTCATACGAAGCAGACTTCTTTCAGAAACTGATGAATCAATAGAAGAGCTTTGTCCTTTAGTTTGACATTTAGATATATCGACGAAGTTTGTCATTTAATACTGACAATTTTCATATATATGTCAGTGCTATATATCCCAGCGAACTAGAAATTAAAGATACAACAGAATCAAGCAAATACGATTCATACTTAGACATTTTACTTACTATCGACACAGACGGGAAATTAACAACTAAGCTATACGACAAACGAGACGACTTCGTCTTTCCTATTGTAAATTTCCCACATTTAAGCAGTAATGCATATGGTGTTTATATTTCATAAATGGTCCGATATAACAGGACATTTAATATACAGAGGTAAACTTCTCAGTGACAACTTATTGACAAAGGGATATCGAAAACCGCGTTTTATGTCAACGTCCCGCAAATTTTACAGTTGGTATAATAGTCATGTTTGCGATTACATTAAGTGAAATGTTGAGTTGCCTGTTCGATAGCGGTTGTTGAAAAGTCTGTACCAATTGTGACGAGGATTTGTTCCTCACGTATTTCATTTGTATTTGATTGTGAACTCGCCGCGGGTGTAACCTGTCAACAGTGGATGCTTACTCCTCCATGGCACTTGATCCCACCTCTTGATTTCCAGAGATCCGTATTTGTCCATTTTTTACCAGATTCGTATCTATATCCTGGACACCCTAAAGATTTATACTTTGGTATCTGACATTTTTATATACATGTATTTATCTCGGTATCGTCCAATTGATAGAAGTTGGCATGCAGAGTTACCGTTTGATTATCGTACGGATGATTCTTCTCACTTTTTGGTTATGACAAATTCACAGGAAAACGTTTCATTCCTCACTGGGTACTCGTTTGTATGATGACGAGTAGGAAAGGTTTTAAGAGAAGCCACCCACCAGGTTATGGATTTTACTATTACAGACATATGTCAATTTATGTACAGTGGATTCCTCTTAATTGCATAGCCAAAATGTCGGAGAAAATTATGCAAATATCAGGAATATGCAATGAATAGGAATAGAGTATTTTAGTGAACAATGATTATTTATGTTCAATTAGTCCTTTCCATTGTGTGAACAATGCTATTTTAAACATCCTAGATACACAAGTAATGGAATCTTATGCAGCATTAGGGTAAAATAATATCATAATGGCAAAGTTTTCATAACACTTAGTTTGGTATGTTCTCATTTTTATGAAAATAGTATGTCCACGTTTTAACTTTTTACAGTAATTAGTACATTTTCCCCTTGTTGGGGAATATCTTATGCAATTTACGGGAATTATTGGTTTAATCTATGCAATTAAAAGGAATATTAATCTCACGGCAGGAGAGAGAAAACCACAGAACATGAAAGTGTGTTTAATTAGGTAAAATAGAATGACAATCATTAGGATGCTACTCGCTACTGTATCAGTGTATATTCGTTCAACATTAAACGTTTTATTTCATTTGTGTTTTTGTTATGACTGAAGTATTCACTTGATTAAATTACAGTCTAAATATAGTAAGTCACGTGACTAGAGAGAGGTCCAGTTAAGCCTGTGAAAACTCATTTGAGATCTGAACCTCGAGGTGTTAACATCATAATGATAAGAAAACCACTACCAGCAGGCAGCATGAATGAGTGTTGTATTTTTTTATTAGACAGGGTCTAGATAATTGTCCTTGCATTAAAATATAAAATATCTCAGAAGAAAAAGTAAGTAATATGACTTTAAAAAAAACTAGAATAGGCTCAATTAGGCCTCTGAGTGCTAATTTGAGATCCGAAGTTCGAGGTGTCAACATCATAACAATTAATAGAAAACCACTGCCAGCATGGGTGAGTGTTTGAATTTTTATTACATAGGTCTAGTTTTTACCTTATGAAACATGTACAAACAGTAAATTTCAAGATCTGAGTAAAAACATCAGAATTCAAACAACGTTTATTCAGCTGAATTATGCCATCAGAACTTTCGGTTCTAAAAATAGATTCACTCAGCTCTCTATAGCCAATCATCAAAGAGGTAAAAGTTGATGAGACGGAGAACATCGTGTGCGCTGTACTGGTCATATAAAAAGCTGTGCGCGTCTGTTTTCACCGCAATTCGTTTCAGAAGACACACAATTTAACAAATGTAATGAACGTAGTACTTTCGTGGAGGCTGAAACCCTGGTACATCCTAAAGAAACTGAAGATGGCGTCCCAGGAGTGGGAGTTCTATGATCGACAGAAGGCTGGATTATTAAGATGGTACGTCACTACGTGTAGCTGAGCAAAAGAGCTGAGGCCAGAAGGCCGAAGATGGTGTTTTGCCGGTGTCTGTAAAGCACAAGGTTTTTAACCCGAAAACCAACGGCCCTTCATCTTCATTCATCTTTTTCGAAAAGAAACCTTAACTGAAAGTATGCGGTTTTTTGTATGTGTTGTGTTATACTGTAGTAGTAAGTCTAACCTATAGTAAGTAGATGTGAACATTCACTAGTTCTTTTACTTGATCGATAAAAAAATTATTAGATAGAAATTCAAACTAGTCAACTCTAAAAATAGTAACTTTAAAAACTAGAGAATAAGTTCAGTTACACCTCTGAGAGCTCATTTGGCATCCGAAGCTCGAAGAGTCAACATCGTCAGAAAAATTCCTCTGGGTGAGTGTTTAATTTTTTATTTTATATAAAGAGGTACAAGAAACAATATAAAATAATACAGGATACTGTTTTCACTGTCTGAACTTTGATACTTGTTAAAACGACGTAAGTGAACAATTTCATACTTGACAACTTTGACACTTTGTCACTTGTGTCACTTTGAGACTTCATAACTTAGAACGTTGCACAGGTTGCAAACTTGAAACATGAGTACGACACAAACACTTGATCACTTTGACAAACTTTGAAACATGAGAACGATACACCCTTGATCGCTTTGACAAACTTTGAGAACGACACACACACACACACACACACACACGATCACTTTTGCAAACTTTGAGTACGTTACACACTTTCATGTTCAATGTATCTCTCTCCTGTCGTGAGATTAGTCAGTCCCTGAAAAACTAGATATCCCATGATTCCATACCCAAGATGGCTATCCGTCCTATACTTCCTGTTTCACTTCCCACCCTCCCTCTCTGGTTTAGTGCATACAACCCATATAGAGTCATCTCCCCTTTTGTTCCACCCCTATAGTCTATACAGAGTAATCTCCCTTTGTTTCAACTATACAGTCTATACAGAGTGATGTGTCACCTATAGAGTCTATACACAGTTATCTCCCTTTTGTGACATCCCTATAGTCTATATAGAGTGATCCCCCCTTTTGTCCCATTCCTACATGCTATACAGAGTGATCTCCCTTTGTTCCACCAATAGAGTCTATACAGAATGATCTCCCTTTGTACATACTATGAGTCTTAGTACAAGGATAACATGTTCAAGCTTGACTCGAGCTCGGCCTACCGCTTCTCGCACTTGCGCACTTGATACAGGATCGTTAACCATTCCGACTGTGGCGCCACCTACTGCTGGTTTCACAAACCTGAAAAAACTCAAAGTTTCGGTTCTAAAAATAGTTTCACTCTCAGTCCAAAAACTGGAAAAACCCAACTTCTCTCTCTGGCCGTTGACTACTCGTGAACTCTCGTAACCTCTGGAACGAAGGCTTTCATTGGCTCGTTAGCCCCACAACCTTCCACTTCCGGTCATAGACACGCCTCCAAGCTCAACGATTGGCTCTTTCTCCTTATTGCCATGACAACATGACCTCACTTCCGGTATGACGCACTTCCGAGTATGACGTCAAAGGCGACTACCTGGCGCGCCGTTTGAATTGACCAATCAGAAGCCAGGATCCCGATGAAGTCATCAGTGGCGGTTAAATTCAAATGGCGCACCAGGGAGCCGCCTATAACTATTGACACTTTAACTGAGAGTACATCGGCGGCCATGTGGTATTAACCCCGCTTGAAACAAAATTCGTATACCGCACTTTACATACGCACGAATACTGATTAAATCTATCTCAAATATGGAATATTAGACAAGTTAAAACCAAATAATTGATATACCAATGACTGCTCAAAGTACAATTATTTCATAACCATATACCTGATGACTAACTAGTGTCACAAAGGTGTGGAGAATCGCGCACCAAGTGATTCATAATCGATCTGATGACCTTTGTAGTTTTACTGAACGGTTGCATTTTTATTCTTTTTACATATCCGGGAAAGGTAAGGATACTGTTCTGTTAAGTTGTTATCGGTTGTGATCAAAGCCCGATGCAAATCTATAAAGCAAATACCTATAAGTTTTACTCACAAAAACATGAAAACTCTTACAGCAATTCGGCAATAAGTATAGTATGTTGAAATATATGCGGGAATATATGCGATATATCTGAGTTCTTGGAGTGGAAATAGTTCCGATCCTCTCCGCGCTATGATTGATGACGTAGACATTTCAACATATACTTGTACATTCATTAAGCTTTTTATAATATATTTTGAAACAATGGTCATGATTTTAGATAGTTTATTTAATTTACAACAGATCACAATAACATTAAATATTTTCTTTACATGTTATCGTAATAGGGCGTATGAATATAACAGAAAAGTAGTCCCAAAACCTCAAAAGCGTTTCCGGGCATATACGGTAGGACATTTTCATCTAAAATTTAGTAAATAGAAAACACACGTTAGATATATATGATTATATGTATATGTATACAATGGACACTATTGATGAAGAGGATTGGTCATCGTATGATTAGTTGAGATATAGCCTAATATAATTTAAGCTCATATATATATTGTTTGAGGGAAATAACCATATATAATTTATTAATATTAATGTGTTAATAAGACAAATATGTTTTCTCCTCATTTATATACAGAAGTTTTACAAAGAGATTATCCGTCAAATTAATAAGGTAAACAAGCTTACTTTTCCCCATAGCATCCGGTTACAACTACTCACTAATACATTTCTGCGTCTACGCAATGGCGGAATAGTTAAATGCTATTTACAAGAACTTACTTCATCTTTTGGCAATTGAAGTGTGTTGAATTTATTGGTACATGCCCGGAGATCATTGTGAAAAAAGTGAGTTGCAGATTCTTTGATAGCCATGTTACATTTACTACTCTAGTTTCTATATTAAACAGTTATGGACTTTTGACTGGATGAATATGGTGTAATTGCACCCTGAGAACCAATATTGCCCGTGTTGTCGTCAAATATCACGCCATATTCATCCACTCAAAAGTCCATAATTGCAAAATGTATACGACACATTTCACAAACAGCCAACTAGAAATGTAAGCATATATTTTGCAATCTTATATATCAGTTATCGATATATCTGCAACATAATTAAAACTTCTTTTTAAAATGTGGATTTTATGTCATCAGGGTGAGGAATAAGTTAATGCATCAGCCAATCCCAATTCAGAATGAAGTACTAGTTTTGATACCCACGTTACCTCAGACTATTTTAAGTGTCTGTCCCTTCGTCAAGTGCTCAGCATACGAAGGGAAAGTTACTTTTGGATGAAACCGGAAACATATATCGTATCACAGAGGGCTTAAGCACATACAAACCCCAAAGGTTCACTTCACAGGTCTAAATTTGTAACGCTTTACCCATAGCGTTTTACGTCATTATTAAGATAATTAGAGTAAAAATCATCTATATTATACCATCCTGCAAGAGACGACTTCCCTTGTTTTTATATCTCTATATTATATCAATGCATTGTAAGTGTCCAATCTCTTTTTTATTTTTTTTATTTGAACTTTATGAACTTTTTGAACACATTAAATACCAATTTCGTGTCAAAAGTTCCGTTCACGAAGTTTCCTGTAAAAGGAGCAAAGCCCTGACGTAGAGGTGGTCGTTATGCATTGTTAGCAGTTTCTGGTACACCCTATAGAATAACATTTACAAGCATTCTTGAGAAAACAGCGTGACATCGGTTGTAAATCTGAGGTTCTTTATTTATTACGCCAACAGATGAGCCACCATATTGCTATTTATGTTACTTCCTATTTCAATATTTTGAATTCAGTTTTGTTGTGCAATGGAAATTTTATACTGTCTGTAAAATCTTCACAGGCGTAAAAAGTAAAATACCTTGGAACAAACACGTATATTGGAATGTTTTCAAGTTTGACTTGATTGACATATTCCCTTTAGTTCTTGTCATTCTTTGTTCCTTGTGGGATCATTTTACGTTTAGAGAAACACAATGAACCTAGAGTGTGTAGCTTTAGTTATCTTGGGGTGTATTTCTACGATTCATGCACAACTGAAGAAAGGTAAGTGATTTACTTTCGAAAAGAGACTAAAAATCCTAAACTAGAATTACTCAAATGTAAGTTTTGGCCAATTTAATTTAGTATTATTTTCAAAAATGTCAAAATAGTTTTCATCACTTCTAAATCTCATGTAGTTGTTTTTCTCACTCATAATCCTGTTGAATTTCTTGTCACTGTACGCTGTCATAATCCAATTTAATTTTCTTGACACTTTATGCTGTGATAATTTCATTTAGTTTCCTTGTCACTGTATGCTGCCATGATCCCATTTAGTTTTCTTGTCACTGTATACTGTCACTATGCTATTTAGTTTCCTTGTCACTGTATGCTGCCATGATCCCATTTTGTTTACTTGTCACTGTATGCTGCCATAATCCCATTTTCCTTGTCACTGTATGCTGTCACGATCCCATTTAGTTTTCTTGTTACTGTACGCAGTCGCTATGGTAATTAGTTTTCTTGTCACTGTATACTGTCACTATGTTATTTAGTTACCTTGTCAATGTATGCTGCCATGATCCCATTTAGTTTCCTTGTCACTGTATGCTAGCATGATCCCATTTAGTTTCCTTGGCATTGTATGCTGTCACGATCTCATTTAGTTTTCTTGTTACTGTACGCAGTCGCTATGGTAATTAGTTTTCTTGTCACTGTATACTGTCACTATGCTATTTAGTTTCTTTGTCAATGTATGCTGCCATGATCCCATTTAGTTTCCTTGTCACTGTATGCTGCCATGATCCCATTTAGTTTCCTTGTCACTGTATACTGTCACTATGCTATTTAGTTTTCTTGTTACTGTACGCAGTCGCTATGGTAATTAGTTTTCTTGTCACTGTATACTGTCACTATGTTATTTAGTTACCTTGTCAATGTATGCTGCCATGATCCCATTTAGTGTCATTGTCACTGTATGCTAGCATGATCCCATTTAGTTTCCTTGGCATTGTATGCTGTCACGATCTCATTTAGTTTTCTTGTTACTGTACGCAGTCGCTATGGTAATTAGTTTTCTTGTCACTGTATACTGTCACTATGCTATTTAGTTTCTTTGTCACTGTATGCTGCCATGATCTCATTTAGTTTGATTGTCACTGTGTTATTTAGTTTTCTTGTCGATGTATGCTAGCATAATCCTATTAGATTTTCTTGTCACTGTATGCTGTCATAATCCCATTTAATTGTATTGTCTGTACGCTGTCACAATGTTATTTAGTTTTCTTGTCAATGTATGCTAGCATAATCCTACTACTTTTTCTTTTGTCTGTATGCTGTCATAGTCTTTATTAGTTTTTCTTGTCACTGTATGCTGTGAAAATCCTATTAGATTTTCTTGTTATTGTATACTGTCATAATCCCTTTTAGTTTTCTTGTCACCCTATGCTGTCATAATCTCATTTAGTTTTCTTGTCACTATATGCTGTCATAATCCCATTTAGTTTTCTTGCCAATACATGCTGTCATACTCCCATTAAGATTCCTTGTCACTATCATAATCCCATTTAGTTTTCTTCTCACTGTCATAATCCCATTTAGTTTTTCTTCCCATGATATATGTTACTGTACTTTATAACAATATCATTACATTATGTTGTCACTGAACGCTATCATAATACCATCCAATTTTCTTGTTACTGTAGACAGTCATTAAGATTTCATGTAACTTTGACGCTTTCATAGTCCCATTTTATTTTTTCTTCTCAATATATGATACTATCACACTAAACCGATATATTTTTGTAAGTTAATGAAAAAAATATCGAAAAATAGAATTTTGAAACTTTACATCACCAGTAATTTATTCTTTGGACTTTTTTCTCTCGATTTTAATTTTTCTACTTCAATTGATGAAATCTCAAAGACAGAAATCAATCGCAAATATGTCGACTCTCTTTTCAAACCTTACACTTTGGTATAACGTTAATATTAGCGGTAAATGAGTGGATGGAAGTTTTCTCCATGACTGTTTTCACTACAAATGTAAGATGATTAAAAACCTGCTTACAATTTTGTAGATATTCTGCGACAGATACTTGGCAGCAGCTGTCGGATAAGTGCATTATTACGAGAATTTATGATAACTTCATGTAAAGCATATGTAGACTTCCGAGAGTCGTGTTATGTCTTACTGTACACATATTGTCTCTAAAATCACTGAGCCGGCCTGGCTCAGTCGGTAACGCGCTCGACTCTTGGTCGTGAGTTCGAGTCCAGCCGGCTCCGAGATTAGGCCAAATTTTGAATTGTATCATTGCATGGTTATCAAAATTGAAGTTGAATTACATCATTACATGATTATCAAAATTGAAGTTGAATTACATCATTACATGGTTATCAAAATTGAAGTTGAATTACATCATTATATGGTTATCAAAATTGAAGTTGAATTACATCATTACATGGTTATCAAAATTGAAGTTGAATTACATCATTGCATGGTTATCAAAATTGAAGTTGAATTACATCATTGCATGGTTATCAAAATTGAAGTTGAATTACATCATTACATGGTTATCAAAATTGAAGTCGAATTACATCATTACATTGTTACTGAAATCGAGTATAAGTGTGCTTGTTTGTATATGTGTGTTGATTATGTTATTTTAATTTTTTAGTCCACAAGAAGGGGCACGTCATCCCGAACATTTGACTACATTTTTGTTCGTGTCGTTAGTTATTTCAGTGTTTTATATAAATCTTGTATCTATTTGCTTCGATCCACCATCCTATGATATATAGTGATGTTGGTTTTAGTGCATTGTATATACATGTATATATATATATATATATATATATATATATATATATATATATATATATATATATATATATATATATTATATATATATATATATATATATATACATACATACATACATACATACATACATACATACATACATACATACAGTGAAACTTGGTCTTTATATAGAAGTTGATTTGTATACAAATGGTACTATTGTGGACAGCAAATAACAGTCTTTATGACCAGGTGGTCTTTATACACAGGTGGTCGCTAAAGCAAGTTTTATTGTATATATAAATCGTGTAAGCTTACTTTTTCGCGAGAATTTGAATTTGGCATTATTAGTGAGAGTGTTGAGATCACTAAAATTGAATATCGCTGGCAGTTCACGCCATGTTTATGTTATTATTTGTTTTCAGTTGGAATAATAATAATGCCCAAATTACTTCTCGATAAAATTATATTTCGGTAAAACAAAACGCTAAATTTGCGTCTCGCTAAAACGTCCACTTATGCGGTATATATAAACTTACATTGGAGTAGTTTAAATAAAAACTTATAAAAACATAAATTGCAATGCAAAAGATAAGAAATATTGATATCACTGCGTATATCCGGTCGGTTGAGTTTAGTTTTTATGGGGCAGTCGACACTGACTTTACCAATCTAAATTTTTTGCGTAAATAACCTCTCCGTTATCAGATGCCTAATGCAATTTTCAACAGTTGGTAGAAAAATTTCCTTTATCTGCGAAACCTTTATATACTTGGAATTGATAAACATCATAAACAGTTGCGATTTGTAACTTCTGACATATCTATTCGTTAAATTTCAACATGTACAAATAATAAAACTTATCAGACAAATCCACACACACGTATATATATAATTATATCGCTTTTTGTTTGAAAAATGCGTGCAACTTTTTGGTATCGTCATTTAAAAGTTAATTAAGTAAGATTTCATACTGTATTGTCAGGACTACAGGACTTACTGTTGATCTGGAAATGTAATATCACAGCCTGACATGTGTTGCATATCGGCCTGCCGATCAAATGAACTCGATATCAAACGTTTTATTTCTACGGGGTCACGTAATGAGAATTGCCTTCTGCTTTTTTAAACAACATAAGCCGACATGTAACCAATACTTTCTTGTTAACTGCATCATGTACATGTGACAGGCATGTCAATAAACCATTTGGCCCAGATGTAATGATTCGTATAATGTTTAATCACCTTAAGACAAGTATGTATCATTCGTGCATACGTCCAGCATGGCATTTAAGTTATGTTCTTAGTTTCACCCGAAAGAACCGTGACTTTCATTCGACAGCACACCATCTGAATATTAACAGTAAAGGCTATAACCACTTACTCTTTTGAAACTTTACATATATTTCAAATTTGGTCTCAAAAGATGAAGTCTTTTGAGAGAAACGATCGTCTTGTTTATTTATTTAGACCTTGTATGCACTTCTATAACTTTGGTGTAATGTTTATTATATTCATATAATTCCAACAAATAGCTTTCCTCGCTTGAATAACATATTACTAATAAGCACCAACGATTTTGTACCTTACACAAGTGTCAGTGTGCGTATTTGTGCGTGCATGAAAGCTACACACAGCACGAAGGTAATCTACAGTGCTATGGATCATTATGTTAAGTGACGTTTTATGCAACACGCAATGGATATGTTGGCATGTAGGTTAATGGAGGACAGCCTGGCACAATATGTCTGTGTAAAAACCACCGATGATCGACAACTAAATCATTACACTTAACTTTATGATTAGTTGTGAAACTGAGAAACTCTGACCAAGATAAACAGAAATACACGTCGCTATATGCTATTCTAGATTTATTTGGACACGTATAAATGTGCACAGCAAGCAAATTTTAACATTCGACTGTATAGTCCGTATGCCAACGTTATGTCATGACCAAATTGAAGTCTTGGTAATATTTTTTTCTCATATCTTCTTTTCATTTATCTATTTATAAAACTCTTTCATAATTGTATATGAATTACTCGTGATAAAACAACATCTGGAAATGGTAATGGCTCAACCTCCTACGTGCATTTAAAAATCTTATTTAATTTCCTGAAGTTGTTCAAGAGTCGCGCATTTGTGAACCCGTGAAAGTCGGGCATAAAACAGCACGGGGACACATAAATACATTTAACTTCAAAGAGATGAATGTGTTTGTTGTGGTTTATTGTGAGGTAGAAGAACCGGCACATCTGTGATATTGATATCAACTGAAAAGTAATCCAATTACATTCATCTGATTTTGTTGTGCTTTTCGTGGCGGGAAAACGGTCATATGAAAAATATGTGTAATTTAAAATATACATTTAAGATAACAACATCTACCGTTATGGATATTAAATTCATTTACAAGTGTATATCTTTTACATATAACGAAATCATAAATATCAGGGCATTGTTCGTCAGGAGACAAAAATATAAATCTAATAATCTAATGAATATTAGACAAGCATGGAGTTCTGGAAATACAGAGATGGGATCAGGTGTCATTGGGGGGTAGTCTTAAGCATATCCTGTTGACCGGGCAAACTTTAATTCATATCAATATTTATTAAAATTAATCTACTGTATATATATATATATATATATATATATATATATATATATATATATATATATATATATATATATATATATATATATATTAATTCTGAAAAGTCCATCATTTCGGCCATTACTTGTTTTCGTCAAGGCAAATGGTGAATTGGTACACATAATAAAGTTTGCGTATTCTCTATCATTGATACAACAATTGCAAACAAAACTTGTTGCTTTAGGGATGAATATTATCTTTGTTTTATTCATAAACCATAACAATAACGGCGGACCTTACGCCGGGCTATACGGAAACTGTTTATAAGTATTGGCCAGAAATTATGTAGATTGATAAACTTTAATGGTTTTATTCACGTCCCAAAAACCTTTAGGTATTTTAGTATATTAGACGTCAAGGCATATTCAGAGCAAGGGTTAAAAGTTAAACTATACTTGGATATGTTTTGGGGGATTAGGTTAAAAGTTAAACTATACTTGGATATGTTTTGGGGTATTAGGTTAAAAGTTAAACTATATTTCGATATGTTTTGGGGTATTAGGTTAAAAGTTAAACTATACTTGGATATGTTTTGGGGTATTAGGTTAAAAGTTAAACTATACTTGGATATGTTTTGGGGGATTAGGTTAAAAGTTAAACTATACTTGGATATGTTTTGGGGGATTAGGTTAAAAGTTAAACTATACTTGGATATGTTTTGGGGGATTAGGTTAAAAGTTAAACTATACTTCGATATGTTTTGGGGTATTAGGTTAAAAGTTAAACTATACTTGGATATGTTTTGGGGTATTAGGTTAAAAGTTAAACTATACTTCGATATGTTTTGGGGGATTAGGTTAAAAGTTAAACTATACTTGGATATGTTTTGGGGTATTAGGTTAAAAGTTAAACTATACTTGGATATGTTTTGGGGTATTAGGTTAAAAGTTAAACTATACTTGGATATGTTTTGGGGGATTAGGTTAAAAGTTAAACTATACTTGGATATGTTTTGGGGGATTAGGTTAAAAGTTAAACTATACTTGGATATGTTTTGGGGATTAAACGCAAAAGTTGAATCAATCAGAATCGAGTTTCTTAAAAATATGAATTTTTGACAATATTTCTACAAAATCATACCTAATTTAGTCTTATCTTATTTCTTATGTCTATCAACAAAATTTCATCTTTTCCAAATTGAATTCCTTGATCCAAAATGTTTGATGGCGACGTTAAAAGAGGAAAGTATCTTAAATTTGTGTACACAATTAGATAAGTTAGTCATATAATGAATACTTGATCGTTATAGCGGAAGGATTTATCTCGAGCTGCGCTCTTGTTAAATCCTTCCGCTGCATCGATCTCGTACTGACAGTCTGATGATACGGATAGAAACTTTATGTGATTTTGCCTATTTATATATTTTTTTCGAATCAGTCATGTCCAATTAATCGAGTAATTACCAAAAGTACTTGTTTTCGTGTAAATGAAAATTTAAACAAACACACCACAATTCGTGGCTGAAATCGAGATCAAAATTGGCTGGCCACTCCTCCTCGGCATTAGATATTATTCACCAGATTTGTATAATTGTATCCTGGACATACTAAAGATTAATATGTTGATATCTTTGACTTTTTATCGTATCTCTAAATACTCCAGACGTCAGCATTTTAATAGTGTCGTGTGAATCCCGTATATTTTCAACACATTGGTGTATGTGATACTACAACATAGTTTAAAAAAAAACAAATATTAAAACAAAAGAAACCGTTAACAGTATTTGAATGAATTGGAACTCCTATATGTAACAATAATTTAAATTTCATCTGTTCGCGTTTATCATTTTATCAATGTCATCGTTTCTGCTTAAAAGACATCATCAGTTTTCCCGAAATCTTCAATGAAGGAATAGGTCCGAAACCGGAAAAGTGGTATAAAACATATGGTAAAAGTGGTATATAAACCACTACAGCCATACCAGATATATTGAAATCGAACGGAAATTTTTCTTTCAAATAAACAGGGTTTTCAACACAAGCGGTTAATAATAGTAATAAAGAAACTTGCCAGGGGCATCAAAACCATTTGAAATTAAACGAGATTTAAACGTAACAGGGTTCGGTATAAGTGGGTTGCACTGTACATCGTTTGAGAGGGATCACTGTAACAAGATTACTCTCTGTGGTGAGTCTTTTTAACAATGGTACTACCTGAATGAAAGGTATGTTAATTTAGAACTAAAAAGCTACGTATATCGCACGCTAACAGGTTTGTGAAGAATTCTAAAATGCGTTTGTATGAAAGATAAAATGTTAGGAGCGTAGATGATGAATTTGTTATAATAAAGATGTTATTCTCAACCGTAATTGACTTTTCACTCGCAGACATATTGTCTCATTCTCTTTCTTTACAGTGTCAGATACGGAAATTGGAAACTCATTCCTAACCAACACAGACGTATTTCTTTCCGGAGAGCTTAGATCAGAACAAAAAAGTAAAGACGTTGAGGTTTTGTTTCGAGGGGAGAATGAAGATCTCGGTACAAAATTTATCGTTTACTTACAGTACAGCAACGCACAAGGTTAGTGTTATTCTGTTATGATTTACGACTACCGGTTTCGGTCAATTTCCAGTTGGTTAATAAGCGTAATACGCATTCATGGTCCGCTGCAACTGACTTGAGTAATATACGAAGCTCAATTTGAATTATTATTTTGCAAAAACCATGCAATGTTTATGATGCTTTGAGATCTTAGTATATGTATTTCATTGCCTTTAGAACGTCCATAGGTGCATAACTGAAGACAAAAATGTTTTAGGACATATTAAGATTGTAAGGCATATCAATTCTGTCTCTTGTTTCCTACGACCAGATTCTATTTTATTTTTTATGAGAATAAAATCAGTGGGTTGATTTCATTCAACAATCACAGGTCATATCTCTATATGATTGTAACCTCTGCTACCGGAAGTTAACTAGAACAAGTGTATTACCTCATTTATATCTTAAAACATGCTCTTAATCATTGGATATAGAATAAACTTATGAAATTATTTGTATTTGCTCCTGCTTTTTTAATTTTCTGTTGTTTGCTTCGACTGACAAATCTTATTTGTTTCAAAGTTGTGGTGCACATCAAATCACGTGATGGTCGGGAGTACCAAGTGACATTTACCTGTCAATTGGATATCAGGAAAAACGATATAAGGGTAACCATACACTTCACAGACCTCCAGAAATTACCAAATGCTGTTCAACTTTACACGAATTGTAAGGAGGGTAAAAGGGAAACAACAGAGATCCCAATACGGGAGGGATTTTTGGGAAAGCTAAGAATTGTGAGTGAATACATTTTATTTCTGCAGTAGCATACATTATCTACAGTAAAATATATCACCATCCTTAAATAAAGATCCCTCAATGTTGCACATTGTGCTTACTACATACTCTATAACCTGTGCGGACTCGAGCTCCCACTTTAACCTTAGATGGTTATGTGAAGTATACCAGTTTATTTGCAGAAGGCTGTTGTTCTTTTCCCTTCACTCAGTTTAACCAGGCTTTTTCAAACTAGCAGCCTTTGTATACAGATTGTTGAGTGTTATGTGATTACAATAAATCAAACAAACAATTCATTAGATTTTTGTCTATATTAAATAAAATAAAATGGCAAATGAAAACACTTGCTAAAGACTTTAGGGACTAGTTGTATGTTTCATTTACGGATTTATATTCACATTTCTTTCCTATGATTCGATTATCTTTTGTATATTATCTATATATTTATTTCATTTATATCATTATTCATATCATATGTTTATATTACTTCCAATGTTGTTTTGTGACCTATATACGTCTACATATGACATCACCAGGTAGGTCAGGTAACGGAAATTCAAATCTATTCTTTGGTCTAGTGGTGGGGTTTTAAATCTAAGTTTACCACAATTCTAATTAGAAAATAGAGCGGATATATCAAACCATGATGATAATAGCAAAGATCGCAAACGTGAACCAATACACTAACTCATATCTATGAAAATATAAGGGATGAGATCAACTGCCATGATAATTCTGCGTCCTCTGTCAACAACTTGGAACACTCAGCTACCCCACCCCACCCCCTGAAAATGGCTTGTTACGTAAATCATGGACGTATGATTGGTAATTCCTAGTGACAAAGTACTAAATATGAACCAGATAGGATTTAAAACTGGAATCGTCATCACCACCTACAGCAAATGCAGCTTCTCCTCTGACAGATGTCATGCTAGGCCTATTTGTCAGAATTTTGGTTCGATGGGTGGCACATCATTGATCACGCATTATTCATTTGTTAAACCTTTGTTTGTTAGTGCTTGTATTTTCCATTTCTGATATTGTAGGCGTTGTTTTTAATTCCAATTAAGGGTTTTTAATTTTATTTTCTTGCATTATCTTCATACAGCAAAAACATAAAGATTTCAACTTTTACACGAACGTTGATATAGATGATGTTTTATTAAGACAAGGGTGTCGTACTGCAGTGGTTTCCATAATTACTCCACCCACATCTCATCGAATTCCGAGTAAATTACCACCATCATGGATGCAAAAATTATTTACCAAGTCTCCTACCAGCATTCCCATAACAAGACCAAATCCAACAGTCGCTCCCAAACCAACAAAACCAGAGGAAACTGTGACACAAGGTACACACCACCCAAAGCCACAACCAACACGCCCGAAAGTTGATTTACCAAACGTCATTCCTGAAACAGGTATATGTTTTTTTATATAATTATTTGAACTGCACATCAGTACGTTAAGGATAAGGACTATACAATTATTATCATATAGCTGAAGGTCAACCACAAAAGAACCGTTATGGACTTCTGTGTTCCACTGATGCCAAGTGCTCAGTGTAAAAATAATCACCTTGTGTTAAAAATGTAAGTGGCTTTACCAATTTTAAAGTGCAACTTTTACCATGTACAGTGGTATATCTCGCCAATAGATGACCTCGAAGCGATTGATTTATTGAATATTCATGTATACCTGTATATAAGGTCTGTCGTGCAGACAATTTGTTATTTTGCAGTTAAATAGTATAATTTCCCCCCAAAACATTTGTCCGACGAACCTTCACGAATTTAGGATTTCTAGTTTGAAACAGATGTATCTTGATCCTTTATATAAAATCATAGTTTCAGAAGTGTTGCGGTCATTGCCTTTTTATTTGTATTGGAATGGATTATTTGTTTCATAGGCATTCGAGTTCACAGATTTGTTGCCCTTCAGTCTACTATTTATATTACAATCGGTTGCACATGTCGATCATCTACCGCTCTCCCTGTCAGAGCACATGCGATTTGAAGACACAATTTGTGAAACGTATAGTAGACTACCAAAGTCGGTTGTTATTTGATGTTCTTTATGTCCCTATTTGACGGACTGCAAGACAATTACCGGTCTATGTATAAAAATACCTGTCCGTCTGTCTGTCTGTCTGTCTGTCTGTCTATCTGTCTGTCTGTCTGTCTATATGTCTGTCTGTCTCTCTGTCTGTCTTCCTGCCTGTCTGTCTATGACCTTTCACTTTTAACCTTGAAATTGCAATTTGAAATACATGTAAATTGATTTAGTCATGTTGCCCTTAGCGGTTTCTTATGGCTGTGTTGTTTCATCTATGACAGAGTCATCATTTGTAAAACAACGATTAACAAAAAGACTTATGAAACTTATATGAATGGCTCTTTTTGAATCTGAGGGAGAAATCAGTAATGTAAAAGAGCATCTATTTGTACGACCTGTTGACATTCCACATATGATTAACGAACTGTGGTCACATGGTTGAGAAGTGAGTGCGTTAAATACTGTGATACCCGGACATCCGGCTACATAAAAACCTTTTTAACCATATACTCCTACAATATGTTTTGTTGCTTAGGTTACATTATACTTTAAGGTTTGTTTCTGTCGGTCCACAATGCTGAATTTATTCGTTTCAGATTACATTTCCAGGAACATGTTTATATTTAGTCAATCCCTCCGAGATTTGACACACGCAGTCCGAACTCTTCAACGGGAGCTCAGAATACAGGTATTTTACAATTAACCTTCTCTCGATCACATGTTATTTGTATTTTATGAGCCGGCCTGGCTCAGTCGGTAGCGCGCTCGACTCTGGATCGTGAGGTCGTGAGTTCGAGTCCCGCCGGCGACAGGTTGGTTTCCTGTCTTTCGGATGAGACAGTAAAAGCTGGAGGTCCCGTGTCACAGTAGGTGTTGGCACGTTAAAGAATCCTACTGCTCAATGGCCGTAAGTGCCGAGCATAGGCCAAAATTTGAAGCCCTTCACCGGCATTTGGTGACGTCTCCATATGAGTGAAGTATTCTCGAGTGGGACGTTAAACAACAATAAACAAACAAACAAACATTGTATTTTATAATTGAAATTAAAATATGTCCGAATTAAACGTTCGGAACTGTCACATGACCCCTAAAACAGTCATTTTGACATATATCAAGTGTTGCGGATGATGTTCTATGATTTTGTCAGGAAGACTTGTTGATATATTCATTAATGTAATTTGACTAAAATATATTCTCATAATTGGTATAACCGATGGGGACAGTATATATATATATTATATATATATATATATATATATATATATATATATATATATATATATATATATATATATATATATATATTCACTTACTTCTTCTGAATTACCATTGCACAGTCCATATTAAACGGGTACTAGTTTTTTTCTTTTTTACTACTAAGATTGATATACAATAACAAAACATGAGATGTACACAGGCATATAATTTCTTAAATTCCTATATATTTTGTGAAAATTGCTTGAGATGCCCCATTTGGCAACTTATCACTTGCAATTGATTAATTCAACTTTACTGTTTGTATATGCATACCATACTGGGCCTGACCTTATTTTCACAAATTATATAGAAATAGAAGAATTTTATGCCTGTGTATATCTCTTATTTGTTATTGTACATCAAGTAGAAAAAATTGGAATATGTTTTGGTAAACACAGCTTATGCCCTTTAACCCTCACTCAACACAAAATTTATGTATTGTGGAATGCATAGAAATTTCTAGTAGCAGTATTACAAAAGTAAATTCAAAAGAAAAAGATATATTTATCAGAACGTTTTAGGTATATACATGTACCTTGAATTGTGTACTGTTCCTTTTTCCAATACATTTTGGGTAAGTAGTTAATGGGGGGGGGGCTTTGGACTAAAGACTTTACTATTGTCACACAGATTATAATGAGATATTTTATGTCATGCCATTCAGGGACAGGAGACGCGACAGTTACGAGAGACTATGAGTCAGTGTGATATGTGTACCTTAGACAAGTACCTGGCGGCAGAAAGATACGAAAGGAGTAAGGCACGCTCTATATTGATGATCTGTTTATTGTTTATTTATACAATAATTTTACTATTTTACTTCAAATACATGTTTTAAAATAAATTGTAATACAATTATTTAAAGTCACATTCCGGGGAGTAATGTTCATAAACAAACTTTTCTGTAAGCACTTAATGTTTATTTGTATATACTTTTGCCGTATTTCAAAATTTCTATACCAATTAATTACTTTATTAAACATGGGAAACACCCAGAGTGCTTACTTAATAATAAATTCTTGAAATAGTATGATAACGAAGAGATATCGAATACACTAGGCCGACACTGTCCCGATTTTAAGTCATTCTTTTTGGTAAAACCAAGCTTCTTCATTCCTAGCAAGATGCGGAGATATTTTCACCGCAACATATCGATCTATTTAATTATATATTTGTGTGACTTAAATAGTAATTTAACATTTGGTACAAATTCTAATTAGTTTCCTTTTAACGAATATACTAATTTATTCTAAAATTATTTACTATTGTATGGCAATGGTACTATATACCTTCACTGAAGTAAGTGTCACGTTATCGGCTCATGAAGTGATATCGCCATTCCAAATGTACTCGTGCAAATATAATGATTGTTTGCTGTGCAGTCTTTGACGATAAGTTCCGAGAATTGAGTTAGGTTATGACGAAAAATGACCGCATGGAAATTGAAAATTGCACACATAAATATTGACCTGGTTTCAGTTGGCATTCACGACACTAATGGATGCCTAGCAGATGAATGAAAGTTGAACACGAAGTATTAAATTGTCTTCATCATGTTGACATTCATACGGCCATAAATGCCAATTAAAAAGTTCATTGCTTAAATTACCTGTGCTTCAATTTCTAAAACACAAGGAAAATCGTGCTTGTCGTTTTTTTTTTCTTATTACATGAAACGTAGAAAATATAGATATTCCTCTTTATTTCAAATATTACTACGATTTTTTCCATTTGTTTACAGTAAGAAAAGAAAGGCAACGACTTATCCTGCGATGTGACACAAATCCATGCTTTCCAGGAGTCACGTGTGAGGACACAAGTGACGGATATCGGTGTGGTAAATGTCCTCTAGGACTTTATGGTGATGGTGTTAGGTGTTATATAAAACCTACCTGTGCTTTACAGCCATGCTTTCAAGGTATAGAAATTGACATACAGTACACTGATTAATTTGCATGCGTCTTCCGCTTTTGGAGCCATTCCAAACATAATACAATTATTGCCCTTGTTTTGGGTTGAAATGAATATTTGTCTACCTCGAGGGTGGGCAAATATTCATGTCAACTCAAAACAAGGGCAATAATTGTTTTATTATACCGAAAGGCAATAAAACTTAACTAACAAACTGATCTACGTTAGTTCATAACGATTGTAACACATGTCACATAGCGCCTTCGATACTCAACAATACCAATATGTTTAATCGTTCTTTGCGTCGTTTTTTAATCTTAAGCCTCCATAAAGGCTTACTCCAGCAAATTTATGACAACGATGTATCAATTCTGTCATATCATTAAATTTAGGATGTTGTTTCTCTCCATTCTAGTCTGCATCGAGTAAATATCCGTGTCATAACTCATAGATTTATGTGCTAGATCTTACACCTATTACCACATAGCTTACTGAAAAAAACAACGAACCGTACGTGCATCCATTTCTGCGCAAGAGAGGGTGACACAAACCGGCATAGAGGGTGACATAAATGTTTCAAGGTGACATGAAGAATTGTTCTAGATCACGTGATGCGATTTTGACTAATCAGAAGTAAAGATACATATTAGAGGTATAATATGCATTATAGCACATCACAAATATTGTAAAGGCAAAATGAATCACGGGTTGTTCAAACTTTAATATTTGGAAATTTGATTTCAATCTCTTGTTTCCGATCAAAACATAAGCGTCACCAGATAAAGGTAGGCCAGTTGGATTCCTTTACAGTTTTTCGGTATCTTTAGTTTAAGATCTTCAACATTTCAGTTGAAAACAATTACAATTTACGTTTATATTTTGACCTGTACTTTTGACTAATGTCGAAGAGGTTAGGGATCTTAAGTGTGTCACACCCGATGAAAGAACGTAACTTGAAATGTAAAACAAATTGTCAACGATGCTCTCGGAACAAAACAATACCTACGGAATCTGGTAACTAAAAACATACACAGCTCATGACGATTCACTGCAATTATCAAACTGCGCGTAATCCTGTTCGAGTGTCAAAGCGAGAAAGGGGTTCGTGAGCCGATCGACACAAAGAGTGCAAGTTAGGGGTCTGCAAATTTGACTTTCGCAATTGCCTCGCATAAGTCCAAAGTACAGTTCAAAATTGACAATGCTTCACCTATAAATGGTGGCCTATCTATGTCAATGGAAAAAAATTGTTGACGCAGATAAAATCAACAATGATAAAACAAACTAGTATAGTGATGGTTCTTGAACATCCAATGTCTTAAGAGGTATGTTTTTATGACAAACAACTTTTAATCATCCAACCGAACCATTTCTGGGTAAGCAGTAGCTGCGATAAAAATAGATGAGGTACCCAGAACACCCCACTGCTGAGTTGAACGTAGCGCTGAAGAGCAGTAAGAGCTCTGCGTTTTTAACCATGACATTGATTACCACTAGTAGTCGAACGTAGCTCTGAAGAGCAGCAAGAGCTCTGCGTTTTTAGCCATGACATCTATTACCACTAGTAGGCGATAGTTTGGACTTTGTTTATGCTGAAATTGATATTATAACTTATAAACTGTTGCCTTTGGCGTGTATCAACAATACACATAAAATGCATCCCATGCAAGATCTTAGATAATTGGTGTAAAAGTTTACTATGTTTTTGCCCAAATTATCCATTTTAATAAAATCGTTTTGCAGGTGTCACTTGCACAGACACAGAGAAAGGTTTCCAGTGTGGTCCGTGCCCGAACGGAATGACCGGAAATGGTATGAGAGATGGATGCACACTGGTTCTTTGTTCTACTAATCCATGTTATCCGGGTGTAGACTGTACAGATACACAAGAAGGATTCCGATGTGGAAAGTGTCCGAAAAGTATGACGGGCAATGGTACCAGAGACGGATGTGTACCCGTATTGTGTAATACAAACCCTTGTCATCCGAAAAGTACATGTATTGATACATCAGAGGGATTCCGATGTGGAAACTGTCCTCATGGGATGAGTGGAGATGGTACCATTAATGGTTGTGAGCCTATCCTATGTGCCACTCGTCCTTGTTTTCGTAACGTCGATTGTGTTGACACACCAGAAGGATTCCAGTGTGGAAAATGTCCCGACACAATGCATGGAAACGGAACGAAGTATGGTTGTCACCCAATTTCGTGCACGAGTGGTCCTTGTTATAGAGGTGTGACTTGTAGAGATACAATGGATGGCTTTCGTTGTGGTAGTTGTCCAAAAGGAATGAGTGGCACTGGTACAAAAGCTGGATGTTTTCCAATTGGTTGCGAAAAGAGCCCGTGTTATCCTGGAGTTGCTTGTACAGAGACTCCGTTTGGTTTTAAATGTGGATCCTGTCCCGTTGGAATGATGGGAAATGATACTAAAACAGGATGTCTCCGATGCGATACAGACCCTTGTTTTCCAAGTGTTAACTGCACTGACACAGCTACAGGTTATTCTTGTGGAGTATGCCCAGACGGCATGACAGGGACAGGAACAAAGTACAACTGCTTTTCAATTCGAATCGGATGCGAAACGAACCCGTGTTACCCTGGGGTAGAGTGCACCGATACTGCTGATGGATATCATTGTGAGCCTTGTCCGCTCGGATATAAAGGAAACGGGTCCCACTGCACAGATATAGATGAGGTACAATGTTGGTATATATATTCATCTGGTTTAAGGTTACGCAAAATGTGAAGTTATATGAAAAAATCATATTTTCTTATCAACATTCATATTAGCCAGTTGTTATGGACATTTGATTTTCATGCATCTAATTTTAAATCTTAGTATAGGGCATACTTTTGAAATTATACTTTCGTGTAGAATTATGTATATATAAATAACTGTATGATCCAAAGTGGGATAGAAGTAAAATGAATGAAAAGCTTACATATCTTTTTGTATTCGTCTTTTAATTGCCGATGATATTTTTCAAACAATGAAATTTGATACAAATTTTTCCAACAAAACAATAATAAATCTAATTTTATCAAAATTGGTGGAACCAGGACCTTTCATACCATCACCAGAGACGAATTTTACAAATACAGAAAAAATGCATACTGTTAACCTTAAAAATTCGCCCCTAGTTTCCATCATTTTAGGAAAGAAAGCATACTCGCCTTAAATCAATAAAGGTACATGTATGTCAATGCTTTAGTTATATAGCTCGAAATTTTCGCATTTATTTTAAATACGACTTATTATCTATAGGCAAAACCGGGGATAATCAAACTTCTGCAAAATTTATCTAAAGGCGAAAATGGCGAAAATTAAACATGGTCAAAATTTACAGGTTTACATTATCTAATTTAAAAAAAATACTTTCAGAAATATCAGAAAGAAAATTTTGAATGGCTTTGTTAACTTCTAGTTATGTATTCTTTGTTAAGTGCAGGGTTCACAATCCTTGCAGCAATCTGACCACGTGTATCAATACGGAGCCGGGTTTCAGATGTTCAGACTGTCCCTTGGGTTTCGCCGGTAACACCGTGGTAGGTGTTGGAATTGAGAGTGTGCGTAGCATGGAACAGGTAAATTATCATATATACATTTGTATTATTGACTTTGTAAACCAGCGGGTGGGGCTCCATTGCTGAGTCGATAGCGCAATGCGCTTTACACCATGAAATATCTCGCTTCTAGTCAGCGCGGACTCGAGTTCAAATTAAACTTATGCTGCTTTTGTTTAGAAGGTCTGTGGTCTCTTCCCGGGTACATCGTATTGTTACCAGGTTGTCTCTTCCATCATTATAAACTGGTCGTTAGAATAAAAAAAATATCGGACACCAAAAGTATAAATGTTTAGGATGTCCAAAATATAAGTACAAATCTGGTAAAAAGAATGGACAAACACGGACCTCTGGAAATCAAGAAGTGGAATCAGGTGCCATGGAGGAGTCACACCCGCCGTGGACCCACAGTCACATCCAAATGAAATACGTGAGGAACGAATCCTCGTCACAATTGGTACACCAACCGCTATCGAACAGGCAACTCAACATTTCACCTTAGTGAAACAGAGTAATCACAAACAAGACTATTATACTGATCGTAAAATTTGCAGAACGTTGACATCAAACGTGGGTTTCGATTTCCCTTGGTTGTTAATTTCCCGTCTGTGTTTATAGTAAATAAAATGTCTTAAGTATGAAGCGTGTGTGCTTTATTTTGTTGTATCTAAAATTTTTAGTTCGCTGGGATATATCACATTGCATGGCTTAAAATTTGTTGAGTGTGGCGTAAAACAACATTCCAATTCAAATATTATGTAACTTATTTGATGTTCACCAGCAAATTTCAACCACAATCCACAACAGTGCCACTTTTATATACTTGCCCGTCAATTATAATGAAATGTTTATTCAAGAGTTATGTCTATTTCTTTTTTTTGTATAATCTGTATATTTTTTATGTTTCAGGTATGCGAGGAGATAAATGAGTGCTTAGTTAACAACGGAGGATGTGTAGAAAATTCTAAATGTATCAATACACAGGTACTTAGAGAGAATACAATTAAGTATTGTCAACATCTTTTAAGTTGAAAACGACTTACTGGTTACCAAAAGAGATAGAATTGTAATTCTAAATACGTAGAAAATTCTAAATGTATTGAAACACAGGTAATTAGAGAGAATATGATTAAATATTGTCAACATCTTTTAAGTTGAAAACGAATTATTGGTTACCAAAAGATAGAATTGTAATTCTAAACATGTACCGCAATCTGAATGTGAGTTTTGGTGTAAAATTTCAAAACGACGAAATCTGAACGAACAAAAAAGTTTTTATATATTCCGTTTGCTCTCCATTGAAAGTGGGGCTTTTAATTTCTAAAATTTCATTTATTCACTAAATTTGAATTTTACAGCAAAATTCTAAATTTACTATACATAACTAAATTGTGTATTTGCAAATTTTTGGTTGCTAACAAAGGTTTTTACTCATTTACTGCAAAACAAAATTTTGTAACAGTGTGTGTGGAAAAATGCACTGTTGATAAAACAGCACCCATATTTTTTATACATAAGTAAGTCACAATGATCAGAAACAGTATAGACTGACATGGGATTGTATCATAATTAAATTATGTTTATTAACTGATGAAAAAATAATCAAAATTATAAAGTCTACATCATTTTCAATATAATGCACAAAACTATGTTACTGAAATAATTTTATCTTATTAGTAGTCCCTGGCAAGCAGTATGTAAAACAACATAAAAACGAACCAAAAATGTAAAGTTGAAACTCATGTTGACTTGCAATTGTGAGATGATACCTTATTGACCAGTCTGCATGAACAAAGCGTGTGACAAGTTAGGCCATGTATTATTCCTGTGAAAAGATATGAATTGAATCATGTCCTTCTATTTTAAAATATGTGTTTATCCTATATATAAATTTAATTGCATCCTTTTTATATTATGACAAAATGATATTGAATCAAAGGATTTATATATTTTCATACTTGATGGTTATTGTAGGCACACTGACTTTTTTAGGTTTGAAAACTGTTTACATTGACAGTATTATGTCTTTTCAATGAAGTGGATTTACACCCACTTAATTTTTCTTGAAATTTGAAAGAAATCCAACACTATTAGTAATGGGAAACGTTTTTTCCTGTATTGTTTATTGCAGTTAAAATCCATTTTTAGTCATGTATAACCTTTAAAATAACAATGATGAGCGTTTTGAATATATAACTTATGTAGTTTTAGCGAAACCCCACTCGCAATGAAGAGCAAACGGAGTATACATACTATAATATATTTTCATATTTCATCACATTACTTTATATTATGCATTGTACTATTGTAAAACTTCGATGTCTGTATATGTTGATTTTTCATTTTGTAATTTTTTTTTATCAAAAACTGAGTAATTTCCTGGCATTTTCCTGATATTTGTTTCTTTTGTTTAGGGATCCTTTAAATGTGGAGATTGCATGGAGGACTATGTAGGAAACCAGACACATGGGTGTAGAAAAGTCGGAACTTTGTGTCCAGATGGAAAAACGGAATGTGATAAACATGGCCGCTGTATCAACATGGGTGTGAAGGGATTTGACTGTCAGGTACAATACATCAATTTACAATAACAACGACACACTGACAAAATGGGGGTTCCTAGAAGTTGACCTTTATTTAAATAAATGTGGTCTTGTAATTTTCCCTAAAAATGGCATTATACTGGTACTGCATTCATAAAAGTAAAATTTATTTTTTTATACCGAGTGTAATATTTGTTTGTTTTACCACTTAACCGTAGATCTGTAATTGGACCCAGGATTCGTCTGATGAAATATATACAATCTTCGTTAAAAAGACGCTTTGGCGTTTTCCATTTAACGTAGCGTTAGTAGCCTACAAACGCTTTGTTTACCAGGAAAGCTTCAGTTAGGACGGAACGTACACGCATTATGTTGGCGAATTTGTCACCATGGCTTCTTTATCTTTGTAAAATAAGAAGGTGGCACTTCATTCAAACGTTTCACATCTATCTGTACCAATCAAATTACGAGATTTTAACAGAAGGTATAATAAAATTAAAAAAATCGTCATTGATAAGTATTTTGGAGGTAATTTACTATTTTCCTATCCTTAGAAATATATCCTCGTTTGTTGGAAATAGAGTTCATTCGGTATCAAAAATCCTTGATGTGTTTTAAAGAAGACTAATAAATTATCTATATTCATCACAATATCAATGTTTATAATTACACCTACACAACGTTTATATGTCCATCATAGTCGTAAAACTAAAATGTTACTTGCACTTTAACAATTAAGGTCACCATAGATGTTGCAATTATAATTTAAATGTCACATCGCTTAGACTTACCAAGGTTCATCACGTGTTTGTTAGATCAATGTTTTACAATCATTTGTCTCATTTTTATATTTCAAAGATAACTAAATAGAAGTGGGGTGTTTATGAAATGATCTTGCATCCCTTAATCCGTGTCGCATTAGTCTTGAAATGCACTAAGATAACATTTTCTTTCATTTTCAAGTCAACGTTACGCAAATTTAATGGTCGGTATAATGACATTGTTTACAAATATTATGTTTCACTAATGTGAGATGTTAAGTTACTTCTTCGATACCGGTTGTTGAGTCGTCTGTAATTGTTAAGACGAGTATTTTCAATCTTACTCCAATTCAACTTGACTATGGACTCGCGGCGATTGTGACTGGTCAACAGGAGATGTTTACTCTTCCATGTTACCTGATCCCACCTCAGAATTTCTCCAACGTTCACCAGATTTGTATATACGTATTTATCCTGGACATTATGAATATCAATACTTTGGTATCTTTGATATTTTACATCTATTCTTTTCAATTATATACGCTAAGAATGGTAAAATGTAAGATTTTGACATATTATTTCGATTGTTCCATATTGTATTTTATGATATCGCTATAGCTCCGTGTTTATGCAATAATGTAAAATGGTTTACTGTACACAACTTAGATCATCAGATGTTGCAGTATTGCTCTTAAGATCATGTGGTATTCTATTATAGTGCAAAATTGGCTATACTGGGGATGGATTTATCTGTGGTAAAGACACTGATTTGGACGGATGGCCCGATGAACAACTTACCTGTAAAACCGGAAGGTGTCGAAAGGTATCGGTATATTCTAAGATAGTTGACTTTGTATTGCATCATAAAACAGAGGATTATATTTCCCTTTTCATGGATACAATACTTTATACCCATGTAGTTTTCATTTCTAATAAATAAATAAATCATACTGGATACAGTAAAACTCGTCCAAAAAAAACTTTCATTAACCTGTTAAATTGTATTGTTTCAAGATTAAACATGTCAATGTGACTAATTAAATAAAAGTTTCTTTTAAATATCAGGACACTTTTATTTTTCTAACTTTTACAAAATGGTAACTATTTGAAAGGAAGCTCCTCCATGACATATGGTCCCATCCCTGGATTCTAGAGGTCAGTATTTATTCAATTTAACATAATCAAACAGTACCTTGACAGTGTATGTGTATACATTATCATTATGCACTTACATCATCGACTTTTAGGATAACTGCCCCCTGGTTCCAAACAGCGGCCAAGAAGACGTCGACAAAGACGGTATTGGTGACGCCTGTGACGCCGATATTGATGGCGATGGAATCGTCAACAATCCAGTAAGTAATACGGTTTCAGAACTTGTTTATTTTATAATGAGCTAAATTACATAGAACTTTTCCTCATCAACCACTGAAAAATAATCGACTCATCTGTATATCAATTACCTAGACTAGTCCAAATGTGTCTATAGGGGTAGATGGATAAAACCGTTTCTTTAACGATGGAGAACATTAAAACTTATGAACTAGGTTTGAGAATGTTAATGAACTGCAAATGAGTGGGAAATTTGCTTGGATGTGAATTTATTCCAATATGTGTTGTTATCTCACACCTGTCATAATATGTACAGTTATATCGAGATGTAACCAGCTTGAGTTAAGTGTAAAAAGTACCCGTGCTATGGACTGGCTTTAAATCTCATCCGATAGACTTGTTCATCACAATCTTCATGCCGGAGCATTTGGTTGGAAGAGAACTTGAAATCCTCTGATTCTCCACCACCAGACCACTGCAGGTGTGTGTATTCAAATATGTGTAATATTTTATCATTCTCATATTTTATGGAATCGGTTTCATACTGAGAGAGAGACGTCAAAAAAGTGTTCAAAACAAGATACAGAATCATTTCAGATGTTGGCGAAAATCCAACATATAAGCGAAGTAGACCAACTATTTCTCGGATTTAAAACATTATTAGTTTCATTAAAAGAACGTTCGTACTTGCCTAATACCTAGTGAGATGATCTTTTGATTTAAAACTGGAAGCAAACACTGGAGAATAAATTAAAATATCTGTATATAATACCATATGTACGGGTTAGTGGTGAATAGTTCTTCAGTGGCCATGAAGTTCCATGTGCGATGTTTTAAGTTGAACTTTACGCACTGCTATAATTTTCCAATAATATTGGCACCAGGTGATGAAGCAGGCCACACTGTGGTTGGAATATTGTTTTACTGTTTATATTCGTAAGTAATTTGAGCTCGTTGTAGGGGAGCATTGTCTTCAAAACGAAATGAAATCTCACTAAAATGGCTATAACTTGGAACAGTTGGTCTTCAAAATATCGATATAATTTTAGCATTTATACTCCCTTCTACATCACAGATAAACAAATACAGTCCCCACACAATACAATGTATTTATGTCTTTTATGAATACAATTTATACACTTACAATCCACGACAATCGTTTTCTTTCCTGCTCTGTAGCTCTTTTAGTATTTTCCTGAAAAAATAATTTCGAGAGGATATACATGACCATTGGGACTCTCAATATGTTTAAATTCACTAGTAGATTATCCTTCAAAACGAGATGTCGTGTGTCTGTGTGTGTGTGTGTGTGTGTGTGTGTGTGTGTGTGTGTGTGTGTGTGTGTGTGTGTGTGTGTGTGTGTTGTAACCCACTAAGAATCAATAAACAGCTCGTGATCGTATAAATTGTATTGAACACCAATTGTGACATCAATAACACATACAGGCGACAGTAGCTTGTGTCAAAATGGCGGTCTATCATTGCTGGTCTCTCCTTGCCTTCTAAAACCCTGGTGCTTATATACTAAGGTAAATTCCGAACAACATAGAACACAAGAATTCTAGAAGTTTCTACCGCATTCTTATCAACAAAGAACCTGAGAAATACTGGCGCTGTGCATATCAAAATCTGTCAAAGTTTCACCTTCCGTGACCTATTTACACCATCAAAATTAGTACAATTTTAGTACATTATATTAAATAACATTACAATCAAAATTTGTTTACTGAGGATGACGATGACAGATATTGACCTATTTAACCTTGCAACTGCAACAATTGCCGAAATTTCATTCCGATATTTATTTTCGATGCTATGTGTTGACAAGTTGTTTGTCCGAAAAATGAATTCATTGTGTAACGTAATCAGCTGCCCGTATTTCTCACTAAGTACATGTTACGATTTATCAGTTTACATTTA
The DNA here is from genome assembly GCA_030159075.1 of Atrina japonica. Lineage (NCBI taxonomy): Eukaryota > Metazoa > Mollusca > Bivalvia > Pterioida > Pinnidae > Atrina > Atrina japonica. The sequence continues at coordinate 1,221,826 of BROG01000008.1, forward strand.
TTTACAAGTGAATATTTTCTTTTACTTAAAGTATTTTCCTCCCGTACCTCATAGTGTTACAGTGTGTGTGTGTGTGTGTGTGTGTGTGTGTGTGTGTGTGTGTGTGTGTGTGTGTGTGTGTGTGTGTGTGTGTGTGTGTGTGTGTGTGTTCATTTGTTACAGCTTATATGATCAATCTACCGATGCACAAATATTTTCCATACTGATCTGATGGTAGCCTCGCCAATCCTAAAGGGGTCTCCATGACCAAGTAGTTGGAGCATCTCGCATTAAGCCATGAGGTCTCTCACGTCTAATTATCGGAGGTTCGAGTCCTATAAAGACCTAAGCTGATTTTGTAATCGGATTTTCTCCTCCAAAATTATAATCGTGCCGCCAGATATAACTGAACGAAAATGGTGTAAAATACAAATCAAACAAACATCAACATTTCACTGTCTTATCTAATCAAGTCGGGTATCATGTTTTATTAAACTCCAAACTATTTTGTCATGTTTCATGGTTATCTTTACTTTACTATCCGGATACATTAACTTTCTTTTACTTTTCAGGATAATTGTCCATTTGTCAATTACTTTGCCTTTCAGTGTAATTTTCTGTTACTTTATCTTTGATGGTAGATTTAATTGTCACCTTTCAGAATAATTTTCAATTATTTACCTCCCAAGATAATTGTCCATATTCTTATATTTCAAGATACTGTCTATTACTTGACCTCCCAAGATAATTATTCATGGCTTTATATTCCAGTATAAGTATCCATTTACGGTATGTATCTTTCAGGATAATTTTCCTTTACTTTTCCTTCCAGGATAATTGTCCATACGTTTCAAATCCGGGACAGGAGAACACCGAAGAGGGTAAAAAAGATTCCGCTGGAGATGCATGTGACAACTGCCCCAAGATACCAAACATGGACCAAACGGACACCGATAGCGATGGTCTCGGAGATGCATGTGATCCCGATATTGATAATGACGGTAAAAACGCCGAGTTCAAATTTCTGCTTCATATTCAGATAACGTATGGCAATGACACGAAATTAACGACTGAAATACAAGTCAAATGTGACATTAATTTTCCTATCGTTACTTTTCTAAAATTTCAATTTCTATATACCTGTATCACCCTGCATTTAGCGTTCGTGTCAAATGAATTTATAGCTTAGAGACTGCTCAAACTACATTCATTTTGTATACTGGTATATGAGTTATCATAACGTTGAAATTCAACATTTCGAACATTTTACGCTTGACACAAAATACCGTGTTTGGCATTTACATGTCTCACTATTTTGACGAGTTGCTTTAATCTGTTGTGGTTGGTGAGTTTGTCAAAAGTGATTGTGATTATAACCTACCCCTGATTTGCTCTTAATTCATGGCGGTTCTGACCTTGTACCTGACCCAATTCATGAATTTACTTGAGATACGTTTTTATCCAGTATAATGCATGTTTGTATTTCGTCTCATGGAATCCTAAACAGTTAGCACTTAGTGATATGTGTTATACATGTTTTATACTGATATATTGATTGTTATAACCAAACATTGGTAACATGACTACTTTGGATATAATTAATATACCTTTTCTTAGCTTTTCCATTTGGTCAGTGTTGTCGGCATAGTTGTACTTTTTTTAATCTGGCTCCTACCACTGCATATAATCAAAATATTCAAAGTCATATGTATACGATAAATGGATGAACCGGAAGTTATGCATGCACCATTTTGTTCAGGTTACATACTATTATGACAAACAGTAACGGAAAAGATCAACTGGAAATTACCTGAATCTCAATATAGAAATACAGTGTATTCCAAAAGCTTGTATAGCCGTGCATCAAAACATTGTATTTTACATTAAAACAATTTGAATTTTAAAAAAAAAGGTTTCTCTTCGATTAGAGTTCTGTTTTATAGTTGCTTTATAGAATTTTTCTGCTTGTTCTTGAGATGTCATCTGTTATGGCCGGTGAAATAGGGCAAATTCTGCTTGTTATCTCTATTAATAGATCTCCTAATGCTTTGATGATTCCCAAATGTGCACAACTGCCTCGACACGCGATTTTATCTTAAAGTGTCAATTGAAATAGTTGTGGTTCCTAATTATTTCAAGCATTTGGCAAAAAAAAACCCAGTCACTTCCTGTTCAGAAATCATCAAGTTTGACACGGACCTAAAACCGATCTGAGATTTGTGACGAGAATGTAATTAATCTTGTAATGCTAAAACGTTCCACATTTGTCATATCAGATAGCTTGAATGTACTCCAAGTAATTTAGTTTAGCGGATAATTTTTAGTTTTATGAATAATTAGTTTTACCAGTGAACCACTGTATCGTTGTACTTGACGATCCCCGTTGTTTGAATATATAATCATTTGGTCAATTTTTAGAAAATGTGCGACATTTTAAAATCTTTTGAAAAACAACATAACTGCATTTATTTGGTGTTAATGACATACTTCCAAAAAGATTGAATCACGCATGTCATTTTCCAAAAATAAAAATTCCATCATACAATGGGACCCGCGAAAGAATGGAAAGAAACTACAATATTTATGAAATAACTTTAATTTAACAGGTGTTCTAAATGAAAACGACAACTGCATAAAAGTGGTAAACCCAGATCAAAAGGATTCTGACGACGATGGTGTAGGAGACGCTTGTGATAATTGTAAAAATATAAAGAATCCAGGACAGGTAACATTGTAATAAGCACTATTATCAGACAGTCAATGAAGTACCAAAATTCTAGCGAGGATTCAATTCTGGCTATTAACGAGGTTGAAAAAATTGAATATTGCCAAAATTTTAGATTGAACTTTCTGTAATCATAAAATCGTTAAATTACTTCTCGCTGAAGTTTTATACCATATTTTAGGCAAAACGATAAATTTGCGTCTCTCTATAATTTCAATTTATACTGTATTTAAAATTATGATGTACATAGTCAATTATCATCTTTGTCCTTTCAAACATATATCGTTCGTATTCCTACGATCATGTTGTTTGCATTGATGTGTATTTTTTCTTAAATACCTGGTAACCTTTACACACTCAGTAGAATTTAGTGATTGTTTGTTTTTAAATGTGATGACTTTTCTAGTCATTAACCCGTGGATTTCGATTTTCCCCTTGTGCCATTGGTCAACATAGCACACGTGTGCCCAACTTTCAGTTCTAGCCCGTGCGCAGTTAAACGGCCATTCACTAGGGAACCTCTATGTATATGTTGTTTTATGTCAATTGGTGTTTTCGGCCACACTCTACAATTTTTCAGATATATGGTGGCGGAGTGAAGCTAGTAACAAACTACACGAGGGAAAGACCACCAGGTTTTCAATAAAATTCCTTAAGTTTTATATCTATACACTTTGTGCATGTACATTTATATATATATTTCAAAGATGATTTCCTTTTACAGAAATTGAGCAAAATTACAATTTGCCTGAGTAATATAATTACATTTCCCAAATTCTTATATTTTTCCCGCAGGAAGATGTGGACAATGATCGGATTGGAGACGTGTGTGATACAAATGATGATGAGTAAGTATAAAGATGTTTTGATGTTAAAATATTGTTTTCTACAACTATTACTGTACTGATTAATGTTTCAAAACACTTTATTAATACGGAAATATCAACCCTAACTGAATTCCTGCTGAATCAGATTTATACAAATGGTATTTGTCAGGCATTTGTAAAATGAAATCATATCATCTGTACATTCGTGTATTTTATCTTAATAGATGAAAAGATTGCATAACATAAAATCTCAAATACCGAAGTTTAAATCTTCAAACTGTCCAGGATACATATACAATCTCAAATACCGAAGTATAAATCTTCAAGCTGTCCAGGATACATATACAAACCCGGTGATGTTGATATCATTGTTTTATAATTACCAACAATAAAGCAAAATCTATCTCTTACTTACTATACTGAGGTTTAATTCTAAGGGTTTTAATTTCTAGCTGTTAGAATAAAAATGGTTGCTTTAAAATATGATTTGATTAAAGAAAATTCTTTAAATCGGGGATTTATTAGCACCATGATATAGCATATATCCCTCTATTCACTATATAAGAACTATGTTACGGTTGTCTGCATTTCTTGATGCAATATCATTTAAGCATTCAACTGTTGTTAGTTGGTATTCATGGGCCGCTTCATGATGAATTTGCTTTGTCCAGTTGTCAATTATAAACCCATGAATGCCAATTGAAAGCATTTCAATACTTATGTACGTTTTCCGACTTTTCTTTTTTAATTTTTTTAATTGGAATTCATATTTCCATAAAAACTGAACACTCGTTCTTGTACGTACAATTCCTGGAACAGTCATTGGCAATTATGAGATGATTAACACATTTTAGTCATTGTTATATAGTACCAGTGCCAACAGATGGTAAATATAGGATAATGATATGTTGATAATTATCTTATACGGAAATTTTAATCAAATGAAAGTGGCTGTACTATGGCTAGTTGGCCCTACTGCTATTTTGCGATATTGATGAGTGTGTCTTTCATGTCTCCAAATAAATATAATACTATTGTATTGTTTCAGTGATCAAGACGGTGTACAGAATGACGTAGATAATTGTCCACGTGTTCCCAATGCAGATCAAGTTGACACTGATGGCGACTCCATTGGTTTGGATTTTTCAATGTTTTAAGAACACCCTTTTTCAGATTACAAAAAATAAAACAAAACAAAAGTTGAAACTGTTGAAGTTTAATAAATTACGTTAAATTCTTGCGATTACAAGTCATTTTCTAATTTTCAATAAATTACATTTTCATTTTATGAATGTTAACTTATTACCACAGGGTCGTTGCCATTGCTTGCTGAGTCCCCGAGGGTATATATAAACCCAGTACGTGGTATTTCAATACCAGCCGATTATGTAGTACTAAAGTAGTATATCTATCAGATACCAACATCTAAATTCTAAACTTTTCAAAAGCTAAGATGTTCATTTTACATTGGGTAATTTTAGACGGATTTGGCAACACATTTAAATTTATTGTTTGACCTTGCATGACACCCCTTTTCCTTCCAGAAATATACATTCATATTAAATTCAAGCTCAACTGATAAAGTCTTTTTGATAGAGACAATCGTCTTGAGCATTTGTTTTGGCGTCTTTGGTAAAACTTATAACTTTGATATTGTAAGTAATTTTCAAAACGAAATTGATTTCCTCTCTTTGCCTCGGGTGAATGACTTTAACGTTACTTACCATCCACTTTACTTTGACAGGTAACGCCTGTGACGATGATAATGACAATGACGGAATACAGGATTCAGTTGATAACTGTCGCCTAGTTCAAAACCCCTTACAAGAAGATGCAGATGGTATTAGTTTAAGTTGTATTTTTATATAGTGAAATAGAGGGCCTCTATGACAGAATGGTTAGAGCATCACGCTTTAAACCACAAAGTCTTTGGCCTCTAATCAGTTCAAGTTCCAAAGGAACCCAAGCTGTCTTAATGATAAATTTCCCACTTTACTTGCGAAAGCCTATGGTCTCTTCCTGGGTAAACAGGTTCTCTCTTCCATCATTAAAACCTGGCCGCCATCATATAACTGAAAAACTGTTGAGTGTGGCGTGAAACATAATTTTGAAAATTAACTAACGAGAGTTAGATAAACATGATAATCAACTTACTCGAGTTGTTGAATCTGTTTCTACCGCTGATTTGTAGTATTGATTTTTAGTCTACATCACGTCTAGAAACTATCGGGTTTGGACTCTCATGATCGCGTCAAACTTGTACGTCACTTCAATTTCTTCATTCATCTAAAGCTTGATGATAACGTAATTTAGTATTTGTGACGTCACTTAAACAGCCCTGTTTGTTATTTGTAAATGTTAACTAACTGCAGCTTCTTTTATACCACCGCTTGAGAGTGGTGTAACAACAAAAATTATGGTAGAAAGACATTTACATCACATTTGCAAGAGTAATCGTTTCCAAATTATCTATCCAAGAATGTCTAAGACATGGATCCCCGTGTGGTTTTTTCCATTTGATTTGTCTTAATCACACAAATGTTTGACGGGACATTTAATTTTGACGTCGTAATGGAAAAGTTTGCCAATAGGTGATGTGTTGGGCGTTTGGTGATAGGTAAATTGTCGCCATACCGATGAATATTGACTGTTGTCTTTATTTGATTAGCATTATAAAACACCTATTATTTGCTTCATTTTACGTCACATTGACTTCGTACTTTTGAAGATCAGGCCAGGTCCAGAGTGGTAATCATATACAAATAGTAAGGTTGGGGTAATCAAGTGCAAGTCCTGGGTTTCTCAAGCAATTTTTACAAATTACAAAAAAATATAGGAATTTAAGAGATTTTATGCATATTTTTGTTATCGTAAATCAATCTACATAGTTAAAAAGAAATAATAAAATTTTGAAAAAACACAGCTAATGTCCTTTTAATATAATGAAAATAAATGTATTATTCATTAACATGATGTCACATATGTAATACTGTATATGAATATCATAAATTTCCTTCAATACCATTTATGATCAAAACCAGTGACAAAAATAACTGTAAACTTGAGTTTACGTCACTCTGATATACTTTTCACATGAGATTTCGGTTTACAAAGTAAAGATATATTTTGTTAGGTAATGGTATTGGAGATATATGTGAGACAGACACTGATGGTGATGGATATCCAGATATTGAAGACGTTTGTCCAGAAAATAAAAACATCCACACTACCGACTTCAGCAACTTTATGACCGTTACTTTAGATCCGGTGGGGGACTCACAGATTGATCCCGAGTGGCGTATTCTCAATCAGGTACTTTTCTCAAATTTTGGTGAAAGCAATTAAGTGTTTGCCTCTGAGAGACTCAATAATCATCTAAAACAAATCGTGCACAAAGAAGATCTGATATTTTCTTAAATTGACATTTCTGTAGTATTTGTATCATAAAGATTTGCCCTTTATACTCAGTTCTTGCGAAGGACTTGTGTTATTTATGGTAACACGCTCTCTTGAAAACATAACTAATAAGCCTACCTGTTAGAGGTATCTCAAAAGCCGAAATTCAAACGCTCTGTACTAAAAATGTACTAACTGTCATATTGACATATTAAATGTAAAATACAAACATTTACAATTTAATGAAAAAAGTATTCGGTTTTTGTTCAGGTCTCTGTGTGCATATATATTAACACCTAGCAATTGAGTCATAATTGCTTAATCTGCAATTTTCCTGAGGGCCTATATTGTACAGGTGACCGAAGAGGGATATGAACAACATACATTGTTTGAATTTTGTTCATAGCCCACACTAAATAGTAACTTTATAATAAATCACTTTAGTATCACCTCATTCATTCTTGAATTTCTTTAATTAACACACAGAAGTAAGCCAATACAAAATATTAAGCCGCATCTTGTTGCATCTAACGCCCAAAGATAACATTGCATATACTGGGCATGTATCGATATTTCTATCCGTAGGAATAAAATAAGTCTTGCCAATTATGTCAGTTCAGTCAAATATTATTGGCCAAGCTGAGATGCGATCGTCAACTGTTTTGCATGTTTTTTTTCTGAAACGAATACCTAACATTCATAGGTTAAAATAAAAGAGATCAATATCAAATTGTTCATACAATTTTATTTCCAAATATTTACCCGATTTCTGCTTTGAAAGTTAAAACAGTTAACCTTTATCATAGAAACAAAAATGTAAGATATTTTAGTTTTTTCGCCATTGATTCATATTTTCTTCTTGACAGGGAGCCGAGATTGTGCAAACCAAAAATAGTGATCCTGGTTTAGCAGTGGGTTCGTATATTTTCTTTATTTCGGTAGCCGATTTCAATTTGATATCATGTATTATGACATATATTTCCTCGGACGAATTTTATGCAATATGAAAAATCTCAAGATACCAAAGTATAAATCTTTAGGATGTCCAGGATATAGGTACAAATCTGGTAAAAATTGACAAACACAGACCCCTGGAAATCAAGAGGTGGGATTAGGTGCCATGGAGGAGTAACTATCCCCTGTCGACCGGTCACACCCGCCGTAAGTCCACAGTCAAATCAAAATGAAATACGTGAGGAACAAATCCTCGTCACAATTGGTACAGACGTTTCAACATCCGCCACCGAACAGGTAACTCAACATTTCACTTAGTGAAACAGAGTAATCGCAAACAGACTATTATACCGACCGTAAAATTTACAGAAATCGTCGTATAGCTGAGTTGATAATTTCCCGTCTGTGTCTTTAGTAAGTAAAATATGCAAATATGAAGCGTGTGTGCTTAATTCTGTTGTATCTTTAATCTCTAGTTAGCTGAGATATATCGCATTGACATATGTATGAAAATTGTCATTTATTAATTGACAAAACGTCGTCAATATATTTAAATGCCTTTTCTTCTTTTGGTTCAGCAGTTTCTAAATAAAGTCTGTTTCTTATGAATAAAGGAACATTTACAAATTATTCACTGCTTCTTTTATTCATTGCTTTATTATCACCATGGGTATAGCGTGAGAGAATATTTACACCAAATACTATTTTCTCCTATACAGCATGGAATTGATCATTATACTAATCATATTAACCAATGTAATTTACTAGGATTTACATATAGTTAAGAATTGTGTGTATGGAATTTAGCAAATATTGCAAATACATAATCAAAGGTTCACTGACAGGCAAGCGGAAACCAAAGTTTTTCACAAAGCACAACTTTCAAAGTACCCTGTACTGTGATAAGTTTACAGTTACTAACACGTATATTACGACTTTCCGTACATATCATTGGTCTTTGGACTACGTGACCGTCACTGTCACCATTGTCGCATGCATTCAGGCTTGTATTTCTTCTACTTCTGTAGATTAAATAACAAATTCGATAAAGGAAGTTACTGTATCTAAGTCTAATTATCAATCGTTAGAGAACTTCCACTCAAACCATCCATATGATTAATGTCCTTTTCTTTGAAAGGTAACCATTCGTTCGGGGGAGTGGATTTTAGTGGAACTTTTTTCGTCAATTCTGATGTGGATGACGATTATGCCGGATTTATATTTAGTTATCAGGACAGCTCCCATTTCTACTGTGTAATGTGGAAAAAGTCCCCACAGACTTACTGGCATCCTACACCATTCCGAGCTGTGGCTGAACCAAGCATCCAACTGAAACTAGTGAACTCGAAAACGGGTCCGGGACAATCTCTCAGAAACGCACTATGGCATACAGGCGACACGGAAAATGAGGTACTTAAAGGGGCATTAGCTGTGTTTTGATGACCCTTTTTACTACTTAGATTGCTATAAAATAACAAAAAAGATATACAGATGAAAATTTTATAATTTTTTTTGAGCAACCAAGGTTTGGCACTTTTTCAATTGAAATTTATTAACTCAACCTTACAATTTGAAATGAACGCCACTATGGACCTGACCTTATTTTCACAAAATATATAGGGATACTAATTGTTTATGTCTGTGTATAGCTCTCATTAGTTATCACATTTCAAGTGAAAGTAAATGAAGTAGAAGAAATCGAAATAATTACCTGTGTTGTTGTTGGGTACCTACTTAGTTACCAATTATTTTCTGTTATAATTCAGACATGGTATTCAAGGAACAGGTAAATACTTAATTGTTTTATGCACGGTCTGCATATAAACCTACAAAATGAGACGCTAAATTGAACAACCGAACCTTTTCTTTCCTAGTATGGACCTCTTGTACTATTTAAATATGATCTAAATATTCATACATCAGCCAGTGATATCCAAATACAACGTTTAGCTTGATCTTAATACTCCTTTTCTTGATATAATAATATTGGTTCAGATATTAAACCTTTAGCAGTATGTTTTCATTCAAACCAAATGTTTGGACATCTATGTTAAAACATGAGAGTTGATTTTGCGGTTTCTCGGTTGAACAAAGCCCAGTGGTTCTACAGTTTATTCTGAATGGTAAAAAATAAATAAATGTTACTATGAAATGGAAGCAAAACATATTATTTGAAGAAACTCTTTCAATACATGCTTCGTCTTAATTACTAGGTAAAACTTTTGTGGAAAGACCCACGAAACATTGGATGGAAAGAAAAAACAGCCTACAGATGGGAACTCATACACAGACCTAAAATTGGATTAATTAGGTGACACGAGAAAATTCATTATTTTTTATGTTTTAATCTGAATGAAGATATCCAAAAGACAAATTTAGAAAACAATAATTATACTCCGATTCATATAATCTGGCGGGAGTCTCGTGAAATATTCCATGTCCTTGACCTGGACAAGTTTAGATTTTAGATAAACAATTATAACACTTGACGGGGCTAAGTGACTTTTTGATTATCATACAGATTATTCTATTGTTTTCTCCGTTGGATACCCCTAGGTATGGTGACAATTAGGAACGATAACTCTTGCCAATGTAATTGTATGTCATTTTATAGACGCTTTAAACATTGGTAATGTTATAAATCACAAAAAAGTTCAGTCATGTATTCCACCATATTTTAAACTGAAGAGCACGCCTTGCATTTCATATAGCTATACACCTAGCATCGCATCCAAGCTACTCAATTAGGTTTTGCAGTGCCTAGACATCAACCATATTCTACACAACACTGTCACATGTTCATGTGCTTCATCTCCTTTCAAATACAATCCTATCGGGCATGTCATTACCGGCGACGTTTCTATTGTTGAAAATGAAATCCTCAAAAATCTTATTTTAATGGGCCTTAAATACGGGGAAGCCCGTTCCTTTAATTGGCGTCAGAATTTCAGTTTAGCTATGGATTCTGTCGAAGATTATGCCAGACGATGGGCCAAACATGAATACGTAGAACCAGACACTTTGTCTGAATGGCTGAAAACCATACGATGGTTGATAAAATCTCGTATTCGACAACTTAAAGGGACTTTGAAAACACGTTATCCCTCTGTATTTAATGATCCAGAAGTAGTAACTGAACTGGATATATTACATGACCAATATGTACTGGTACCAGCAGACAAAGCCTCAAATAATATAGTTTTTATTTGTAAATCATATTACTTTAATTGTTTATTAGAAGAACTTGGGTTTAATATGAATTCTGGAAATCCTACATACACACGTAGCTCACTTTCAAAGGACGAGATCCTTCAAAATTACGTGTCCGTATTACGCTCATTTGATATACCTACAACGGATACCGATTTCGAGCTACCACATTTATATTGGATATCTAAACTTCATAAAACCCCTTATAAGCAAAGATACATAGCAGGATTCAGCAAATGTTCTACCAAACCTTTATCTTACTCCTTACCAAGATATTGACAGCCGTTAAGGAGAAACCTCTACAAAACTGTACAGTTGCTTATTCCAGAAGCGGTGTAAATCAGATGTGGATACTTAAAAATTCTAAATAGCTTTTAGAAAATTTGAAGGCACACAATTTTTCTCGAATACACAGTATCAAAACTTATGACTTCTGTACTCTTTACACAACTATTCCACATAAAAAATTAAAAGAAAGACTTTTCAGCATCATAGACAACTGTTTTTTCACTAAAGGTGGTACCCGAAAATTTAAATATCTAATGATTGGCTATCAGGATACTTATTTCGTCAAACACCACTCTGATTCTACACATAGATACACTGAAGTTGGTATAAAAAACATGCTGGAATTTCTAATAGACAATATATTTGTATGTTCGGAGACGTGGTCTTTCAACAAACTGTCGGCATTCCTATGGGAACCTATTGTGCTCCTTTATTGGCCGACCTGTTCCTTTATTTATACGAAGCAGACTTTATTCAACAACTGCTGAATCAAAAGAAGAAAAAGTCAGCAGTGTCCTTTAATTTGACATTTAGATATATCGACGATATTTTGTCAATTAATGATGACAATTTTCATACATATATCAACGATATATCCCAGCAAACGGGAAATTAAAGATACAACAGAATCAGGCATACACACTTCATACTTAGACATTTTACTTAATATAAACACAGACGGATAATTAGCAACTAAGCTATACGACAAACGCGACGATTTCGGCTTTCCCATCGTAAATTTTAAACATTTAAGTAGTAATATCCCTCAGTCACCCGCATATGGAGTTTATATTTCACAAATGATCCGATATGCCAGGGCGTGCACAACATATGAAGATTTCATATACAGAGGTAAACTACTCACTGACAAATTATTGAAACAGGGATATCGAAAACCGCGTTTAATGTCAACGTTCCGCAAATTTTACGGTTGGTATAATAGGCTTGTTTGCGACTACTCTGTTTCACTAAGTGAAATGTTGTGTTGCTTTTTCGTTGGCGGTTGTTGAGACGTCTGTACCAATTGTGACGAGGATACACTCCTCACGTGTTTCATTGGACTTGACTGTGGACTCACGGCGGGTGTGACCGGTCGACAGGGGATGCTTACTCCTCCATGGCACCTGATCCCACCTCTTGGTTTCCAGAGGTCCGTGTTTGTCCATTTTTACCGGATTTGTATCTATGTCCTGGACATTCTATTGATTTTTACTTTGGTATCTGAAATTGTTTTACATATAAAATTTAAACTCTTCAAGGTAAAGAAAGTATTCATGAGACAACGCCAAATTTAAACTCTTCAAGGTAAAGAAAGTATTCATGAGACAACGCCAAATTTTGTGAATTTGTATTCACTTTGTCTTAAAACATGTCGAGAAATTTTATACGTTACAATAACTTGTTTGAAAATCTTTATTAGGAACCAGAGAAATGATTACAATAAACACCATGTCAGAAATTTTGCCATTCATGTGTATGCAATCTGATAATTTATATTTGTATGCTTTTAAATTCATCTTATGATTTTTTTATTAAAGTTTTTCTTTGAATAGCATTATCTGTACATTTTTCATCCACAAAAATCAGTTTGAATCCTCAAATCGAATGCTTGATAAATTCATACATGCATCTTATTCTTAATAAAAAACATTTTCATATATTGTATGCTTCAAAGAACCATTTATCTTCTTTTGCAGAATTTTATTTTTTGAAAATACTTATCTTATCGCCGATTCTGGTAACGTGTACGACGCCACACTGAGAGGAGGTAAACTGGGGGTCTTCTGTTTTTCACAGGAAATGGTCATTTGGTCAGACCTGCTATACAGATGCAATGGTAAATTTCTGTTAACTTAAGAAAACGTAGATGTTACCATTCATATGCCAATGTTAAACAATAGGCTCGAATTACATAGAATCACGGAGTATGTTTATGAACGAAATACTTTATCAAATTCAGTTTTCAAATATTCTCAAAATATGTAACCTATTTTAAATATTTCTCTTTAATATGTCCATTTTACTTAATTAAGAAAATCTTGATTTTTATACGATTCAAAGAACATATTCTTCCAGTCTGTTACAATACCAAACATACAACGTCCCAAGTCAAAATATATCAATTTTAAATTTGTAAGAATAAGTTACCTGCCTATCTTAACTAAATGTCTATTCTTTTGAATATCTGTAAAGACATTCCTTACTAGTTTACCTTTGCAGAAACAGTTCTGGATGGCATCAAAAATGTTCATGCCCAAGGACAAATCGAACCCATAGAAAGACAAATTGTACCCTGTGTAGGCTTTATCTTTCATTGGGTACGATTTGTTTTAGGCACGAAACTCTTTGATGTCGTCCAGAAGTTTTTGTGCACAGGTGAAATTAGTAGGGCCACAGTTATCGTGATAAGGTCTATACTGTATACGTGTACTCAGGTTTGACTGTATGGTTTTGTACATATTTCAGATTACATACCTAGAGGAATGCTGGAGGAAGGTGCTGAACCAATAAAACCTGCTAGTGCAAGATATGAGGAAGATAACGATATCTTCAGCTTATTTAGATAGATAACATAACATGTGTAGAGTTTATTCACAGTAGCCTTTTTACGTGTTCTGTTTTAATTAAGAATTGCAGAGCCTTTTCGTGTGATAAATGAACACAATCAGTATTGAACAGCATATGCAAAAATACACAAGCGCACTAAAAAATTATTTTTCTCTGGATTTTTTTTATCACTTTCTCATTGTAAATGGCATATCCTCTACTTATTTTGCAGTGTGTCTTGATACAATTGAAATGAAGATTGTTTTTCACATCTCTAATGTTATATTTTCATCACATTTTCCAGTGTTCTTGTAAATACAAATAAAAAACGAAACCGGTTGATTAAATTCGTGTTGTTTCTTTCTTTGTACACAACTTTGTTGATGCATGAAGATGTCAGTCTGAACCTTTCCTATTAAAACATCTGATAATGGTAAATGAGTTAACCATACACAAAATAACTGAAAACAAGAGGCCCAAGACGAACCTTAACGGTCACGGGAGTGAAATAATACAAAAATTGTTGCACCTTTTGAAGCAGGTAGTAGCCCCTTATCATTTGGAAACATTATATAATTCCAAATGGACTCTTCAGAAATAAAATAATTACATGTATGTCCAGAATTGAAGAAAAACATCTCTTTCTTTTTGTACTTAGGTGCCTGCAACCTTTGATCCCAGGATCAGATTTGTTTCAAAATGATCCTTAGATAATGTTTAATATATACACATGTATTTTTTTATTTGTATACAAATAACTAAAACATTTGTTTAAAATAAACCACATGTAATTGAAGTGTCCCATAGTAACTCGTTTATGGGCAGATTTCGATTTCATTTGCAAACACTGTAGATAATGACTTAACAATCATGCAAACAAAAATTTAAAAGTAATCTGATTATTTGTTCATGAGAAGATTTCTTAAAGATGTACCAAGTTTCTGCACTTTTGGACCCCCCTATTAGTCCTGACTCATTTTCATTCGCCAACTTTATGCTGAATAAGTAACAGTTAATAATGCAGGACAGATGGCGACCAACAAAAGACGATAACAATAGGTCACCTTAAGCTTTGACTCCAGTAACCTTAAAAATGACGCAAGACATAACAAATGTTTGATATAAAAAGTTTATTAAACAAAAGAAAATAAATCTGAAAGAAGAACTTGGCACAAATTTGCATTCATTACAACTGTATACTTTAATTACATTTGATATGTACAATAACATAGAAGCAAATAAAACTGGTAGATAATTGTCGTAAAACGTACATCAGCTGGTCATTTACGATAAATCCTGGTCTTTCACAGAATATCTAAGCACTCAACAGTTCTGACCAACGTGTTAATAATAAGGCAAAAAAATTACCATTGTTCATATGAAAAACATTTGACTAAACGTGGAAACTAATTATCCTTAAGGTAAGTATTTCTTGTTCACGTGAAGTAAAGGAAAACCAAATCAATTTTTTTTATAAAAAGCTGCATCTTGAATGAATAAAATCTATATAATGTTAAAAATGTTTCAAAATGTTCCGTTTTCTTAACAGAATTGTTATTAATGCGTTTGACAAAGTAGCATCGAATCTCAAATGAAAAGCTGCAAAAATACCTGAAAAGACAAATATCATTCTTTTAATTTTAGCTATTAACATTTCTGAATTTTGTGACAACAATTTTGCATATAGAGCTTGTCACACATACGCGTTAATAAATGAAATCACAATAACAAAGATATTTTATTGATAATTCAAGACTGGAATTCGGTGTACATGGGTCCAAATTATAATTATAGGTCTTGTGGTACTTAAACATCAAGAGATTGATTCCCCTGTCTATAGTGGTTAATGACAAAGAATTTGTCGAGATCTGCTGTATTGGAGGAAATACAGCAGTTTGTAAATATGTTAAAAGAAAAAAGACAATTATGATTGTTGATTATCTTGTATATAAACATATATATTGATACAGTAGCATAGGTATATGTAATTTTAACCATAGTAAACTCACAAGTCACAATAAACTGGTCTAAACTTAGGTATTATGTTTATAATACCTAAAACAATAGAAAGGCAGTTATCATTTAGATACTTAGTGTTGGAAGGGTCAAGATCTAAGACCCGAAATGTGAGACAACGCAAATCTTTAAAATTTATGGTTTAAAATAATTATTCTGTATCAAAAATTAATTCATTATACTGAAAATGAGATGGGTGTTACTATTGCCAAACAAAACCCGAGATAAGACCATACGTGTAGAAAGTTCGTTTGCCAAAACGTATCAAAATTCCCTGGGGTAGAGCCTAAGCTTACACCTACCCACCCCCTCCCAAAAAAGGAGATAAGTATGTCACATCAGGTTGCTCATTTACACACAATCATATAATTTCAATATTTGATGAATATACACACTGATATCAAAAAGGTGACATAAATCTAAACTACAACAACATCCTCTATAAACTCTAAATACTTTGGCATTTGACGACAACATGCATTCTTTATACTATTTGTATAGAACATAACTGAACAAAAAAGTAAAGTGACATGCAGAAACAAATGCTACATTAACAAAGAAATGTAAAAAAAAGTCAAAAACTACAAATATAAATGATAGAAAGATTGATTATTGATTGCTTTAACTTTTGATTGTGTTTGTTTTGTTGGTGTTTTAGGCCACACTCAACCCATTTTCAGTTATATAGGGTCGGCCAGTTTTTAATGGTGGACAAGGAAACTAAGTTACAATGTACCGGTAAACAGACAACCAGCTTTCTGCAAATTTAATTGTGATGCGTCAGGGTTGGAAACTTGATAACCACTGTGTTGCTTTGTGTGACTCTCTTCCGGGGTTCACACAAAAGTGTTAAATTAGTAATCATCTGGTGAGTTTAGAATTATACCATATAATCTATCAAAGGTATTACTACCAAAACTTTAATAAAGTATTATTTACTTTTGTAACAAAAGGCTTCTATTAACTAAAATAAAAAATGCATCCCCAAGTATAGGTTTACCGAGGTAAAGCACATCCTGGTTCAGTCAGAAATAAAACAACAGATCTACTTCCAAAACTAATTTGTACAGGTAAAACATCTTGCCTTGCACAGACTCCATACATTTCTGAATCTCTAATATTTTTGTGGCGACAAGTAGCTTGTCACCCCTATTATGATTTGATTTAGACTCGTCGTGTTTGTAAACATGAGCCAATTTACCTTGGTAGACCTGTAAGACAAATCAGTCTTTCAGTTGTTTCAAAACTGGCAGTTTTAATGGGATAATCAGCTACAAACTATCTCATTGGCTTTTCAAAAGTTGACTGGCAAATCTTCTCATAATAGTGCTGTTAGTTCAAATGTGCACTGACTGAACAGTAAGAGACATCATGGTTTTAAAGCATAATGCTTAGACCACTCATTACCAATACCAAAATAAATTGACATACAAGATTTCGCTACTAAAAAGGCAGCTGACATGCCAAAATTAACTCAATACTTTCAGTGTTTAATTAGATGGATAATGTCTGTTAATGATGTCCAATAGCTTTCTGCTGTCATTCAAACCCAACAGATGACCCAGATTCAACAATTTTGCAATAAAAATGTAATTAAACACAACTACCGAGAGATGGTCAATTAAACTTACAAACTTAATAATATTTACATCAGGATTGGATTGGTTAACTGGATATTTCAGTTAAGTCAATATTTCTTATGTATTAGCCTTTGAAATTATCACTGAACACTTACATATAATCACATTTGTAGTTATGCTTGTTGGCTAAAATGGTTTAAAATTTTGCTCATATTTGGTCAATTATGAAAAAAGATCAAAGCATTATGTTCATAAATTCCCTTTTACATAAGTTTAGATTTTTTAAATGTATCTGTTCAGAGTATTACTACAATAATGTGAGAACTCAGCCATGTTATCAAACTCCAAGTGGAGATGTGGTGTTACAATTAGAAGAAATAACTTTGATTTTGTGTGTATCAGGATATGGCAATTACTGCTATCAACATGAAGATAAAGTTTGGTCTCGATTGGTCAAGTATTTTTTAAAGGAAAATTGAAAATAAACATACAAAAGTGGGACATGGGAGCTGAAAATATAGGAACTGCTGTAGAATCAAAAACTTTCTTGTAGATAAAATTTCGTTGTTTATATAAAATGAAACAAATCTGTTGAAATTCAATTTCGTTGAAATAAAAAAAAAATGATTGTATGGGAAGTTATTTGTTCTAATAGGTGTTATATCCTTTGGTACTTCTTCTTTATTTAAAATATCGTCATGGTTTTCATTCCATTGATGAAAACAACAAATTTCTTCAAGAATAAATAAACAAAATTAAAACCCGAACAGAATTTTTCTGATTTTATAGTATGTTACTATTCTTAAGACAAAATCAATACTTGAGAATCACATCTTATGATAATATAATTCTATAGATAATCAGAGCAATAGATGACAGCCATTAGAAAGTTCAAAAGACAATACAAAAATATAAAAGAACATATGACAAACAAATATGCCTGGACTAACAATATTTGAGCCATTATCATAAACCATTGAGTATTGCTATCAAAGTAAAGATGTACAAAATAACCACATTAGTATACCCTATTAATTTCTTGTGCTTGAGCAGTTACGTACAATATATGTCCATTTACCGTTAATTATGAATATTTAGTCATTAAATCATTACAGACATACTATATTGTAGTACACTGAAAGGGGCATTAGATGTGTTTGCCAAAAATATTATTTCGATTTTTTTCTTCCTATATTACTTGTACTTGATGTACACTAACAAATAAGACCTATACATAGGTACAACGAATCTTATTTTGCTATATATTTTGTGAAAATAAAGTAAAGTCCAGTGTGGTATTCATATATAAATAGTAAGGTTGAGTTAATCAATTGCAATAGAAAAAGTTCCAAACCTGGGTTTCTCAAGCAATTTTCACAAAATAAACAGATATTTAAGAATTTTTATGCCTATGTATATCTCTTTTTAGGTATGCATATTAATTTTAAGTAGTAAAAAATGAAAAATTTTATAAAAAAAAAAAAAAAAAAAATTACAGCTAATGCCCCTATTAATGAATTAAAATCAAAATAATAATACAGATAATATTATACATAGTAAGACTAAACATAGTAACTACAAAAATTTATCATAATTATTCCATCTTTATTATCACAAAAATATTAATTGACAGAGCTTTTTATTTATTTTCATTCAGCATCAATAATCATAGATGGTGGTGGCCAGCATTTTTTTTTTTAATCATGAAACAGACTTTAGACCATTTGCAAGTAAAAACTTATTTCTGCATTAGACAGGCTAAAAACCAATCTGACCGCACAGTATAATCTCCTTCACCTCAAAGCGCATTCAACAATGTATGTGAATTTCACACAATGATTTGATACAACTTTCATACGGTGATCATAATTTATCATAAAGAGATGTATTCAAACTATACAATTCAGCAAAACTTAAATACCTCCAAATACTACCAAAATATAAATAATGTCTTGTAGGGCTGAATCTACAATAACCACCTGTAACCAGGGATATTACAGATTCAGATATATATCTTCAGGTGTCGTTTTGGTGTAAATCATTCAACTGCTTTCATATATTGCAAACTTTCACAAAACATAAATTATCGGGACCAAGACATACATGTACTTTAATATCAAACTCAACACTTAAGCTAAATAAAAACATGGTTATGTATAACCGGTTGTGCAGTTTCAGGTTGATATGTAATGCCACTGATGCTCTAACTTCTCTACATAAAACCTACAGAATTTAGATAATCTCCCAAAGAGTTCTACAACCAAAGAATGACAGATAATAAGAAAAATAAATTAACATATCAATCAATTATTAGAATACTTTTTAAAAAGATACATTACCTGATGAAATAACAAATGGTTACTGTATTTTTGTTGCATATATAGATATGAATTGATAAAATAGATAAGATGTAAATACAGAAATCCTAAAATTCAAAATATACCACCAGTACACAGCATTACAACCATTCAGAAATACAAAATCATTTTAGAAAACACTTAAATTGCAAACATTCAGGGATTTTCCTCCTAAATTCTAGGTACAAAAAAAAAGAAAATAATCAACATTATAAATGAAATGAAAAACTTGATTTGAGACATTTGTTTAAAAATACTTTATTCTGTATTTAGAAATTCCAAACTGGGAATTTTTGTACTTTTTGGGATAATACAAGCCATTTTCACATTGGGAATGGCTGCTCTAACTGGACCTATCAAAAGGCCTAGGAAAATCCGACATTACAATATCAGAATTATCAACTGAAAAATCAAATGACAGTACGATACAATTACATGCATGGGTAAATAAAATTAAGAAATAAGTCTGTGATATCAAGACAATCAAGTATCACATGAGTAATAACAGATTGCTACTTAAAACAGCTTTTTACAAGTTACATAAATATTGTACATAAATGTACAAAACGTTGCATTTAGTTCATATACAAGTGCACAGAATTGCAATACTAATTGATTTAGTTACGATATCTCATAAATCCTGGAAGATGTGCAACAAAATATGGTAAATCACTTTCATTTTGCAAGAGATAAACTTTTTCGTCAATACTCTTGAAGGGACTATTCTTGAGTTTTATATAAAAGTGTTGATTTATCTTTGTGCTAGTATAAAACAACACTGTGTAGGCATGTTTATATGAAATGTTTTGTAGGTACAGAACTGAAAGCAGCATTCTTAAGTTGAAATCGTAAATTTCTAAAGAAAGAAATAATTAAATACTCCTGACGAGAAAATTATGTTGTCATATTGGAGGCGTGTGTGCCTGCTTCAATTTTCAATATCATCATTCCAAAAGATTGTTTTAGCACCTGTCAAAATAAAAATAAAGGTATTCGAGAATATGTGCCAAAATTATGCGTATATATAGTCATAATTGCAAAATACAAGTGATATAAAGCAGTGTATTTACTGCCAAAACCCCAATACTATAAATAGAATATTGTAGGAAGTAAACAGCTGTGTATAATTCAGGTTTTAGTAAATCCACAATAAAATTCTCTCTGTGATCCTAAAGAATGATATGATTCATTACGATTCTGAATAATGTTATAAAATTCAAATTTAAAAAATTAATACTTTCCACTGTACAACGAACAAATTTAACAAAATTGTGTCAAATTGCTGATGGGTGAAATTAATTGTTTATAAACATTATTTCCAGTGAAAATAAAACCTGGAATTTAATAAATGAAATATATATCTCTTGAGAAAGATGTATGATTTTTGACAATTTTGTGACACCTGGGCATTTAATTCAATAAAATACTGATTATTTAAAAAAAAATGTATTGCCTTCGAGAAAAATACCCATAATACTAAAATTGTACAAAAATATATAATTCATCATATTAACACAAAAGATAGAAATATAACAAATTGTTATGCTGGGGGAAAAAATATTACCCATGTATATATCCGATTATAAAATTTAAAACGGAGTTGAAATTTTTTTCATATTTTTAACAAAATGAATGAAGTAATTAATTTCAGTTTAATCATAATTTATAATTGATATATGCATTTTTTTTTTGGCAATCTTTTTCTAAATTGGATTTCATAGTGGCACTGATCTTATATGTTCAGTGGCAGTATTCATTAGACGTATGATAACTGATTTGAAAAAATGATAATTTTATAAATATATTTATGATTACGTATTACAAAATGAACATGGGTTTTTCAATTTTTTCCTTTCAAACGTTTAGATACATGGATATGCAAGCTTTGCGTGAAATATCATTGCAGTAAAGATACTATTGGATATCTTTCGTTGAATAAAACTGACGCAGTACATGAAAGTTAGAAGGAGAGCTAGGAAGAACAAATCTCGTTATAAGATTGTACGTGACAATTTCTAAGTTACCTTTCTGATATTTTCATGTGCTTACTTAAATGAAATCACAATATTTCTGTCACAAACACATTCAAACAACAAAATCAGTCTGATAATTTTTACTATGATATATTTCTTAACTTTGAACTGCATTAATTGTACAAACTCTGAATGGACATATTAAATTCTTGAATTTTAATTAGAATTTGGGTAAACCTATAGAAAACAACAAAATTGGCAGTTAACATAAACATTGTTCATTACATACATCTATACATACATCTACAAAAGATAATTGTATTTAAAAAGCTACTAAATTAAAATGGTAACTGTACATAAAATCTTCCAACCAAAAAACACCAAAAAAAAACAAACAAACAAACAAAAAATTTCCAGGGAAGAAAGATTTTGCACCTAATCACAATTAGCTTTTCTTTTTTGTCCACAAAAATTTTAAATTGATTTTGTTTGATCATGTTGACTATGCATGTATTCACCGAGTATTGATTTTATCGTTTTCCATGTACACAATATACCTCAAGCAGCAATGGATAACAAAAAAACAACAACAACAAAGGTCAGATTGTCAGAATTACAAAGCAATAAATCTGGATTTTGAATTCCAAGGTCAAATGTGAAGGTCAAGGTAAGAACTAAAGGCCATCATTAACTAACAACAAGTGTAACTGTTTTGTCACAAGAGACCTCAACCAGCTTGTTGGTGATGACAAACTGACAGGTAAACTTTGTCAATTCAAAGACAAGCTATTACTTCACAACCAAACAAGAGTATTTCCTACAAGCCGTGAACTACTTACTATAATTCAAGGACTCATAATCTTACCAGGTTTTCATGACCAACAAATTGAAGTTTTAAATAATTTTACAAAGGAAGACAACTATATCAAGCAGACTCTTAATAGAAGACCAGTGGCAAGTAAATTTTCTGTTCTTGAAGCTAACAAGACAGCAACACTTCAATCAGTCTCCTTGGCTTTAACAAGACACTTCCTTCCTTGAACCACATAAACTTGACTGTGATATCTGTGACAAAGGTTTCTGTTATTGTAAAAACACAATTTGCAAATCACTTGAGGACAAGAACTAGCATCAGACTTTCTGTCTGAAATAAATTGAAGTAGTACACCTGTACTTCTTCATCCATCTTCTCTTTCACTTAAAATGTTTTTGGTCTGCTCCATCTTCTCAATGATATCTGAAAATCAAAATGTGTGTAAGAAGTACTATGCCTCAAAGAGCTAAGCTCATAACAATTTATATGTCGTACACCTGTAGCAAATACTTCCCTCTGATTGGCTTTAAGATTCTTGCTAGGGTTGAGATATCCTTATCTACTAAGCACACTGATAAAGATTCTATTCACTTTTGGACTCAACAGAATTAATTAATATTTTTCTTACATACTTTAGTAGTAGACAGATTAATTGTGGGTCAAGTCATATTTTGTGTACAGTTATAAATTTTCTGAACATCTTCAAATACCTATAGGATAGTGTATCCAAGATGTATGTGACCTGTGCCTTTTCCCTAGGGAAGCACAGTTATCTTTACAAGAAGTACAAGAAGTTCATGACTTTTAAAGTCATGTGTTAGGGAAAATAATATCAATAATGTTGGCTGTAAGTTTGTAGAGAACAATCATCTACAAATGTTGGATAGAGGTTATATGTTTTGGGTCGATTTTCCACTGCTGGTTTTAGACCTATTTCCACATTATTGGACAAATGTTACCGGTAGTTTTCCAAATTTCTTATCATTAAAATAATTTGTCTTTTTGTACCAACATGCACAATATGCTCAGTCTTATTGATAGGTAAATTATTAACAAAAAGTCTCACTTCTGATCAGCACAGGTTGGAGCCCCACTGGATCCTAACCTGATTTTCAATGAGAACGTTTGCCAGTTTACTTTACTTCCTCCATCATTAAAAATTGGTCAACACCATATTATAACTGAAAAATCGTTGAATGTTGTGAAACACGATATCTAAAGTAACAGAAATGGATAAAAGAAATATTTTGTTAAATGAAAGCCAAAATCATATCACAACAGACCTTCATCAGTCAATGTAAACAAAAATCCTATTCATACTCAAACATATTGATGAAAACATGTGAAAATTATATTGTCGTATCTAAATAGGAAACAATCATAAAGGTATGAACAAATCATTTGGTACAAATTTCTCATTTCTTTTACAGAAAGTTCATCATACATGTGTGTAAATTTTATTTAGCACAAACTTTATTTCTTTCACAGGAAGTTTATTTAGTACACATACCTTCATATCTTTTACATGAAGACTGCATTTCCTTCGTTCCGTCTTTCAGGAAATCAATATCAATCTTCAAGTCATTCATTTGGTCTGCAACATAAAATCCTCAGTGATAATCAATGAAATTTCATTCAAATAATTGCATTATTGTCATTATAAACTTACCCAAAAGTTTACCTTATAAGGGATATCATCAGCAGGTGATTTTTATTTCAGCTGGCAGCAATACACTTCCTTACTTTTGCATTTCGGCAATATTATTCCACCATGGTTATCATCCGTTAATATGTAATTTCAAGATGATTTTCTTACCCATGGCAATACTAAATCAGGGATTTTCCACACGCTTTTGGGAATTGGGCTCGGCATTTTGAACTGAGAATTTTAGCAACATTTTAATGGAATTGGGAAATCTTGAAATTCACAAAACTATGTGACTATATAAGAATCTCTTCAAATTTATTGTTATTTGACTTCAATTGGGAAATTCTGACTGCAAATTGGAAAAAACGTATTCATTTAGCATTGGCAATGGGGACTTATTTTGGCCCTGTATGATAGGGTTGAAAACCCCTGTAAGCTACCATGTTTCTACGATTTTCCAAAAAAAAATTTATTTACTAACTTGGAATATCATCAGCTAATAATATCTCGTTTTGTTTTTTTTTTCCCACATGAAAGCAATACACTTCCGTACTTTTAGGTATCACCAATAGTTTTTCATTTATATGGAACATCCAGCAATAGATGAATTGCTATAAATTTTTATAATTGCTATGGAGTTGTGCCACTACAGTGACTTTTCTTTATTGTGCCCGACCTGCAATGACACAGGACCTTGGTTTACAGTTTCATCCAAAAGACACTTCACATGCAAAGTATTCTAGAGACGAGAGACCAGTAATTACCTTTTTAAGAGAAGTCTAGTAATGTGTGATTAAACCCAAGGAAATCACTTTTCAGGCAGTTGTTTTGCCATTAAAATGACACATGATTATCAATATAGATATCTAACAGAGGAGTCGCTAAACTATCCCCTCAAGTCACACATACATGCAAAACACTCATACCCACACATACTTACTCTTTAGAGCAAGGTTTTGCTTCCAAACAGCCATAAAGGCCTTAGCCATCATAACATGAGACTCACGGCATTTCTCATGACATTGACCTGCAACACAAAAAATGATTGACAAACATTACAACGTCAAAAGACAGGGTTCAACAATCACATTTGTCTGAATCTTTGGGACAAGCCCATTTTGCAGTTGGACAAGTATATGCTACTTCTCAACTGTCCAACATATCTTAATTTTTGCATTCTGGCAAGTAGATATTTATTGCAAGACTATTACCCATAAGTCAAATGGTGTAAGCTCCCAACAGATCTAGATGTACCGTTCTTCAATGACGAGTGGTAAATAAAAAGACATTAAAAAAATGATAGGGTAAGAATCAGGAGAGGGTACTAAAAACAGACAATGAGAAACATAAGTCTACGAGAGTAGTGAAGTGTGAGCAACCCTTAGATGAACTTAGTCTAAGTTTGGTTAATTTATCACAATTCAAACTTGAAATATTGCACTTTATATGTAAGCAGGACGGAATAATGGACAGACAGACAGATGGACGATCAAACACTATTTGCCCCCAGCCTTCTCAGGCCTGGGGCATAATAAAATATATATGATGAAAAACTTACAGTAGAACTGGGACATATTGTTTTCATCAAAAGTTTCCAGGGCTGGATCATGATTTTCTTCTAGGGCTGTTTTCATCATGCTGATGACATTATTCTCAAGCATAATGTCACTGAGGTCTTTCATGTTATTATTGGTTTCTTCACCATAATGGGGTATTTGTTGGACATTAGGATAACCGTCACTAGATGTGCAGCTCTCAGAACTCACAGTCACATTCTCCTCTGGAAGTCTCTGTTCTTGTGCAATTTCCATTTCCTCTTTCAGTTCTGTGGTCACTTCTCCAGAATCTACATCCTCGGAGGATGGTAATGCTTCCATCACCTCTAAACTGCTGCTGTCTATGGTCTGTTCCTTAAACTCAGATGACACATGGTCCTCTACCTTTGATGCACTGTTCTCTTCCTCTGTCCCACAAGAACTATTTGAATTTTCAGTCACAATTTCCTTTTCCTTATTCTCTGGACCATTAACAGACTGGGTCTCACTCACTATGTCCACTTCTGTCACATTGCTAAAGTTTTCTTCTAAACTGATCATATGTTCTCTTGAGTCATCAACCCCTTCACTCTCATGAGAGCACTGGACGTTCTCGGAGTCATCGTCCTTTGTCAGGTCAACAAAACTGTTACTAAACAAGTGTTCAAATTTTTTTTTGGCGACTGCAGTGAGTATGTCCCCTTCTATCAAGGCAGCATTGTCTTGTAGGTGAGGAAGGGATGGTTCAAGACGATTGAAGAAATTTGCTTCAAGATCAGAACATTTGATTGCTCGATATTTGCTCTGCATTTTCTCCTTCATACATGAGTACAGATCTTCCCTATCAAACGTGTGACACAAATCCTCAAATGGAAAGAACTTAATTCCTTCTAAAACAAGGAATCTAAACAAGCCTCCATATATTGCAGCTACACCTCCTCTGACAACATCTTCACTTTGAATAAATTTCTGTTCTCTATTATTCTCTCTCTCCAATGGTTCCTCACTTGATTCTTC
Organism: Atrina japonica; assembly: GCA_030159075.1. Lineage (NCBI taxonomy): Eukaryota > Metazoa > Mollusca > Bivalvia > Pterioida > Pinnidae > Atrina > Atrina japonica. The sequence continues at coordinate 1,248,692 of BROG01000008.1, forward strand.
ATGTCCCATACCTGCACCATGTAGATCCTCACCTTCCTCCTGTTGTCCCACACCACTATCATGCAGTTCCTCATCTGCCTTTTGTTGTTCCATACCCGTTTCTTGTTGTTCCACATCTGTCTCTTGCTGTACCACACCTATATCTAGTTGTTCCAAACCTGCCTCATGCTGTCCCATACCTACATCATGTTGTTCCAAACCAGCTTCTTCTACAACTACTTTTTCAATTTCCTCAGCATCTCTCTCTTTGATTTTGCAAATGTCCTGTTTCTGTGACTGTGTCTCTTGATCACAGCACATAACATCATCTGTTTTTCTGACAGGTTCCTCTACATGTATTTCTTCTGTTGTACTGTAAGGTTCAGAGATTTTGAGAGTTGCAACAGTTTCTTCACAAGTTCCACTGTGTGACTCTGTTTCTTCTAACTCAACTAACATCTCAGTATCACTGTCTTCCTCTTGATAAGGAATTGTGGCATCACTGTCATATGTATCACTCACAATATCCTTGTATTTTTCATTATTCATATCATCTGATTTCTTTTCTTTTTCATCTTCCTCTTCATCAGAGTCTAGTATAAACACTTCCTGACTGGTAATTTCTATGTCAGAACCTTTTTTCCTCGTAGAATCATCATCCCTGCTTTTTGAATGTAAAGATGAAGTTGTGCCATGGAATATTTGGTCTTTGAGTAGTTTTATACAGTTATCATTACAATTCTTCAGACCAAAGAAATACTGATAAAGTCTGTGTGCGTCATTGATGTGGATGATACCTGAAACAAGTATGAAAAAGTTGCTCAAGTTCAAAAGTATATACAAACATGTATAATATTTCAAAATATTCTAATATACTGAAATCCGTCATGAGAAACCACTGCATCATCAATGAAGCACGAGTAGGAACTGACTAAAGTGATGGCCAGGTGGCCTGTAGCCAGTAAAAACATGGAATATATAGATTGAAAATGTTGGTTTCTAAGCTCTGATTAGATGCTGGAATTCTACAGAATTATGGCTGCTTTGAAGTAATGTCTATTCATTAGCTATGTTTTATTTTCAAAATTGTCCCCCTTTTAAACAAGCATTAAAATTCTTTAATTCCTATATACATGTATTTCATGAAAATTGCTTGAGAAACCCAGGTTGGGTTCTTTTTCAATTGCAATTGATTAACTCAACCTCACTATTTGTGTATGAATACCTCACTGGAGCTGACCTTATTTTCACAAATATATAGGAATATATGATTTTGTATGACTGTGTATAGCTCTTATTTGTTATTGTACACCAAGGAGAAGTAGTAAAAGTGGAAAAATTTGAAATAATTTTTTTCTGGTAAACACAGCTAACCGGGCACCCCTTTAAATGAATCATAAATGGATTACAATGGATTTGAGGAAGGATTAGTGACATGAAATGTAGGATGAGTTAGATAAAATTTAGAGTATCAGTTGGGAACTTCTGGAGTTATTGTAACTTGCAGATTTAATTAATAGGAAATAAATAATGTACAAAAGCGAATGAAGTGCAGAGGATAATCAAGGAAAGGCTTTATCATCATTCTACAAAGGTCTATAACTCTGTAAATAAATGTGCAATTAATTTTGGTTATCAAAATAGAAAATAGAAATCAGCATTTTTTTCTGAACAGAAGAGATAATAGCAGAAGAGCTTACACATGAAAGGGCTGGACTTACCTAAATGTTTTGGAGGCATCATGTTACTTATAATAACCCCACAATCACAGAGGTACTTGACAACAAAATCCCTTTTCTCTGCAGGCAGTTCCATGTACGGTATTTTCAAATCTCTTTCCTTAGCTAAATACACTTTTTTATAACAGTATGAATACCATTTAGAATGAAGAATGTTTTTCACTGTGTCCCTGAAGCACTGTTGTAATACTTCCCTCATAAGCACGTATTTCCCAGGCCCAGTGTTAACACACAACAGCTTTTTATTGTGAAATGAAATGCAAAAATATGGCGAATCTACCGTCACGACATCTAGCGTGTTGTTTATGCAGACTGATTGTGAGGATTTGGTTTCCTCGCATTCATCCGCATTAGTTCTACTTTCATTATCTCCGATTGTGATTTGTTTTTCATCCATCGTTTCATTGACGGGATCTATTGCTTTTACATCATCCGCTATTTCGTTATTATCACTGCTTGTTAAAGCTTCTTTGTCAGTTGTTTTCTCAACAACATGGTCCGTTGAGTTTCCAATACTAGTTGAACTTGCCTTTACACTTTCTATTTCCGACATTTTGTTAGTTTGAATTTCCATGGTAACAGGAGTGTCACGATCATGACTATGTTCTGTATCACAAACAATTGGAATCAATTCAATTTCAGTAACCACACTATGTTGCTTTTCCTTGGAATTCTTGCTCAGCATACACCTATCATTTCCGTCAGCTCCCAGTGAATCATTTCCTTCACATAATGTATCAACATTTAGACCTGTTAATTTTACACATTCCTCTACAGTCATGGAGTTTTCTTTTGCTGAACTTAGTTCCTCTTGATACTCTTCTAACTTAAGTTTTTTTGGTGAGGGATGTAAAATATTATCCACACTCAAAACATTTTCGCATTTGATACTTGTTCCCAAATGTTCCATTGTTGGTGTTCGTTTCCTCTTTTTTGCATGATAACCACAATTTTCATCAATGATTTCTATCACAGTTGCCTTTTGATCATTGATTTCTACCTGTCCGAGGAATGGTTCACCAACTTTCTCATAGTCTGAATTGACAACACACACAGAGTTACTATCTCCTTTGGCTAATCTTAAGTCAGTACTTCCTGGTCCTAAGTCAGTACTCACTGATATCACTGTTTTCTCAGTCTCTACAGTTTGATCTACAGCAGCAGTATTCACAGGAGGTGAGGGTACTTTAGAACTCGCTGCTGTACAAGACATAGAATGCCTTGCCTTCTCCAACATACTGGATACCTTCTTGACTATGTCCTCTCTGTTTATGGATGTAAATTGATGTACATTTTTAGACACAGTACCAAGGTCCCCAACACTTACAGCTGGTGGTTCTCCATTATCTACACTTGCTATCGTTGATGATGAATTTTCAGCAATGAGAGAATTACCGATATCATTTGCTAAGTCCGTTTGTTTTGAGGTATTCTCTTGCTTTTGGGCATGCTTTGATTTATGCAATGGTAGATGGAAATCAAATTTGACTTTGAATGGGCCTGTAATTCCAGACTTTTTGTGAGTTTTGTTTGTTTTTGTATTTTGAACACAATCTGATGAATTTTCAAGTTGTGAATGTTCAATGCAGTTCTCCTCAACTGTGGCAAGAGAGGAATCTACATCGAAAATATAAGGGTTATTTACATCGTTATTGTCCTCTGTGAAAAGTCCACTACAGGGAACTTTCTCACTGTCCAATTTCACTGTTACTTCCCCACATACTGTGGCCCCCTCATTAGCACTTGACCGTGAACTACTCCGCTCATTGACCTCCACCTGCCCCAACTCTTGAGCACTTTCTGAACTACTTGTTGATATGTCAGCACAATCTCCTTTCCGTACAAAATCTGGCTCGCATGACAAAGAGTTTAGTGGTGTACATGACCTTTGCTGGTCGTGAAGATCACTTGCAAATGTTTGCAGATCTTTCAAGGATTGAATTCTTAGATCATTATTGCTATTTTCTTTTGAACTTTTGGAGCTGATCACAACATCCATATCTTTACTTTTTGCATTATTTTCAGTTTTATTGTTTTCGGGGGAAATTATGAGTTTTGTGCTTGACCGGTTCCATGGTTTGTCACTCAAGATATTCATATCATCGTCTGGATCTGGGACTCTGTACCAGTGACCTAGTAATGATTTATCTGAGGGCTCAGTTTCTTCCATGACTGTGTTTGAATTGTTTTTTTGTGTTTCTTCATTAACAGAACAGTCTTTTTCTCTGTGATATGAAATATATGATTTACAGAAAGCTCCAAATGATACATGACTCATGCAAGGGTCTTCCTGCAAGCATTTTTTATACAAAGCCTTGCAATGAAATAAGAAAGGCATTCTTTGATGAGAATAGTTCTCTTTTGAATAATTCCACTGAATGTCTTGAGGACTGCTGACATTAACCTGTCCAGTCACTGTTTGCATATTTGCAATTGCTGAAATCTGTTGTCTTGGATCTGAAGTTGGAATATATCCATGAGAAGATTGCATCTGATTCTGAGCTCTGGCCATTTCTGTATTGGACATTTGCATTTCACCTCTCGGTTGATATGCTGTAGAGACCTGAGATGGTCCCCCCTGTGCTCCATGAACAGAGCCACCACCGATCCTCTGTGGGGTTATGACTGACCCATCTGGTCCCAGCAGACATCGGCTGTGAAATCTGGTATTAAAGTCATTGACATTATTACTGCCTTGTGATGCTGTGACTTCTGGATCATAGTACTGAACTGTGTTACTGGAGCTGTGCATCCTGTTATTTACCTGATGTCCGAGGTTCATGTGAGGATCTGAGGACATTTGGTGGAGAGGTGGGGGTTGTAGCCTTGGCCCATACATTCCGCCATACATCTCGTGATTTGCCCCTGCAAAATAACAGATAACATTATCTTATATAGCAATAACAAACATGTATGTATTCAGTAATCATACATAAACACTTACTTGATGTACATCACAATCATACTCATCAACCCCTGAAGTCACATTTGGACCTGCGTATTTCAAAGAATAGTTTATTCCACTGTTAAAAATAAGGGGTCGGACCTCTACCTTAGCATTTTTAACAACTTGCCCCAAAGGGCAAGTGGTATTGAAATTTTATTTTCCCACAATGAAAATCTGCTTGCCCAGAAAGAAAAAAAAATAATTGAATTCAATTACATATTTTATTAATTTATTGTTATTTTAATACATGTAGCTATTTACAATGTAAATTGTCTCCGAATCATGTATTGCAAGTTAAAATTAATTATTATTATTATCAATCATCATTATTTCTATTTAACAAAGAAGCATGTGTTTAAATCATTGCAAATTAGAAAATTAAAATTTCATTTTTGTTAGATGAAAACAATAGCTACCCATTTTTAAATATTTCATTAACATTTTATTTACAGTAACGATTTTTACTTTTATTTTTCATCTACATTTAATTTCAAATTTCATAACTTTTTACATAGTGTTATCATCATTTTAACATATCCTGAAATTCAGTTCCATTCAGTATTGGTTCTTTTATTACAAACCCAAGTTCCACTTCCATAAACTGCAAGCAACAACAGTCAACAAACGATGTGTTCTGTGACAATTTCGGCCATGAGGTAAAGACTAACATGTTTAATTGTCAATAACATAATTATTTTTTGTAATTTGACCTACAAATAGAAGGAAATGGATCACTTTCGAACCTTAAGCTTGTACTTCTATTGACATTTTTACTTGCCCAGCTGGGAACTGACCATTGAAATCCTGTTGTCTGGGCAACTTTTACTTGCCCAGGGCAAGCGGACAACCATTAATGTTAAGCCCTGGGGTGTAAAAAATTTCATTACAACTCAATATGAACTTATGATGCCTGGGTATGCTGACAATGCCACCAACACACTGTTTTCACTTTGACAATTTTAACAGCTATCCCACTCAGGCAATTGTTACAGGAATTCTGGTTGCCTTGCCTATTGAAATATTTATCTGCCCTACTTGGCATTTGACTACCAGAATACAGTAGATGCTATCTTGACAGACCATCTGTCTTCTGGGACAAAATTCTGAAAGCCATTTAGTTAATAATCCTTTAGATAAAATCTCTTTGAAAGACCACCTTCTTGAGAGACGAAATTTCAGTGACAAATGGGGTGGTCTTCTTAGACAGATTGTGCTGTATAAAATATGATTGTCAAAATATGTTGTGTGCCATATTTTATTGGAAGATATGACACATATTAAAAATCTATTTTGGGAATTATCACCATCACGAAAAGATGTCAATTCTGCACAGTGAATATGAAACAAATTTTGGTTCCCAATTATATAAGGAGCAAAAACACTAGTATTTATGGTAAATTTTGCATTTAACAATTTGAGATAATCCATTACCTCCACTGCTCCTGGTATGGGGCTGCTGTGGTTGTAACGGAGGTAGTTGACCCTGGTTTCCAGGGGGAATCTGATTCTGAGGAACACCTTAAAAATAAATACAAAATTATTATTCAGATGAATATCATGGCTATTACAAATGTAACTTTGTAGTTAATTGTTCACAGACAGACAGACACACACACACACACACACAAATTAAAACGTGTTTTAGCAACCACATGTGTATAAAGACTACATTTACCTGCTGTCCCCAATAATGTACAAATCAACCTCTATATAAAGACCACCTTCCAATAAAGAACTGTGTTCTTGTGTACCTAAAGAGGTTGTTTCACTGTACATGTATGATAGGGGGTGTTAATATTCACAGGATTTTATGAGATCGTTTTTCTGCCAATGTTGTGAAAATGCCATTTGCAACACAAATGGAATTTTTAATGTGAATTTGAATCAAATTGGAATAAATACTATGTATTTATCTTATTTTGTACTCAGACTATACATTTCTTCAATCAAAATTATTTGGCCTAACTAAAGCCATTCAAATTCTCTGAAATTCTTTTGCAATTATTTTTCTGTAATGGAATGGTTTTCAGGGCAGTGTTCAATCTAGGCCGCGCCATTACGTCAATGGCCCGCTGAATTCAGTCATGGCGCAATTAAAATTCAATGATGGGCCACTCGGGCGCAATGCTTATCTTCCAAGTGATAACTTTATTTCAATTAAATGTCCGCGTATAAGCTGAAATAATACCTTGAAATGTAACATCGTGGATAGTCTAACGCAAATAATTCAAGCCCCCTCCGTTTCCGATTATCTCCATACTACGCTAGGTTAATGCAGTGATCGAAGTGAACGGAATATAACGACTGAATTATTTGGGTTATGGATAGTCTTGAGCAAACCACATAGCCGGAAGTAACTGCCTGGTGTTATTAGTTAAAACGAGGCTTCAGTGTCAGCCAAACGCTTAAGGTCTGCCATATGCTGTCAAGAATATTATGTGCTGCATCCATGTGCAGACGACGTTTTTCTCTCTGTCAAAATTTAAAAACATGAAGAGAATATCGGACTTTTTCTCAGTCACCCAGAGTTCTAAAAAAACTCAAAATGATATTCAAAACAACCCAAGCTCGTCATCAAGTGAAAAAAAAAAAACAGCAGAAAAATCAGAACCTGTCTCTTGAGAATCAGAATCTGTCTCTGAGAATCAGAAACAAAAGTTTCAAAATCAGTGGTTACACGACGAACGTTTAAAAAGCTGGTTGACTTACGATAACAAATCTTGTACCGTGAACTGTAGTGTATGCACAAAATTTAAAAAGGTAAATCCTTTCACTACAAGATGTACCAATTTTTGTATATTGGTGAACAATGTACATAGAAAGTTATGATGGTTACAGTAAACTCTAAACTCATCACAACTGGTCAGTTTTTCTTTATATGTTATGGCCCCTTCTTTTTGAAAATGGCCCCCTGATTTTAATAGCAAGGGCCCGTCTGGCCCCCTTGTTTATGGTCCTAGATTGAACACTGCAGGGGCAGTAACCCCCCTCTAAAAGAGTTCAGTTATAGATTAACTATGACTAGCAAATACTGTACATAACTAACTCTAAACATGTACGTACCCATGCCATGTAAGAATGATCGATGTTGATTGTTGGCAGAGTTCCCAGGAATATTGAATGCAACATAGTTTGCCCTCCATTGTGCCCCTCTGTTAGAATATGTATCTGTCCCAATAGCAACATTTGCTGATGATTGAGAATCTAGATGCCATTGCCCATCCGTGTCATTTCCTGGCGATTTCCTGGCATTTGTCTGCAGTGACGACCATAAGTCTTTGTACAGAGACATGTTTCCTCTCACCGGTGCATTGTCGCTACATCGTAATGTACTTGTATAGAGTGAAATCTCGTCTTCATCCTGAAAGAACACAATGACATACATTGTTATACACGGAGTACAACAGAGAATTTCCTTATCAAAATTTAGCTACATGTTTAAATTGTAAACCTTTTCCAGAGTGCAAGATCAATCAAATGAGACAGTCACAATTGTCAGATTTTTATAATTTTTATCTCTACATGTACAATTGTAAGTGTACATGTATCCCGATGTACATGTATCCCGATGTACATGTATCCCGATGTACATGTATCCCGATGTACATGTATCCCGATGTACATGTATCCCGATGTACATGTATCCCGATGTACATGTATCCCAATGTACATGTATCCCAATGTACATGTATCCCGAACAACAAAAGGGTAGGACCTGTCCTGCGGGATCACTCTTATATAAGACAGCAGTCTTCTGAAACCATGTTTTGAAAACCACTTAGTTATACATGTACATAATCCTTTATATTATACCTCTTTTAAAAGACCACCTGTTTTGAAAGACCTCATTTCAGTGGCAGAAGGAGTGGTCTCTCTTGGCGAAGTGATATTTAGTAATCTGAAGTATTTCGTAATATAACCTGATCTTCTCTTTCATTATATATTGTAGCAACCAGTTTGTATGTGTGTGTATGTATATATATATATACATAGGCGTCGGAACCGGGGGGGCTAGGGGGGGGCTTAGTCCCCCCACTTTTTTGCAAATATAGACATAGGACATAGACGTTTCTGGCGTGTGTATGTGTTTTAAGTTGGTTTAGCCCCCCCCACTTTCAATTTGCTTCCGACGCTGATGTGTATATATATATATATATATATATATATATATATATATATATATATATATATATATATATACACACACATGTATATATACATACCGACTATAATTTCCTTCTATACAGTTATACAGAACGACCGTTTTGTTGTATCAGTAAAGCCAGTGAGTCATCACGTGATCTAAGTGTTAACCGCTAGCTGGTGTAGGAATACCTGAATATCTAAGAAACCCTTTCCATGACCATGTTATGGCAGCGATTTGTCTGACAAGTATTCTCTGAACATATGAATGAATCAATAAAGAATAAAACAACACACATTCATTCCATATTTAAAGCCATTAATTATCAAATCACTGAAAGAAATTGAAAAGACAATACAAGGCCTGCATCTGTAGCACACTGTACATGCCCATATCATATTGCGATAAATCTAGTCATGGTATGAAAAGAAACACAGACCATCATACCTGTCAAGTCTACCGATTTTTCTATTCATCTACCGCTTGTCTACCGCTGAGAAAGAATCTACCTATTTGTACCGATTTTTCTAATTTTCAACGGATTTCCTTATATTTCTACCGCTTCTTGTCCATTTACCGGCGATCGGTAGACGTTTTTTACCAGCATTAAATGTTCTTAATCGTAATTTTCAGTCTATTAATTGGTGACAAAAAAAACTTGAAATTCTGACGCTATTTCTCGTGCCTCCATATCATTAAAGTATTAAGATACCTAGGTTATATAAATCCCTTATATCTCCCAAATAGTCACGAGGAACAAGGACTAATAACCCTGTTTATTAATTAATGTCATTAGACCCTACAGAGGTGTCATTATCGGACGTGTGCCGACGGTGAATACAAATTGACTTGTGGACTATCCATATGTTGTGTTCTATATAGACATCAAAGATTAACATCATCGATGTTATATTAATTTCATGCAGCTTCTGTATCAATCCTCAATTATTTTACTTTAAAATTTTAGCTGAGAAATATCGAAATAACGTCCGCACTCCGCATACTATACAGTGTTATACATGCATCTTAATTTTTTGTGATTTCAATAAAAAAATGATGTTTTATTTCATTTACATAATATTTTATACAAAGATAATTAAATCTTCTTGTAACACATTGAACTGAATAAAATAAATTGTCAGTAATGACAGTAAACACATTTATATAACACGAAAATAAGTGAACTTGACCACGTGTTTGAAATTTAGCCAAATAAGATAATAGAAAATGATCGTATAGTGGTTAATTGTTTTGTCAATAGAATAGTCCTTTCCAGAGTACACTTAACTTCAAGTAAGTATTAATCCAAGATGATAAAGTTCTGACAGCTGGAAAATGCGCAAAGTCCGAACGCGTAGTCAGGTGAGTCTGTGTAGAGTGGTGTCCAGGAGTGGCGTGCGGTGTGTGGTGTCGTGCTATGATGATTTTTTCTCTAGCAGAGCAACACCTTTTATACCACATTTCTGTTATATAAAAATCAAATTGGCGTCTTAAGTCTATCTACGCAGGACAAGTTTCCTCCGGTCACTAACTGGACATCCAGATCATTTGATCATAACTTGGTCATTTACATGATTATTTACAATCGGACAAGAACTTCATCACGCTTTTCCCCGGCAGCATTTTAATCAACTTATTCTCTGATGGTATCTTTCCTCTGTTTTACCATGGGAACATTACATACATGTATACGACTTTCGGTCTTTTGCTCTTCTTTTAGTCTCCGGCAATGTTCTGGTTAGCTTCACCTTACTGTCATCTTGTAAACATCATTTTGTTTTTGTTTTTGTTTTTGTTTTTGAGATGAACTGTGAATAAGATAAACTGATGATACGAGTATCGAGACTAATTGTGTTACAAACCTCAATAATCTTTTTTTCTTTTTAAAAGCAGATTTGATTTTTCCCTTTTTTTAAAGTGAACTATTCAGTCATCATTGTTTCAGTCAACAGTGTTTACAGTCAATACTGACAATTTATTTAATTCAGTTCAATGTCTTACAAGAAGATTAGGTATACAAGCATTTTGGTAATATAAGTTCAAATTTCCAAGAAAAAAATAATCAAGCCTTTGACTTTAAAAATTATCATACTTCCAAATATTTAGCAATCAAACCGAGATTATATTTCTTCCAGGTAAGTATAGTTATTTATTTTCTGCATTACAAATGCAACTGTTATATTAGAATATTAGAATTTAGTATTTTAAAATTAATACTAAATCATTTTGAGTCACCCAAGCTGTGTGTGTACAAGTGTATATTAATTAACATGTATTAAAACTTTAAAAAAAAGCCTATATCTTTTCCTTACAAATTTCGAAGTTGACTAAAAAATTAAAAGAAATGAGATATTTATAACATCATTATTATTGACAATAATTCCCTTTTACAGATGGCAGATATTGAAGTTTAAAATTACAATTTTTTTCTTATTTTTTCCGAAGGGGGACACTCCCTCCCGTACCCTCCCCCTGTCTCTTATTTCAATGCTTTTGAGGCGACTGGTACACACACACATATATATATACACACAGCACTCTGTACAAAGCATTTTAAAACAGATTTATATATATATATATATATATATATATATATATATATATATATATATATATATATATATATATATATATATGAGAATGACATCGCATCCATAAAATGTTCAACCTTTGTACGCATTTTCTACCCCAGACAAATTTCATAATGTTGACAGGTATGGACCACAGAAATGAAAATTTGTTTCATAGTTACGTTGCTTGTAAGTAAGTTGAAAAGGGAGTCAGGTCTAGTGCAATTTTGTCCTGCATCTTTGATAAACAGCTTGCTTATAGAAATCTAGGCTATTCCTGTCAGAAACAATTAGTCACTCACATAGTATGAAATTGACTCTCAGTTCACCTCAAATTCTATTAATTGCTAGGCTAATTACCAGGCCCATCTTGTTTTTCACAACCTGTAATATTTTTCTAGTATAAATGACTGTCCGTAGAATAAACTCAGTTTTGTACAAATCTCTAAATTCCAGTTAGGTTCTCACAGCAGCTTCAAAATAGTAACAGTTTTGGCAGTCAGGAGATGCGGATGGTATTTGCTCACTCCAGTTGGTACGGGTCTGCCGTATCTCTAGTGCAACAGTTGTTATCCTCCAGACGAGTTACTTTAATCATTGTTTTAATGATCGGTAATAAAATTTGCTTTGGCCAGAAATACACCAAATTTATCCTCGGGTAATGTTTTGTTTACAATTCCAGTGTTTTGAATAATGGTTAAAACGACATCTGGTCAGCAGTTATGTCATGGCGATCACAATGATCGATCGGTCAGAGTTCCAATAATTTGTCAAATTTAACGAATTTTGCAGTATTTTGAATAATGATCAAAATTTCATCTGGTCAACGGGTTTATTGTGGCGACTGTAATGCTATCTATGTTGTGACATCTCATTTGTTCTTTATTTTGATTTTTTGTTTTATGCCATACTCAACAATTTTTCAGTCATATGATGGCGTCCAGTTTTTATAGGTGGAGGAGAAACCCCGGTTACCCGGGTAAAGACCACTGACCTTCCGCAAGAAAACTGGCAAACTTTCCCACTTAATTCGAAATGACCCTAGCGGGATTCGAACCAGAGGTGAGAGGCCGTGTGATTTAAAGCGCAATGCTCTAACCACTCGGCCACGGAGGCCCCTGCATTTGTTCTTGATCAATAATACATAGTTTTAATGATTCGTCAAGGTTTATGATACTAATTGTGTTACAGTTGTTGAGCCATTACCTCATATGACCCCCCCCCCTCCTCCGGGCAAAGTCAGTATTCTGGAATGAAATTAGTATTCAGTGGACTACAGTTTCACTGAAAAATGGTAATGTATATAAACATAAGGATTGTTTTTTCATTTTTGAAAATCATCTGGGTATAAAAGCAATTGCTCATGGAAAAAATTCATTGTGCAGCACTTCCTCATCAGCCTCACCTTAATGTCATTTTGTACACATTAATTTTTGTTTTTAGATGAACTGTGAATAAGATAAACTGATGATACGAGTGTGGAGACTAATTGTGTTAAAATATAACTTTTAAAATAACTATAACTGAGTGCCTACATTTGTATGATATACTATCTTGTATTCCCATTTACATGTGCATTGTACATGTGCAGTGCACTATATTGTGTCACATCACAATCAGTTATAATGTGCTTGTAAATTCACTTTCTACAACCTGTTCACACCATCAAAATGGAAGTTCCCAGTCACTATGTAAATGAGAATGATACAATATATGATGACAGACCATAACCTTTTTAACCTTGCAGCTGCAGTTGCTTCCAGTTGATTAAAAATTCAAACCATTCTCATTTTGACCTGTTGACAACTTGCTTCGCTAAAACATTAATTTCACATTCATTTTATTTGCAATGGACTCAGCTGCCTTCATTTTTACTAGAATTGAATATTATTAACAATTTCAATTAACAGTACAATACTGCATGGTTAATGTACAATGTGTATGTCAACTTGTACATGTACCTCAGTGTTACATGTACATATTGCAGGGGCTGAAATTTTTCTTTCAGCTGCTTGGATCCAGGACTTTTTGTGTTAAATTTTGCCTGGGTCCGGACCTCTAACATATGGGTCCAATTACAAAAATCTAAATTGGATTTTAAATTTAATTAATCAATACATATAACAATTATCAAAGGTGGGAACACAAACTTATATTAACCAAAAACTGCCACAAAATCATAAAAAGGAAACCAAAAAGTTTAGAAAGAAAGAAATGGACAACATAGTCATTCACTGATTCAGACTTGTTATAATTAGGTCCTCAGACCCACACAGCAGGAATATGACAGGGTCTGAAAGTTAAGTATGTATTTCCCAGACCTTGGACTTACAGAATTTTCAGCCCCTGATATTGTCCACTTGTCTAATTGGGAAAATTTTCAATAAACAAACATTAACATGTACATTGTACAAATATATCATATGATATGTTCACATACAATTTCAGAAAAACCAGGAAATGTTACTTCATGCTACATGCAGGTGGGGGGAGTGTTATATAAATATCAAGCATGCAAGTTCGGTCGCAAGTCAGGGTGCTCCCCCCTGATTTCTCTCAGTTGTCCCTTTTTATAGTCTGAGAACAAAATTCCAACTCACTTGAAAAATAAATAATGTTGGAAGTTCTATTTACATCACACTTAGAATTTCTAATTATCCTTAGATTAATGTTTGAAGTTCTGTTTACTTACATTGAAGCACTTTGAATTTTTAACTATCCACCAATTACATCATTGAACGAACAACCTTGTAGTTGAAGCCATTTTACAATTCCAATTAGAAATGGTATAATCACACAAAGCATCTGACAGATACTTGACCAATTGTATCTTGAGCAAACAGATAAGTAGCCTTGTAGTGGACATCATTTCATAATTAGGGCTTCTAGATTTAAATTCTTATCACTTAGATGAAATGGCTTGATCAAACTCGTTTTTTCATTATCTCTAACTGGTTCTAAGATATTCGTGGCCCAATTTTCACTAAAATTGGCATTTTTTTATTTGTTCAAATTTCGAAAAAACAAAATTCATTTTTGTTCATTTCGTCACAATTCATTAGGAAAACACGTCTCATTTTTTTCTAACGTCAATGTTTGGCGTTGGTCTCTTTCAGTCCAAATACACAAAAAACCATATCTGTATGCCTAATTAAGGATAAGGTGTAACTAATAAGGATTGACATTGAGTACACACATGTACCATTTATTTTATTGTGTTTTTATTCATACATGTATATTGATCTATTTACATGACGTATGACTGTTTTCTGGGTTTAGTTCTCAGTTCCATTCATAGTATTAGAACAGACTGTAAAAGAGCTTAAGGAAAAGTATGTGTAGCGATTGATATTTCGGCAAGTGCTTGGCAAAATTAAAATCTCTGGAATCGATTCATAACAGCAATTGTCGCACTCAATAAAAATGAGAGAGTATTTTATGTTTACATAATAAAAATAAGATGTTTTTAGGTATTTTTTTTATTCAGAAAACATGTCACAGAGTGTAATAATATTAGATCCACCCATACATGTATTTTTAGTTTATGTTCTTATGTCCATACTGTATTTACCGGGTAAAATCTACCTACATGTAGCATTTAAGTGTGAATGAGACCACATCATATATTTCACATCGTAAAAATAATGGTTAACTACATTACTTTGATGAAGATATTATATTCCGAAGTGTGGCAAGTAAACAAATGAATTTTTCCCTGTAAATCATTTATTATTCATGATATGTGTCCTATTGTACATGTTTAATCTATCAATAAATTTATAACCATAGAAATCTAACTATTGATATTTAATTAAAACAAAATGAATGTGTTATAATGAGTGTGATATTTTGTTCAGTGTAGGCCGTCACTTTATATGCATATAATTTTCAATTTGAAGTGACACATTTATAAGAAACAACATGCATATGATAAACAATTCTGTGTATTGCTGTGTTCAAATGAAATATTTTTCTATTTTAATAATAAACACATAATCAGAGCAATATTCAAATTTATGTAATTGATATCTAACAATTTGAAGGTTGAGAAGCTTGGGAAGTACATAGTCCGGGAGTCACATGAGGTGACACAGTCGTAAAAAAAATTATTCTGTGCGAAAAGTGTAACAATATGAGGTACGGGAGAAAATACTTTATACGAAATTATATAAATGATGATATTGGTGTGCCTTGGAATAATAAATGTTGTGTACATACATGTAATTTGGAAATACGGGCAGCTAAAGTAAGTGATTTTGTAATTCGGCTACATAAATAATGTTGATAGTTATTTAGGTATAATTATGAAAGTGAATAATAGAAATTCCAAATTCAAGATTGAAATTAGCCTTGATAATTAAATATACTATTTCGGATAATCAACTTATCAACATTTTCACAAAATTGAGCATAAATTGTAGCTGCGAAGTTATAAATGTCCACTTTTGTCATTATCATCCTTAGTAAACAATGGATTGAAATGTTAAACGATATAACGTATTAAAATTATACTAATTTTTTGGTTATTAAAGATTAGGTTTTGACAGAGTTTGATAAAATAAGTGCCAGTAATTCTATAATTGTATGTTGCACAGATGTATAGAAGCTTCTGGAACTTTGGTGTTTGCCTATAAAAGCATCAAGGTTTCAAAAGTAAGTGTGACCGATTTGAAAGCAATATAGAGAACGCCACTGCTCTCTGTTACATTGTAATCAATGCTGCATCTCTCCTAAATAAAACACTATACGATCATCGCTGTTATTGGTATCTGTTCAAGTTAGAGAAGGTTACAAAAGGAGTAATTTATAGAGATAAAAATTATTCGGTACTTACAGAAAAATTGTTCCCTTAGGACAGAATAACTTTATTCCGTGTGGTCGGAGTAACTTTATTCCCTGCAGTCAGAATAATTATCGATAGAAAAAATTATTCTGTGCGAACGGAATAATCATTCAGAGAATCAGAAAAAAAAAATTATTCCATTCGCATGGAATAATTTTATTCCTTTTCTACGGAATAATTTTTTTCACTCAATTAATTATTCCGTTCACACAGATTATCTTTTTTCATCACTATGTCACCTCCTGGGCTCCATAGTAAGCTATAATTGGTTAAAAGGACACATCCGAGTGTAACCTTTCAGGGAAATTTGACTCCGACAAAGTCAATTTCCATCAAGAGTTCGCTTGAATAAAGAACTGTTAACTTGAAATTGAACTTTTTTTCCTTTTTAATTAGAAATAGAGAGAGAAAGAGTAAGAGAGACAGAGAAATAAGATAGAGTCAGAAAGGGGAAAGAGAAATAAGATAGAGTCAGAAAGGGGAAAGAGAAGAGAAACAGAGAAATAAGATAGAGTCAGAAAGCGGAAAGAGAAGAGAGACAGAGAAATAAGATAGAGTCAGAAAGGGGAAAGAGAAGAGAGACAGAGAAATAAGATAGAGTCAGAAAGCGGAAAGAGAAATAAGATAGAGTCAGAAAGGGGAAAGAGAAATAAGATAGAGTCAGAAAGCGGAAAGAGAAGAGAGACAGAGAAATAAGATAGAGTCAGGAAGAGGAAAGAAAAGAGAGACAGAGAAATAAGATAGAGTCAGAAAGCGGAAAGAGAAGAGAGACAGAGAAATAAGATAGAGTCAGAAAGGGGAAAGAGAAGAGAGACAGAGAAATAAGATAGAGTCAGAAAGCGGAAAGAGAAGAGAGACAGAGAAATAAGATAGAGTCAGAAAGCGGAAAGAGAAGAGAGACAGAGAAATAAGATAGAGTCAGAAAGCGGAAAGAGAAGAGAGACAGAAAGAGTTAGCTAGACAGAGAAATGAGAGATAGAGAAACAAAGAAGGAAAGAGCAAAAATTCTAGTTCTCTGAAGCAACTCAATTTGAGTGAGTGCTAACACCTATCTGAGTTCTTGTTATCAGAAGCCAGTCAATTTGATTGAGTGCTAACACCTATCCGAGTTCTTGTTATCAGAAGCCAGTCAATTTGAGTGAGTGCTAACACCTATCTGAGTTCTTGTTATCAGAAGCAACTCAATTTGAGTGAGTGCGAACACCTATCTGAGTTCTTGTTATCAGAAGCGAGTCAATTTGAGTGAGTGCTAACACCTATCAGTTTTTGTTCTCAGAAGCAACTCAATTTGAGCAAGTTCTATCCAAGTTCTTGTTCTCTGAAGAAACAATTTAAGCGAGTTCTATCTGAGTTCATTTTCTCAGAAGCAACTCAGTTTGAGAGAGTACTGCTTTTAGTAATCTTTGTAAGTGAGAGAATTCCTCGAGACTTGTCAGTGAAAGTCTGAGTAATGACAAAATAATAATTACGCAGGTGAGATAGCCGAGTGATAATGAGTAATTAACTCATTAATTAACAAATGAGTGATAATGTAGGGGATTACAATAATGAAAATCAAATATAATTTAGAAATGACATGAAATTAGAATTTGTAAAAATAAGAATTTGAATTAAGATAAATGATGAATTTGTGTGGGAAAATATGAAAATGTCACTGGTCATACATGTATGTATAACAAATTTTGACTATACATCCATTTAGTTACTCCTTAGTTTGAAAATAGGGACAACAAAACATGCCTAAATTCTGCCCGGATTTTAGTACCCAGTGGTGTCCCAGCAGGGACAACTACCCCAATTATTTTGGAACACAAAAAATATCTAATAACTAATACATGTATATAAATTGCAATTTGGTAATAATACTCGTTGCCAGTCATCTAATTATATACATGTAAATGCGTATGTTTTACTATATTCTGTTTGTTGTATGGAGTGCTGTCCCTTTAACTGTTAACATGATCTAAATTGTGCAATTAAACAGAGTGATCTCCCTTTATTATTTTGTACCCGACTTGGTTTTGTATGTTAGTAGGAGCATTATGTACCTCTCAGTCAAGTGAGTTGTTTATTTTGTCTTACCCCAGAGATTTACTGGTAGTCTATTCCTACATGTATATACGAGTCAACAGGTTTCACGATCATTATAGCAGCAAGGTGTAAATTGAAAATTTCAGCGAAGCATATTGCAGCACCAAGGAAAAACATGTAGCCTAGACAGACGATCTGACAGACAGGCAGACATATACATGTACATACAGAAAAAAAAAATAAAAACAAAAAAACCTGCATGTCCTCCACATTCCATCTTTCAAAATGCCCTGTTATTTTCAGTGCATTTTACTTTTATTTGCCATACACTGTAGACCTAAATTTAGTTCATTTCTCAACAAAACAAAATTATTTTCTTTTCTCATTCTAATTGGCACAGAAAGCCCATATTTTTGGTATATCATACAAGTTCTAGTTCCAAATAGAAATCATATAACTATACCCAGCTTCTCGCAGAGCACTGACCTCTAAATCACAAATACATGTACATTTATTTCATGTTATAGCAGAATCCCATGTTAAAGGAATAACTTCTGACACTTTATTATCTCTCTGATGGTAACTGATCACTTCCATGTACATGTACAAGTTGTAAGTTACACGTACAGGTGCTTCTGTGAGATGTCTGAAGAATCTGAAGTTAATAATAATTTTAGTCACTATACCAACTAAAATCATTGGTGATAAATTACTCCATGATACGCACCTAATAACAATTTGAATATATACCTTTATTTATACATGTATACCAAGATTGAAAATTACCAAACAATCTACAATTCAACATTTTCTGTTCATGAGCCAAGATAAGAGATTACCGAAAGAATACTGTAGAATATTAATACTGGTAGTATTCACAACAAAAGTTGCAGTACCTACATGTATGTACATATGTAATTCATTACACCTACCTGTGTGAACATGCAAGGCATATTGAACATACGCATACTGGGAAACTGTGTAATCACCATTTTTCTAGCATCAACAATTTATTCCCTTATACAAATGTACATGTAGTATCTCTTCAACAGCTGTTTGCTAACATTGTAGCTAAATCTGCATGTGTCTAGTGTACTTCAGTGTTGGTTTGAAAATAAATACCAGTACATGCAATTAATGTCAGTATCAACTCATTGTCCCTTATAGCCAGATTTGGATTCACCCATTTCAAAAAATGGTAAAACTAACTGTCATGATATATATATGTAGCTAGAGCACATGATCTCCATCCAATCCATCCATTAATGAGTATTATGCAATATTTTCTTCAATTCATCACTCCATAATTGCTGTCATTCAGATGAGACCATAAAACCGAGGTCATACATGTCACAGTAGGTGTTGGCACAAAATTAGGAAAAATTGCATTGTTTTAATTATGTGAATTTATAAATTCCCCACTTTTGAACATGTACATTGTATAATATTTGGTTTAAAATTTATTGAATTTACATGATAAACTACAATTATTACTTATTAGCAAATACATGTACATGTATTTTATTTCAGAGTGAACAATGTAACACAATCCGTACTGTGAAATTTGAGGAATTATTATAACTTTGAATTATTAAATCTCTGACCAATCAATGATCAAGAACGAATGATACATGTCACAACACAAATAGTTTTGAATTAAATCTCTGATCAAGGACAAATGAGATGTCACTACATAAACAGCATTGTGATGGCCACGACCTAACTGATCACCACAACCTAACCAATGACAAGATGTCATTTTGATCATTATTCAAAACATTGGAATTGTAAACAAAATATTACCCAGGAATAAATTTGGTGCATTTCTGGACAAAGCAAAATTTATTACCGGTTATTCAAACAGCAATTCAAATAACTCGCCTAGAGGATACCAACTAAATACCATCCGCATCTCCAGACTGCCAAAACTTTTACTATCTTGAAGCTGCTAAGGGTACCTGGCTGTATTTTAGTAATTTGTATAAACTTTAGATTATTCTAAGGACAGTAATTTATTCTACAGAAATATGTCAACTGATATTTAGTTAAAACACAATGCAAAGTAATTAGATTGAAGTAACTGAACTTATATGTAATAATTGAAAATTAATTGAATTAGTAGAAAACATTTGGTGCAATCTTAAGTCAATCTATTAATTATTTTCAAGAACTAAAGTTTGTTAACCTGATCTTTGTCCTAGTTGTCAGAATCAACAATAAATAAAGGTATTATTCGTGTGTATTTATGCGACCTCTGTTTTTATTTTGCTTTAGTTATTAAGCAATTGTGTAACACCACACTGTCCTCCCAATGTGCCACACCTGTTTCAGGTATTGACCAGTAATTTTCAAAGATTTTAGACTGACAATTTTTTGCAAAGTTTACATGAACCAATAGTTTTTAAGAATATCAAACAAAGAGGTTTAGGTGACTTATGGCCCTAATGGTCTGAGTAAATTAACAGAAATCGGCAACACGTCTTGTTCAATTATATGGGCGGATAACAGCCTAAATTAAATTTTGTCCGTTTCTTGATAAAAGGAATTTGATATATGCTGGCGTCTAAAACAGTGATATTTGAAACTTACAAAATTGTATGAAATTCAAATTATCTTTTAAAATCAATGTAAAACGGTGATAAAAACAAAGATATAAAATTGAAAATATATGTAGAATTCTCAAGCATTTGTTTATACCAAACATAGTATATAAACAATTATTTTTTAAACAATTTTCAAAATTTGCAAATAAATGTAAAATTAAAACTAAACCCAAAGTATAAAAATAAGTACGAAATTATGATTTGTTCCTAAAGTTTAAACCGATTTTTGCTTTAAATATTTGACTAAAATGACCAAGTGACTTTATTCAAGCCCAGAATCTAAAAGCAGGGTTTTCCCATACGCAATAATTCTGCGTATTTACGCGTAAAAATCCTAAATGACGCCTAAAATAAGATCTATTGCGTCCTAGTGGACGCGTTAAATACTTGATGTCTTTCAAGATCGTTTGGGTCAATAAACCAATCATGGACCTATTTCTTTTAATGTCAATTTTTAATTCTTATGTTCTAGTGCAATTCCACAAGAAAACCAAGAAACTGAATTCATCATTTTATTTACAATAAAACAGGAAAATCTTTACCTCTAATATAGATCTAGAATCAACAAGACAACATCGTTCATCACTTTATGGGTACTTCCGGAAGTATAAATTAAAGAAGGGATACCAAACCCGACTTTCATTTGAATTATGGAAATTAAAAAATAATAATGAAAGTACTAATGATGGTTATATAAAATGATTTATTTACACAAATGTTTATGTAAATCTTACATATGATAAAGTACTTTAATACTTAAAATGGATAAAATAGATATAATTTTCAAATAAATAAATTTGAGACATCAATTAGTAAGCTACATGTATTTAGTAACTTTTCAGTTTTGCATCTATATTTCTAAAAACATGTAATTGTATTACAATTTATAGATTTTTTATATAAAATTTCCATATGATTTCAAATATAGTTATAACAACTATATTTTATTTAATTTCATGTTTATAGGTTTATAGGGATGTCTGTAATTATCAACAAAAGTGCACATTTGACATTCAGTTTAATTCTTATCGAATTGAAGTGGACTGCAAATGGACTCCTAAATTACAAAATGGACTCCTAATTTTGTAGTTGTGGGAGTCCATGGACTCCTCATTTGAAAATCCCAGGAAAACCCTGTAAAAGTAATGACTTGTGTCATACTTTTATAACAAAAACTAGATAAAATTAAATTTCAATCTAATTGAAAGTATTAAACATATTTGTCTTATGACATATTGGTAATTTTGAAAAAAAAAATAGAAAATGCACAAATGGCAACTTTAAATTTCCAATATGACACAGGACAATAGCAATGATACATGTGTAATGTGCATGTCTACCAAGGTAAAGTGTCACATCTGGTTTAGGTAAAATTCCAACATAATATTGTCTACATGTACTTTCCAAAAATATGTTGTACAGGTGAAACATAAAATCATAAAAATGTATTGCATTACAAAGACTCCTAGCATTACTGAATCTCTCTTACTTTTGTGAGACAAGTACATTTTGTCCATGTACCTTGTCACCCCTGTTATGATAGATTTAGATTTATGTTTGTAAACATGTGCCTATTTACCTTGGTACACCTGTACATCGAAAAATCATTGTATAATATGTACAAAATGTAATTACTCATATCACTCAGGTCTTCTCACCTGTGTAACCATATTTTTGTCATAACTCAAACTTTCATTTAAACACATATACAAATGAAAAAGATTATTGATTAATTGCTACAAGTACAAGTAATTAGTCTTCACTCAAAGTGAGTTAATTCCAAGCAAAAGTATTCAAACAGAGCTATAAAATTCTGTATGATGTACTTACATGTACAGTACAGCTCAGGTGTTTTGTAGATTTTACACAAAACACAGTGGGCATATCACCTGAAAACACTGTGGGAATCCAAGTGGTTTTCTGTGTAAATGTTCACACACTCTACAGGTAACAGCACTTACTCACTCAGAGATGCTACATGCAACTATTACACTTTTATTTCAATGTAAATCAGTATTTTTCTCAAATGTATTAAAGAGGTTTGACATGTTTGATGGTGATGTTTTAGCTTATTTTACAAATTTTATTTTGTAATCTTTAAAATTTATATTAAATCACAGACATGTAATCTTCGTCTGATTAAATCTAATAAATAAATTTATAATTTATTCAAAATTCTTTACAAAGTTTAGTTATATTTACATGTACATATCCCGAACTTTAACCTCCTAAATCTTAATAATCCACTAGCTAAAAATTAAATAAAATTAATAATGATCTGTGCAGTTCTACCGAAGAACAATTAACACAAACACAGTATCTGAAAAAGTGATATATCATAATAGAAAGACTTCAGTCTTAATACAGTTGATTTATGCTATTATTTACTTGTTGCTGTTGTTAATTTCTATTATTATATTTTATTTTGAATTTTGTTTCCAAAACTCTATTGTTACAAATATATAGAAAAATAAATATTGCTTGAAATATCCTCTAATTTGTTTTAAATATACATATACATGTTGCAAAATAGTAACAATATACATAAAATGTAGGGGAGGTTGTAGGAAGGAAAAATAAAAAAAATATATATATATATTTTTAAATTACACTGTATGGCCAGTCTTTGTTGCTTAATTAATTATTTCATGTGTTATGTATTTGTTGTTAATTTGCTATTTTATTTATCTATTTAGGGGTTATAGTAAGCAACTTAATTTGGAATTAATTACTGTAACAATAGATTAATAATAATTTAATTTGGAAATGCATGTAACTTATACATGTCTAAGTTGCATCAACAAGCTGGCTGGACTTGGGAATTAGAGACAATTAGAAATCTTCAATTTGAATGACATTCCCCAAAACAATAAAAATCACCCATGCGTGAAACCTATCTCAACCAAGCGACCTTTCCTGACATTCTGTTTTGATAAGACAAGTAAGAAGTACATGTAACAACATATTAAAGACAAAGGACATTGATAATCCGTGTGAACTACATATATTAATTTATTACGATCCATGCAAGTTTTTTTTACTGATATGTAGCCAACAGTTTTGGGCGCACCGGTGCGAACTTGACTTCGATCTGGATTCTATAATTTATTAATGATGAATAAAATCAGTTACATCAGTCACCATGATATTTTGGTGATGGAAAAATACAGATACATTGCTAAAAACTCAACAGAAAATGACGATATTTTCTAATTTTCTCTCGGACTCAATGTTTTGAAATCAGAAAAAAAATCCGCCTGAAAAAAAAACTGCTCGTGCTACGGGGTCGGTTACATTCTTCCTTCTTGAAAACTATCTATCTAAAAAATGTCGGGAATCTTCATATTTCAATACAATAAACTGATATTATAAGTCGTAAACGTAAATAATTTTCCCGGCGACCCGAGTCATGAATCGTGTAGGCTACAGCATTTATGGTACAGCCACTACAGGTAGATCACGTGATTCTCGGAAGGGAGAATATGGCGGTACATCACTCGTAACTTAGAACGACTTCGGAGCGTGGAAAATCGAGTTTTGTATTTTGTATTACCAGATATTTGAATGAGCAAAACATAGATATGATTTAATTTATTAACTCTGTGTTTCTTTCGTCGACAATGGTTCTCGGAAGAAGATGTCGGCGGTCGTTTTACCCAGTCAATACTCGAATGACGGTTGTCAATTTCGGCGCATGAAAAGTCGAGTCCTTTACTTTATACGAACTTATAGATGCACAATAAATATATTCAACTGAGAAAACATTGTTATGATTTTTATTTATATTTTTTTGTTTCTCTCAACGACAGAAATTTCAAATCATGACAAAAGTTGAAATAGATCTATGTTATTCACCATCGGACTGTAGGCCGAAATGTGCAACGTCGTCACATTTAGATTTTTTGCTTTACCGAGTAATTTATTAATAATAAACGAAAATAATATATTGTTATAAAATTTCCCCGATTAATTCATTTAAAGTAAATGTAGAGTAGTCTGTTTTCTTTTAACAATCGTAAGTATACATCTGATGTTAATTAGGCATAGTACGGGTGCTAGAATAAGTAAAAAAAAAAAAAAACATGTACACGTAATATCAATAATTTCTTAAAAAATAAAAACACAATTCCACAAACTTTTCTTTGCCTGTTAGTAAGACCCTTTTTTTATAAATCCAGTGGACAACAGTTTTACAGGTAGATTATCGATAAGACAAGTCAGTCTTCACGCCTCAGTGATTTTTGCTTCTCTCCCGATGAGATGAGATGTGCCGACAAGTGTTGGCTCGCAGTATTTTTATGACCCCTTATACACAACCATGGGACAAAAAACACAGTGTTTTTTCAGATTTTCCACGGGGCATCTTCCCACTGTGATCCGTGGAAAAATTACGAAACACGTGAGCCGTACTGTACATATAAAATAAAAGACAAAATCAATTAAAATCCTACTCAGAAGTTTAGTCGGAACAATGTCAGGACTTGCTATGTACATATGTACGACAATTGTACATGTACAGTGTTACATGTACGTACATTTTGTACATGAAGGTTTTTAATCAGTTACATGCATGTGCAGACATTTTTATTCAGGGTTTTCCCTAGAATGGTAATTTAGTGAGTCCTAGGGACCCATTAGAAGAAAATTCCTGAGTTCTTCGTTCAATTTTTGAGAGCCCAAGTCAATGAAATTCAAGAAAAAAATTGAAAACAAAGGCACACATTTTCAGTCTCAGGTTGAATACAAGAGGCCCATGGGCCACATCGCTCACTGAATGTGTTGGTTTCTTACAAATATAGGAATCTCAAATTTACAAATTATTTTAATCCTCCTTGGTAGTGGAGGAGACTTAAAAATGAATGAAAATGACAAAGCTGGGAAAGACGTCAAAAACATGTCAAAAATTAATTTTTCAATTTATTCTAAAAACAAGAAACTGAATCATGCATCCATAAAAATCACTCAGATACAATTAGTTTTTCAATACATGCAGCGGTTTCGGAGGTGAAGATTTCTAAAGAGGGGTACCCTGGGGCACTTTGGTCCCACCCTGGATCCACCCCCTAGGCCGATTAAGCCGAAATGAACAAATTTGGTAGAGGAGCTTTAGTACTTGTTTCCTAGAAAGTTTCATCAAAATCCCTTTATCAGTTTTGGAGAAGAAGTCGAAAATGTGGAAAATCCACCCCTACATTTTTGCAGTCTTAAAAAATTTATGAAAAATTCAAAAAATTAAATTTCAGCAAAATTCTTTCAGGGAAGTATTTATCTACTAAACCATAGGTAAAATACATAAAATGAATGCATCATAATGAATAATAGGGGAGAAAATCATAGAAAAGATACAAAAATGAATGAAAATTATATTTATTTACTGATTTCAAGGAAATTAACAATTAATTATACATCTATGTAGATCACTCAGATACAATCAGTTTTTCAATTCATGCAGC